>VWZZ01003947.1:754098-808465 GCA_013399095.1 Psophia crepitans | reverse complement strand
ACGGGAGCCATAACACTGACCTTGGAGATTTGGAAACTGATTCGTGTGTGCAAACCAGATTGAGACACTCAGATGGAAGGAACTGGCAGCGGACTGGAGTTATTTCACTTTGTTGTGCTGCTGTGTTCCACGGGTGCTGTGGTAATAAAATAGAGCAGTAGTAAACAAGGAGGAGGAGGAGGAGGAGAAGGAGAAGCAGAAGGAGGAGGAGGAGGAGAAGGAGAAGGAGAAGGAGAAGGAGAAGGAGAAGGAGAAGGAGAAGGAGNACAGAAGAAGAAAGAAGAAGAAAGAAGGGAAAGAAGGAGAAGGAGGTATATAGCTACCACCTTCTGTTCATACAATAGGGCTAAAATTACATCCCTTTTATGGCCAAAGTAAGAAGATAGAAAGTGTTAGCATAAACCCCACATGGTGCTTTGAAGCCATAGAGTGGTGGTGTGAGGACAACTGTGATGTGGGGGTCGATGGCTGCGGTTCTTCCTAATTGTGGGAAGGATGAGTTCAATGGCCTGTGGGCACACGTTACAGGCCGCCCGCAGCTCCCTGCACAAACACACGGCAGGGTTGTGCCCCGCAGGATGGTTGTGCCCCGGAGGACGGCTCTGAACAGGTCTACGGAGAAGCAGCCGTGCTGTGCTGGCAGGCTGTGGTGCTCCCCTCGGATACGTACTGGGAAGCACTTTGTGCCCTGCAGCCTCCACGGGGAGTTTCCACCATGGTGCGGTGGCTCCCTGCGCCCCTTGCACAGGGACTAGTACCAGGAGGAGCAGGTGAAGGTGCTGCCTTCCCACGCGTGGAGGTAACAACCGCTGGATGCTCTCGCACATCGCAGCACTGGTATTACGAAGGTTTTCTCCCTGTTGCAGCCTGGCACTTCCAGTGGGAATTCTGGGTTAACTGGCATTTTCTTTCCATGCACCAGAGAGTAACTTAATCTGTTTTCTTTCCTACTTGTTTTGTATTGCACCAGCAGAAAGGACAACGACTGATAAAGGGAGAGAGCAAGAAAGCTGCGGCAGTGTTTTTCCATTTTATTTATGGTGACGCTGTGTGGCAAAATAGAAAAACAGATCTCGGTGCTGACAGTTTTGTTGCTTCTTGATCTCGAGCTGGCACTTAGGAGCTCCCACCTCCACCACCAGCGAGGTGCGGAGCCCACGCAGAGGGATCAGGCAAAGGCCTGCGTCCCATGGACAGGGCAAATCTCAAGAAAGCAAAGGTGAAAACAAACCAGCGAACAATTTATAGTTTGTTTTTCTTGGAGAGGACACCTAAGGCTAAATCTTGCTCTCCTGAAACTGAAGTCAAAGGGATGAGCCCTGTGAATGATGAGAGAGAAGACTGGGAACTAGAGACACAGAAAAATCCTCCCAAAGGAGAAAATCAGACTGAAAACAGAAATATCTGGTTTCTGTTACAGCCTTTTCCAAATACTACCCTATTTGCATGTCAGGCGAGCAGTGAATCAGAGACTTTTTGATAAAAAAAAAAAATCTTGCTGAAGGAGACAATGAACATTTGAAAATCAATGGCCTGAACAACCAGCAAGGTATTAGTGTCGATGACCGCCCACTTGAAAAAAGCAAACAAAAACTAGCGGGGTGCAACCCAAGCAAGTACAGAATCAGTGATATCATTAGCTTTTATTTTGAACGTGACTCTTACAGAAATACACCTCTTATTCACTGTAGTGCCTGGCCATGCATCTTATTTTATGAGAACAGAACAAAAAAAATTCAAAAGGATGTCAGGAAATATTGAAGGTGAACAATCAAATGACAGAGGAGACAGAGAATGGCCATGACTTCTTTTTAACCCGGTGGAGTTGTTCACAAACCACAGGGAGAAAGAACATGTAAGTATCTTTTCAAGTAGGGACAACAGTATTTAACAGCATGGATATGCTTTGGGTTTTTTTGTTTTTTTTTTTATTTATTATACAGCACTGGAAGAAGTAGCTGCAACAGCCGTTTTCATTAACACCGAGGTGTGGTGCAAGTATTGCCACACTCTGTTAAACTTTTGATGTCCTCGAGGGACTGCATGGGGGAATGACTTTGATGGATCGCAGTTGCACTTGAAACCGAGCTAGGAAAGATTAACGTGTCTCAGGCAGAGAGATTCCACTCACCTGATAGGTTGTTTTTTTTTGTCCTGATGAGATAATTTTTCTAATTAACCTTGATAACATTTCCAGACACACAGGCCTATCCACACATAGATGGAAATGTATTTTGAAATGGACGTTTCACTTCTACCCATGTTTTCTAGTACTGAATAGAGAATTTTAACACCTCGGTTGCCAACTGGTTCATTTGGGGAACTGAAGCTGAACCTCTTTAACAGAAGCAGAAATTGCCCACAAGAGCCTTTGGCAGAAACCAGCCCTTCCATAGGCACCAAGGTGTTTTGTATACGCTGATTATGAATAAGGAAAGCAGCAGTATGAACTTAAGAGCAACCTTATAGGTTTTCTTCCTCTTTGGATGCTTATCAAGGAAGCCAGTGATGCTGTCCTTTTCTGAGCAAGGTCTGAACGACTGTAAAAAAGTTTTGAAAGCCAAAGCATGCCCGTACCTGTTCCTTTGGAAATGTTCGGTGTTGGATCTTGGCCCTTCACACCATCCCACTTAGGAACAGGAAGGACTATCTCATAATCCCACTGAATTCACAAGAAAATCATCCTGGAAGCGAAATGAACCATTTCCTCTGCTCCAACCTGCTTTGTTCAGTTTCAAAATTACTCAAGTGCCCAGGCAGCACTGCTTCCAGAAGTTTTTCAAAGCTTTCCTGAGTCCCCTTGTTCTTGCCCGGTTTTACACCGACAGTGATTTTCTGCTACACAGAACTGGAAAAGCAGTTCTCCGCTTCCCAAAAGGAGTGGTGGCACCTGTGAGGAAGAACAAGTAACTCCCTGGTTGTTCTTCCACCACGTCCTTTGTACCTGTTGCGGGTGAGTCAAGGCGAGTGCTGCTCTGAAAAGCTTTCCCAGGGCGCTTGCTGGAGGTAGTGTTTTAATCTGTACCTGAATGATGCCAAAGCTTGCTGAGAATGCAATATAAAAAATAATCTTAACACGTTATCTAGGCTCAAATGCGATAACTGAATTTATTCCTAACCATTGATCATGTTTCTGAGTCTCTGAACATAGTGTTTAAAAGGGGATGCGACAACAATTCATAAACCTTCAAACAAGCAGAGGAGCCAAGAAACTGTAATATAGTTAACAGCTTGCATTTTCCCCAGGAACTGGGAATTTAGATTTAGGGAGAAGGTTTAGCAGCATACTTGTCACCAACTAAACAGAATTTAAGGGAGGGCCAACATATATGTGAGTTTTAAGAATGCAATAATTTTAGAGATATCAGAATTATGTATTGATTATCTCTTCAGAGGTAATGCTGGTTACCACCAGCCTGCTTTTCCCCTCAAGAGAAGAGGAAAAAACCTCTAGGTTTTGCTGCAGCTGCGTTTATATGAAGCCAACAGCTAGCTGTCCACTTTTGTATGGCTTTATAGGTCTTTTACCGCATCTGGTAAAAGATGTAATTACTCTGGGTGAGCATTACTTTGTTAGGCAGAAGTCATCATTCTGTAGGATTGGCTCTTTTTACCTGCAGCAAGTTTTTTGTGTTATTTTTCTCAAAGAAATCAATGACACTTTCCATTTCCCAGCCAATTTTACAAATATCGTAAAATGAAAGTGTTTTGAAAACTAAAACATGCCAATACTTAGAAATTACTTATTTTAAACCCCAGTTGTGCCGTTGGCCTGAACATGCTGCGAGGAGGTGCCATTCCCCCAAGCCCCAAAGACATTCTTCGTGACGGTTCACAAAATAATTTGCAAAAATTTCAACCTCGATACAATGTATTTTTTTTTCTCAATGGGTTACACAGTTCTGAGAATGTATTGTTTTTCCAGACATATTTTGATGAGAGGTTTTGTTTCACTTTGCTCATTTCTGAGGCATACAGTCTTTCTACCTCATCAGCCTTTGCCATAACTTTTAAAGGACAGAGGCAGAGAAAGAACAGATGGAAATGATGATAATTGCTTACTTTGAACATTGCAAGAAATGCACAATGCCTCCTGTAAGGTCTCATCCAAAGTTAATGGAAAGACTATCAATCTATTGTACTTATATTGCCTCCGCTACCGTAGGATCTGAGCACCTCAGCAGCTTTCAGGGATTTATCCTCATGACTACGTGAAGTGGGGAAGTATATTTTTCCCCATTTCATTGAGGTAGAGAGAGACTTTTTATGCTTCCCAAGGTCATTGACACTGAGGGAGCAGGAATCTGAAGCTGGGTGTTTCAAGTCCTTTAGTTGCCTTAATAGTAACCAGGTCCCGCGTGACCTGCTGAATGGGTGGGTTCTGGATCCAGCTCACCCTGACAGGCATCCATTGTCTTTAATCCCAAACACGTCAAGCCATATGTGGACTACAGCACCAAGTGTGATGACCAAGTGGACTATAACAGCTATTTAACCATCTCACATGCCGCAGCACATCAAAAGTTGGCTGTAGTGAAGCGAATCTCAATGAATTACAAAGGCAGTATGAATCATACCAAAATCCATGTGATTTTTCTACATGTCATTAAAAGAAGTCTTGTCCCTCCTAGATGAAATGCGTGTTAAGTACTGAATAGGATGCGAACAGAAAACCACTGACAAAGGATATTTACTGCCCATATATAACACGGCCTGTGCGATAATCAGGAGCAAAACCTGTGAGAACATCTCACGGGTGTTTCTTGCCCCTGTTTCACTGCCTCAAGCACCTGATCCTACCACGTCTGTCATCTCCTATGATCCACCTGCCACATCTCTGTTCTAGCTCTCTCCTGCTTTCTCACAGGACATTGCTGGGGGCAGGGTTTCGCATACAGCACCTTTTGGCATACATAAACTCTTGTGCCCTCATCTCCTGGTACCTTGTCCCACTGGTCTCTGCCATCAGCAGGTCACCATGCTTGCCGCTTGCCCTCCTGGGTGCATGCACCACAGCATCCCCATAGCATTGAGTAGTCATGAGACTCCTCCACCGTCCCCCAGCCCAGATAGTGCTCTGCAACACCTGGCACTGGGTATAAAGTTCCCTAGTAAAGGAGATGGTGCACAGCAGTTTAGGATGTGGAGGTCTGGGCTGTGAAGAAGACCCTCCTGCTTTAAACAATGTGTTTGGGCTAATCACAGCTGAAGATTTTACTCTCCTAGAGGAATCAATACTTCATTTATGTGATAAGTGGTAGATCTCACCTGTTATGTTTTGCTTCTGGACAAAAGCAGCGTATAGTTTCTGTGACGAGCAAGCCTGCAGCAAACGGACCAGCGTCCACGAAAGTGATTGTTTCTGAACAGGAGGCAAGAACATTTGGTCTAAACAGCACAGAGGATGTAAAATGAGAAAATTTTGGGGTTAAAGGTTTGGTTGATTGTTTTGGTTTTGAAGAAATAAAACCAGGAATAATACACAAGCATCCATCAAACATTTATCTGCACATCCACTACATATGCAGTGCATGAAAAGTGCAATTTTGGGACCTCACATGCGATACATATACAACAACACAGATATTAATTTGAAGTAAATATGTGCTACATACAGCACTCGTGTAATTTCCAGGAACTACATAAAGATGGCTTGAAGGGCTTAGCTATGAGGACTGAAATAGTAGGGAGAATTCAGAAACCATAGTTAAAGAACTTGAAAAGAACATCTGAAAAGATGAACCTTTTGATAGGATTTAAACTGCCTATGGGATTCAAGAGCTTTAATCAACAAAAGCAGCTTATTCCATCACTGTCGTGTGCAATAGCAGAAAAGGCATCATCAGTGAAGAACACTGCGGAAAACAATTTCTTTGGTTTAAAAAACTGTTTAGAGAAATCTGAGACTCCGCCCGTTGTCTGGTGACCATCTGGATGGATTTTTGCCTTGGAAAGCCTGTCTTGAACTTGAAGCAAACAAACATTTGTTCACATGGTGGGAAAGGAAAGATTGAAGCAACGTGCCAGAACTGGAAAAGCCGCCCATGCGTATCAGTACATTTACCTAGAGCAAGAAAAATGTGCTCTTTGTTTCTGGGACATTGTCTTTAGTGACCCATGTAAAGGTCTCCTTGACCATCCTGCATAGTGTGAACTCAGGGAAAAGATACTTATCTTTTCCCATTTGTGACATCTACTTCTATAACATACATTTGCACTCAAGATCAGTTACCAGAAGACTCTCACACCATGTTGGAGGCTCTGATGGTTAATTTTTGTGTTCCTTGATGAGGTTTTAGTCACCCTAAAATCAGATTGCAGCAGGTAATTCCGTGGGGGGGAGGTTCTGCCCTGGCCTGGCCACACTGCCGGCAGCACAGCCCTGGAGGGCAGCACGGGGTATCTGGCGAGTTTGGAGGGCCGGTACCCAGAGAGGTGGTGGTGCAGATGGTCTGCCCTCCACCCGGCTGGGCTGCCAGAGCCAGACCCCAGCCGTTTTGGACAGCTGGCTGTCGCACGGATGGACCCAAAGCCATCAGCTGGCACCGGGGCGCTATCCAAGACCTATAAAGAGGGATAGACAGTAAACTCCATAATGGGGAGGAAAACTGCAGAGAGGCAGAAATGCTTATTTTCCTTTTGCTTTATGGTTAGCCGTTATGAATTTGGGTGGCACCGTTTTGGATGGACCCTGGACAACTCCGTTTCTGTGCTGCAGTATATTCGCTCAAATGTTCACTTACATGAGCTGGCAGTTCAGGTGACGGTTGTTTCCCCTTTCAAGCTATTTACCATCACTGGCTGTTCCTTTGCTAACTGCAATATTTGATATCCTTCAACAAAAAACCAGTGACTTCTAAAAATATACACACCAAACCCAAACAGCAACTAAACTCTTACGCTCTTTAGCGTTCCCAATTGTCAATATTCACCAGACCTGTGAACCGGCCTCACCCAGTGCAAAGGCAGGAGGAACATTCTATTTCATATTATGATCCTTCATCCCAGACACGTATAATTTACTAATGTAAAAGCGATGGGTCGTCACATTTGTATGAATCCACACACAGGGTGAAAAGTTAGAATATTTTGGAAGGAGCTGATACATACTCCACGAAGGACACTGATACATCGTAAGCTCTTGCTTATTTGTAAACCATCTTTGCTCTGGCAGAAAGACAGTCGCGTTGCCTGACTAGCATCACATAGTTCAAGGCTGGTGTACATTTTGACAGTAAAATGCATTTTTGCAGGGGCAAATATCAATATATTTAAAAGATACACCTCGAAGATTTTAAGTTCAAGATGAGACAGCTTTTTCTTAAAGAAAATTTTGATATTTTTTTTTAAATTACCTTGAAGTGAACTACAAATTACTCGGCATTAAAATGAATGGCAAAGGTATGAAAGAAAGTATATGTGTTAAAATGCTTTAAATTCCAGTAAAATCTTTCTGAAATTTTTAGAGCAAATTGAGGGCACCTGCGCAGGCACGTATTACCTTCCCGCCAGCAGTGCAGAGTCTGAGAGCTGAATTATTAGGCAAGCTCTTTTGCTGGATTTCAGACAAATCACTTCAATGTGCCAAATTTGATTTGGCATGAAATCATCAATAGACCCTCCAGAATACTAATAGCATTAACGGCAGAGGCCAGGACTGTCAAACTTGCTTGGCTAAAGTTAGGCTCATAAATTAGTTAGGCATCCGAATTAAAGTCTTCTGCTTCCAGATGTGCTGTGAGTCTGTTGGTCTGGCTGAAGAGATTTCAGCAAGTGACACGTGGGGGTACTGGGGATATGGGGGATGAGGGAGGTTATTTGATGGCTTTGCTTCTCAGCTCAAATCTTCATCTTTGCTTTCTTGCCCATAAGGCAGCGATGGCGATGCTTATTTTCCACGTATGCTGTGAACATCTCTCATTATATTCAACTGCTTTCCCCAAAGCACAAATTTACTGTGGGATCTTTGGTATGAAAATATAGAGCAATTTTCTTCCCCCAAGCTAGTTATATTTATGGAATTTAAGAGTGTGAAACAGCATTTGGACCATGTCTTTAGTCAATAAGATACATACATGCTATCTGCAACATTTAGGGACAGGAGTCTTGAGTGACATAGATCTGCTTTCCTTAACTTTACTCAGTTCGAAAGAATTTCCTTTGGTGAAGACATCGATTCAGTTCAGCTGAGGTCCAGGCCTCTGCCTTTTCAGTAGCAACGTTTCCTAAAATGATTGGGAAAAGTACAGTAAAGGAGGAGATCTGCAGCCAAGCGACACCTCAAGGGAACTAAAACTGTCGTAGCTGATTAACAGAAATGAAAGCTGCTCAGAAACAAATCTGAGTATGAATTTGGAGCACAAGAATTAATTGAGAAGGGGATTCTCTTTGTACTTCTTTTAGTAGGTCAGACAGTTTATCCACTAAGATGCCTTTGAAGCTGCCAACAAAAAAGGCACCACTGGAAACATGAAATGAGCCAGTGAGTGAAGTCATCGGTTTGTCCTAAACCCCACTATTCCGAGCAAATTAGTTGCGTGGTGAATGACAGAAGCCTAAGCCAAAGACGCTCCATTAGCCTTTCCAAAGAGAGGGTAAGAAAGGGATATCTGTGGCAAGCGATGAGCTGACGGTAACATGCAGCCTTTAGTAGCGCAAGAACAGATCTCGCTGCCCTGCTCTTCCTTACCAGAGAGGAGTCGTAGCAGATCAGGCGGCTCGAGGCCACCCTCTGCCTCTGGCATCCAGCCTTGTGCCTAACGAACCAGTCGTCCTTTGCTGAGGATCAGTTAGGTACAGGAAATGGAGGGAAAGAGGACGCACAGAATATGGCCCATTTTAGGAAGTAAATTGTGAAAACGGTACTTGCTTCACAGATATTTTTCTGTACCTATAGCTCCAAAACCAATAAAAGAGGCTTTTTGTCATGATGCTGTATTATGTTGTATTTATTGTTTTTTTCCAGCCTAAAGTGCTTTGTGTGTGAGATTAAAAAGCTGCAAGTCTCAGGCCATCTGGCCAACCAAATGGATTTAGTGTACAGGATCACTGCCAGATGTATGCCAGTTGTAAGTTTAATTTTTGAACATGTAAAGTGCCTGAGGCTCTGTGTCTGTTATTCACAGGAAATAATGCTCCAGTTTTGCAAAAGAATACAGATACAGTTCGAATCTAGGTGCATGGTCTTTTCTCTTTCACATGGTTGGAGGCGTAGTCTTTGTTTCTCTTAAAGAAAAATGACAGCAAGAGAATTTTGCATAGATCTGACACGTTACGTATGTTTGATCACATCTGTCTGACCTTATGGAACAGTAGGAAACACAACAATAAGTTTTCTTAAGGAGCTGCATTGAAATTGTTTAATTAAGAGATAAAACTTCACAGAGTACTTATAGATCAATTTGCACTTATATTTATTTATGATCAATTTGGAGAATAAATATGTTTTCAAGTGTGTAATAGTTTATAACATCTTAAAAGTGGTCTTTAATTGATTTGATTTATTTTAAATGAGGAGCTAATGGAAGATGAGATGTATTTTTGCCTTCACAGACTGTAAGAAAGATAAAGTGTATTTAATTTTGTATTTTGCAAATGTTCTCATGTAACAAGGTCTACAGCACATCTGAGATAGATATCGTGAAAATGGGGAAAGGTGTGAGCACAGATAGCTCTGGGCTTTGCAAAAAGGTCTGGAGGATTTTGTTCAAAACAGACCACTTGAAATGCGGGGTAGAGCAGGATTTGGGTGATGGGAAACAGTGATTTGCAGGTCCGGCTCTCCTGCCTAACGCACTGCTGCCCACATCGGTGTATTTCTCTGCAGCTGAAATGCTGAGGTTGAATTACTTTCTCCTAAACAGACCTGAAGGCCCAATGAATCAGAGATAAATGTTTGGAAAGGAAAGAAAGACTTGTTTGTCAGGGCAGAGTTACTCTCCCCTGCCTGACGGAGCAGCGGAGGAGCTGGTGAACGCCAGACGTCCATGGCAGCCAAGGGCTCCTGCTGTGGATCTTGGTGCCCCCGAGAGGCACCGCGGCTGGGACAGCTGACCACTGCGCTGACTGGATGTGGTAATTTCCATCACAGTCAGGTTAAAGCGTATGAACAAAAACAGCTCCAAATGTTTGGAAAAGGAGAGTGACGGCAGCACTGCTAGACCCTGCCAGGAAGCGGAGTCTCTGATAGGAATTCCATTGCAAATGTCTCTGACACTAAAACCAGATCTCGTTCTCCCAAAACAAGGGCTGCATTGGCTTTGAAATCAGTGGGTCTAATTGCATTCTGGAGATAGAGGAGAAGTTTTGGTTAGCAGCTCAGACCAGTACGTTAGCATCTCAGATGATTACCCAGTGAAAAGGGCTCCATGTCTTTTTGGGTGTACCTTTCCAATGAAAAGCCGTGAAAGAAAAACTGGCACTGTAATTTGTAGTTTATTCTGTTCTTGAAAGTAATTTTCCCTGTGATATTAGCCCCCCTTTTTTTTTTTCCTACAAACTCAATCAGCGGTGGGAATCAGAGAAACCAAACAAATAGTAGATTTCATAAAGTAAGGAACAGCAAATTGAGCAAAAGGAGGATTATGAAGACTAAATCTTTTGTTCAAAGAGTGATTAAAAAGCATTAAGTTGGATGAAGTCAATCTAGAGCTTAACTGCACGAACCTTCTGCCCTGTTTTTCTTCTGTGTGGTTTTACATGTATTAAGAAATTAAAGGAGTGGGAGAGACCTCTTGAGGACTGCTGAGGCTGGGGCTTTTTAAAAATAATAGTTGAGCAAAATCGGTTGGACGTAAGCTCCGTTTCCTGGTTTCCAGACAATGTAAATTGTCCTGGCCAGCTGTGTCGGGGAGCAGCAAGGGTAAGCTGGGTGCTCTTTTCCAGCGGAGGACTCAAGCAATTCACATCCAAATGTATGTGCCGTGGGGATTCCTCAGGCAACGAAATTCTGGGATTTGCAGCCTCCTCTCCCCATGGCTTAAGGGAAAACAATTCCTCTGCCCAAGAGCAAATACAGCTGCAGTTCATCGCTGAAATACGGAAGTGTCAGGGTAATTGCTATTTGCTTTGCATTCAGAATACTTTTTTATTATTATTTTTTTCCTGTGGTTTCAGATTAATTCTGCACAAGATGAGGGCATCGAGCTCTCAGAGTGTTGTTTGTCTTGAAGAAAACTGCGTGTTTACAGCACAGCTCCTTTCCAGGAAAGAACAATAGTATGAATATATCAGGGGATGCTATGTCATAGCCATGGACGTATATCAGAGAGACTAAAACCAACAAAGAGTCAGGTTTCTGCGCTCTGCTTGTGCACGGCACTTGGAAAGCTCTGGGCCTTTGTTCCACACCAAGTTTCTAGAGAAAGATCAAGGGGACAGAGTGCAGCTGTAAACATAAACGAAGTTGGTATATTATTTTTTGCAGTATTTACTGACTTAATTGTCTTCTGTTTAGACTGTGGTTTTAAATGAATTGCTAGCTTGATTTAAGACTATTGTTAATTCCAAAATCATCTGTCTCCAGCCATTTCCCACCATGGGCTCTTTGGTCTATACATTTTCTTACCCTCCCAGTTTGGCCTGATGACATTTCCTTTACGTGAAATATTTTTGTCATGACTAAACATTTCAATCTTTACCTCTTGAGAATACTGCCCTTGGACAGCAGCTGCTCCCCGTAGCTCTGCTACGTGGACCAAAGGCTTGTAATGGTGCAATTCAAAACTCTCTTAGTTGCCAGCAACATTACATTGAGTTGTACTGAACAAAAACTTTCCCCTGAAGCCTTTTACTCTTCTTGGATCTTATCTTCCTCCTTGATGCACACTTCTCTTTCTAATGAAGACCAGAAGGAGGAGCTTTCCCCTCCCCAAAAGACTTGAATCTTGGAGCTTGGAGGAAATCTATTTTCCTTCTAAAAGTTGTTTTTGGTATTTCTTAATCTTTCTCATTCTGTGATTGAGTGAAAATGAGAATTTTAGTCAAAAGGAATTTTCTTTCTCTCCCACAGACAGCTAATAAGTAGAGTAATGGCTAGGGCACATGTCCAGGGCAGAAAACACCAAATACCTCCTCAGTGTGGTCTTTACCAGAGACCGAGCATATCTCGTGTGCAGTGCAGGGCCCAGGGTTTCTGACTGTCTTCATCTCCCCTCTTCTTTTCCTCTGGCCATTCTTACCTCTCCCCCAAAATCACTATTATTGCCATGGAAATTTGCTTAATCAGCCATCTAACAAAAAACTCCATGTGGTTCTAGCCAAGAAAGTTGAAAAACTCAAACAGGACTTGAATTGAAGAAGCCAGTTTGCTCCAACTGTAGGGAATAAGCATATTTATAGTCATTTTTTTTACCCCTTTGAAGTACAGTGGATTATCATAGAATTGTAATGTCCTCTCAGAATTGCTTTTCCAAGGGGTGATGCTGTATAAATCATGAAAACTAGACATGGAAAATGTCAAGCAGGTCTCCTGGTCCAACCATCTGCCAGGAGAATATTATTCCCTGCAGAATTTTCCGCAGTGTTCTGCTGTAGCAAAATAGCAAAGAGATGCTTTATCTACAAAACAGCTCCACACCTATTTATAGTTCTGCAGAACTCATTATCTTTAGTTACAGAGAAATGACTTTACACCCCTGTTACAGAAAAAGGTCCCTCTGTCCACCGTGTCGCAGCTGAGTTTGCCCACAAGCACATCCCCAAAGCCACAAGTGTGAAAGCCGATATGCATTTGCAGCTCGATAATTAAATCAGAAACATAGCTTATCCACTGCAATCACACATCCTGCCCTTTCCTAACGCATTGATAACCAACCGGCAACCGCTTGATTACTCCCCCATGAGTAATAGGCAGCACAGCAAAGTGTTCCTGTGTGTTTAAAGCAGAGAAGGAACATTTCATTACCAGATCCTCTCTCTCTTTGCCAGAAGCTACCAAACAATAAAATGGAAAGGAGAGATATAGCTTGTGGCATCTGTCAGTGCAAGTAGCCTTTGGTTCAACCTGGGCGGTTATAAATATTATATTAGAAGTATTAGCAAGAGCAGATTGGATTGCAGCAGGTCCAGAATGAGCCAGCCCGAAGGCTGGCAATAAAGCTGGAAGAAATGAAATGATCTGGCATAGGTATCTTCTGCTTTGCATTGTGCAAGGAGTGAAGAGGAAAGAGGGAAATCTTTCTGCCTTGATTGAGCACATCCAGAACATCTATTTAGATGAGCCACTTTCACCATCTTGGCAAAGATGGACCGTGCCTGCACGGGCAAACATGGTGACACATGACACTGTCCTCGCAAAGTCCATTTAGTTACCTTCGTCTCTGTTTTGTGCTTTTCTGGACGTCTTTCTCTATATTTAACTAAGTTTGTAATGGGAGATTTAGATTAGATATTAAGAAGAAATTCTTTACCGTGAGGGTGGTGAGGCCCTTGCACAGGGTGCCCAGAGAAGCTGTGGCTGTCCCTGGATCCCTGGCAGTGCCCAAGGCCAGGTTGGATGGGGCTTTGGGCACCCTGGGCTGGTGGAGGGTGTCCCTGCCCATGGCAGGGGGGGTTGGAACTAGATGGGCTTTGAGGTCCCTTCCAACCCAAACCAGTCTGTGATTCTGTTCTAGGATTCTACGATAATTGGACATGCGCTCAGTCAGCACTTTGTGCCAGAGCTGGGAGTGTAGGTTCAACTTGCACAGGCTTCGTGAGTGAACACAGACAGGTCAGTGAGGGACAGAGTTTGAAGATGTTCAGGTATTGAAAGATGAAAAAATAGTTATTAGCTCCTCTTGGTTTCACACGGTGAGAGCTCCTGAAACTGCCATTTAGATTTTACTCTCAGGTTTAGACACCACAATTATTTTTTTAAATCTGTTTCAGGTCTCTGCGTCTTGGTCCCCCACCTGTATCACGGAGAGAAAATGATCCCTCTAGCCTGAACTTCTGTGAGAAACTAAGAAACTTCTGGCAGAGGCCATATGAGTGCCTCAGCGAAATGGGAAAATTCTTTGTGTATGTTGAAATTCTGACTACCTCAAGGGAGACAGAAAAGCAAGGGGGTGTGGCTGGATCTCATATTCCTTTCTGTTACTGCAATTTTAAGTGTTACTTGTAAATAAAAATTCTTCAGCAAAAAGTTTGATTTCTTAGGTTCACAGTGTTACTTAAAAAAAAAGAAAAAAAAAATAAAGATAACCAAAAATCTTCTAACATTCTTCCTCCAGCAATGAAAGAACAAAGCAGGCAAAAATCATTGAAGAGGTGGACATTCCCACACCACTAATTAAACCCTCCGCCTTGGTGTACGCGGGGGATTATGAAAGACAGATGCCAGAAATTGGCCTAGGCTATATTTCCCTAGAGGCACAGCGAGATATTGAGGGAAATCACAATCATTCTGTAACATGTGATTAAGAAATCAGGATTTTATTTTTTTTCCCCCTCATTTTAAGAATGCAACAGACTTTAGGGGAACCACCTGAGAAAGCTGACGGCAACAGGAGCGGGAAGAAATCATTCCAGTCAATACTTCTGAAGTGTGGGCTGGCATTGTTTGCTCTGCAGTGGTTTTATCACAGCAGAAATGCTCATATAGAAGAGAAGAGCCTTGATCGTCTTGGGCAGAAGGCCTTTATATAAACAAGAATATATGTAATTGCCCTCTATTTGCTCTCTGGAAGGACTTTCCTCCCGTTTCAGGTTGGAGGTAGTTCTGAACTCAAGAGCACTCTGCACAAAAAGGCACTTGAAGTTTTCTGTTTAAGGACGTGCAGTTGCACAACCTCTTTGACCAACTTTAAATAGGTGCCGCGAATGGCAAGTCGAGAAGCTGCATTATCATCAGCTTCCACCTGAGGGTAAAAAGAAATGCACTGCCTGACCTTAGATGGATCAGAAACACTGGCTATCGAGAAAATGGCAGTAAAATATCCCTGACTGCTCCGCTACTGTTAACCACTTCTGGTATTGTGCCTTCTAACACGCACCAAGGTTCAGCTCTGCTTGCAGGACTGTAACCTCTGCAAGACAGAATGAGGCAGCCACACGCCCCACGTTGTGGTTATTGATGCCCATCCAAGGACTGGAAATAGTTTTCCATCATCATTGCTGACCCTCCTGGACTCTCAGTTTGCAGGTTTGAAACGTCCAGCTCTGGCTCTCTTAATCATGACCCATCTTGGTGCCAGCAAATGAGCCCCTCACAGATGTGTCTTGCACATCTGTCATAGCAGGGTGCTGCTCCCATCTTCCCAGGCAACACAAATTCATGGTGTGAGATGCTCCTGCACTGTCTCCCACTGTACCCTGCTGAGCTGTTGCCCACCAGGCAGGGTCACAGACAACCTGCCCAGCACTTGAGCACCATCCTGCTGGGATGATGTCCAGTGCCAGTCCAACAGGTCTGACCACACAGCCTCTTGCTGTCCCTTTGCTACAGACAACAGCTATTTGGGGCCGTATTAGTGTCCCTCATGTGGCATAGGGTATGTACAGTCATTTCCCTTCTCTGACTTCTCTTTTCACACTAGACACTGCAATCTGAGCTTTGGCTCTCTTCCTAATGACTGTATTATTAGCTCTATTTTCATCTCCTCTCAGCTGTTTATTTTACATAAAGTTATTTTGGCTGCTCTACATATCACAAATTGAGTAGCTGAACCAAGTCCACAAGCACTAACAGAGAAAGCACGTCAAGCAGCCCTTGTCCGACCAGCATCGCTTTCACCCTCACATGTGCTGCTGTTCTCTGCTCACACTGGCATCCCGACCGCTGTCCAACTGCATTTCTGAACGTGCAGTGGCACAGCGAGGAGCAGAGTGACCATATGGCCTGGGGCAGCTGGGCCGTATGAGTCTCCATTTGCAACACCTAGTTTGTGCTTCCTGGGACGCAGAAGGTGTTTAATATGTTATGTGTCACTTTATGGGCTATTCCGGCCTTAATTTCAAAGTCTGAAATGGTGCACAAAAGCTGTCCTCTTGCATGTGCTCCCTGCAGGGACGCGAGGCTTTGTCCCTCAGTCAGAGCATTCTTCCACTTGTATCCCGGATGTCTGAGCAAAGCAGCTGACACTCTTCACCGTTCGGGGTGGCTGGTCCTACCCTTTGTCATCTAGCCATTATCCCCTTAGCAGCCCATTGGTGCTCTAGTTTTTTGGTACAGTTGATGGAAATGTACTCACAAAGAGGTGGGAAAGGTCTACAGGGACCTTGATGGGTTTATGGAGGGCAAGGGTCTGTGTGGCTCCAGTTTTCTCCTGGCCTCCTGACAGCTTCAGACCACAGAAGTCTGTTATTTAGGTATGACGGGGATGAATTCACATCTCACAGATCTCCGTGGCTTTTTGGAAAGCCCTCATTTACATACATGTATTCCCAAAATATAGCTCCAGAGAGTCCTCATTATGATCAGCACCAGGTATGAGCCCTGCAGTCTGCAACTGCATAGGAGCTTGGTCCCTGCTTCCCCACTGCCCATCAACAGCTAAAATAGGGATTTCCATCTGCACCGTGCAGATTGACTCCAGATTGTTCGTATGGAGGGAATGAAATGAGAACCAGGGAAGGAGCCCTCACCTTCTGCTTTCCTGGAAGCAAAGACTTCTCAAAGGTCCCATTTTCTTCTGGCTCACTGGAAATCCCTGAGGGAATGAGGGGAGGAAGGATGCGTGGTACTGAAGGACATGATTTAGTGGGTCATAGGTGGAGGGGAGACGGTTGGACTGGATGATCCTTGAGGTCTCTTCCAACCTTAATGATTCTATGATTCTATGTTAGGAGGCACCCTAAGAGCAGACAAAGCAGGAGCACCTCATTGCCTAGAAAAAATCAGAGAGGGTCTGAGTAGATAGAAGCAGAAACAAGTGATCTCCATTCAGCTTTTCTCTTCCCACTAAATAAAGCTGAAAGCTGAAAAATTAAGTAAAGCTGCCTATCTCCCAAGTTTCGGAAGAGGAAGGAGCACATTATGTGTGTGCTGTTACAAGAAAGTCTTAGCTAGAAAAGAGTTTTCTAACAATTTTACCCCCCTCCCAACTAATCCATGGTTTTAGCAGTAACTTGGGATCTCTGGTGGGTGATAGCCCACTTCCCAGCAGAAAGAACTCTACGGAAGCTGTGCACAGTTTTTAATGTTTAATGACACAAAATCAATTGGAAGTGGTTGCTGGCTTCCACAATCAATTTTAGGAGATCTCTCAGAGAACAGGAGAAAGTGGGAGAGTTTCCATTAGCCCTGGAAATCTCATCAACGATAGGAAAATGGTTATAAACAACTCTGCACTCCAATAAACGTATTAATAACCCTGTCCTCACTCATTTCTCATGTGTCTGTAAGAAGATACAGTTTTGTCATCAGTAAGGTCGTATCTTGGTCTCTGTTCCTCCCTTTCTTTGCACAGGCACACAAACATCCATATGGTTAGTGAGCACCTTGACAGAGCGAGCTCTGAACTGTAGCTCATGGTTGCTGCCCCATGAGCTGTCCCTGGTGTGGGAATATCCGAGGGGCAGGAATCACAGGGGATGTAATCTCCCCGTGCGCAGGCTCTGCCCCATGGCAAAAGGCACCTTAGCCAAAGTGTGGGGTAGGAACCCACCCTGCCCTATAGCTGTGTGGGAAGGGGCTCCCCGGGGAAACATGGGTGTCCTCATCCTAGGGGCACAGAGGGGCTCGGGTGGCCAAATTCACCCAAACGCTCATGGGAGGCTGCACTCAAGGGCTCTTCGGTCAATGAGAAGGTGCCTGCTGATTTTGATGGTCTTCATGCCGTTTGCCAAGCTTAACGTTGCATGGCATGAAGTGCCCTTTTCCTGCCCTTGTTTTGTTCAGACTGGGGCAGTGTGATGCCTTCTGCTAGCTGGAATCTGCAAATAAAATAAAAAAAAAAGGGTGATTTTTTGCGTCATTTAAAAATCCCAGGACTAAGCAAAGTTAGGAACAGCCCTGACTGCAGCGCAATACAAATCAAGAGGCTGTTTTCAAATTTTGCAGGTTCGCTCCAGGACTCCAGCTAAGTGAAGTCAAGGCAGGGTTTGTAATGCGCAATTTAATCACTGAATTTGTAGATCTCAAAAGGCGTGCTTAATTTAATATTGTTTCTAATGGCCATTGTCTTCATGCTTGCTTGTTTCCCCGGTGTTTTTCCCTTTTGTAATTACTTGAATGGGCACTTCCAGGTGCACTGCATATATTAGCAAGCACTTTCATTTTAGTACTGAGCGCTACGCTTTCAGTGTTTATTTCTTCATTGCCCTGATACTTACTTTATTAAAGGTCCTGATTCTTCTAAAGGAGAAAAATGAACATTTACCACTCATTTCTGCCTCATTTTCCTCTTCTACCTTATGCTGCCCTTGAAAAAAGAAGAGTTAAACGACTTAGTGACCAGTGTTAGACCAGATTTAACTTGGAGAAAAGTAACTCTAAAAGGGGATGCTTGGTCAGTGCCTATCTTCAGCTCTTATTGGGTTGACCAGTAAGCACTGGATGAACTTAAAGCCATTCCCCTGGTCCTCAGGACCTCAGGGGTATTTTAAGCTCTGTTAGGTGTTACCTGCAGTGCCCGTTTCCGACACCCCATTACCGTCCCTTACCGTTCATACGCGTTTTCCCATTCCTTTCCCCGCAGCGTGCAGCCTGGGGACTTGCGGGGCGCAGGCGACCGAGCCGTGCCCAGCCACCCCAGGATGCTGATTAACGCTGTGCCAGACTTCAGCATCAGCAGATGACTGTCATCCTGCCGCTGAGCACCATTTATTATACATGCACAACGTCCCCTTGCCACATGCTAGTCCAATTTTCAGATTAGACGTTTATTAGCAGTATTACAAACATGGCTCTTCATCTTCTATTAAATGGTACCGCAGCCACTGCGGTCCCACGTGAAGCCTGTAAGGAAGCGCTGGGTTCACTAAATTACCCTGCAAATGTCAAACTTGCTCTGTATTATTAGCTGTACGTCTTACATCCTCTTTATTAGGATTTTGTGTCTTGAGGGTGCCCTGTGGCATGTAGATTTTTTAAAATACAAACCAGTGTCATTTCGCTGTTTAAAAGAACATTTAATTAAACTGGATTCATTGCTTGTGTGGGGCAAGTTAAATGAAAACTAAATAGATGGCATATGATTACATGTTATTAAGAAGAGCGACTGCTCCAGAGACTAAACTCTTTTAACACAACATTAAGCTGAACTCATTTCATATGCACAGGTTAGCTCTGGCTATGAGGAGAACATTATTTTGAGAAGATCAGCAGAATGGTTATGGGCACTAAACAGTTTTTAACAAAATGCGTGTTTCAGGGAAGAAACCTTTCCTAAGCCAGCCTTAAATATGCTAATGACAGAAAGCAAAGCTTTGCGCTGATTCGAGGTAACCTTTTTTAAAATTACCACTTTATGGTATCGGATGTAAAAGATAAGATCGGCTTTGTTTATTATTTCAATAGCCATAAATTAACAAAGGGACGCAACGAGTATAAAAATAAAATTGGAAGTATTTTGTAAGCTCGAGTCATTTGGTCACATCATGACTTTTTAATGGTTTTTAGGAAAGCAAGAAGAATCGTAATTAAAAACTCCATTACACAGTTTCCTATTCCCTGCTCCATTTATGTTAACATTGTTGGTACAATCAGATTTTTTAAGAGCACTCACCAAATTTCCTTTCCAGGCATCCTAAGTTGTTTTTTGAAAGTCTGCCCCACCCACGTCCTTCTCCAGCCCCATCCCCAAAATCCACCGCGGCTGTGAGCCTACAAAGCCTTCAGCAGTGATCTGGCACTTGGTGGGCAGAAGCTGCTATTTTTCACATGAATCGCAGCCATCTCATGGTACTCTTATAGCCACCAACTACTCTGAGGTTAGGATTGCCTTTGGTGCCCATCGTTTGGAGCAGGGATAACTGCTTGGGTGTGCATCGCTACAAGGCACCGTCCTTGTAGCCGGTCGTAGCCCTCTCCCCCCTTCCCTCCAGTTCACCCTCCGTGCCCATTCATTTCCCCACTGCTAAGGTTAAAATCACAACAGTGACAAGCTCCAGCTCAAGCCCTCTTCAAATCTTCACAAGGACACCACATCTATTTTCCCTGCTTGCAAGTGAGCATGCACAGCTAGAGCTCCAGACAGGCAGCTCTCAGCATGAGGTTCATGACCGAAAAGCATTAGGCAATTGAGATCTTGTATCTACAACTGGAATTACCTGTTTCTTCCAATAATGTAACTTAAAATTGGGCTGTTTGGCATGTAGCTGCTGGTGGGACCAGCACCGCATGTCCTTGGAACGTGTTCTCTGAGCACCACTGTGTTTTGTGCAAATAATCCATGCAAGTGGTGAAGACATCGCTGTGGGAGGGTTTGGCTCACAAACCTCCTCCCAATCACACGGAGAGACCAAGTAAGAGGTTTCTCATGAGTGAAGCAGATGCACTTAGAGGTGAGGCTGCACCTCAGCTTCCCCTGCCCTCCCTGGAAGGAAACGCAGATCACCCCGCTCTGCCTGACTCCCCCAGTTCCAGCAGAAGGTTTATACATCCCCTGGGCGTGAAGGTGCCTAATGATGTACTGGGTCAGGCTGAGCTGGAGTGAATTTCCCCGTAGCAGCCCTCACAGTGCTGTGCGTTGGTAGCAGCGAGGTGCTGATAACACACCAGGGTTGTGGCTGCTGCCGAGCAGTGCTGGCACACACCAAGGCTGTGTCTCCAATCCTCCTTCCACCCCCTCAGCAGTAGGCTGGGGGTGGGCAAGATCCTGTGAGGGGACACAGCCAGGGCAGCTGACCCAGACTGACCAGAGGGATATTCCATACCATATGACGTCTGCTCAGCAACAGGAGATAGGGGGAGGAACAGGGGGCATTCATTTTTTTCAACGTTTTGTCGTTCGGGGAAACCACTACGTGTTTTGAAGCCTTGCTTCCCAGGCAGTGGCCGGACATCACCTGCTGATGGGAAGTAGAGAATAATCTTGTGGTTTTTTTCTTTGCTTTGCTCCCACACGCGGTCTTGCTTTTGCTATATTAAAACTGCCTTTATCTTGACCGATGATTTTGGAGCTGTTTTTCCATCTTATTCTTTTTTCCTCTCCCCTCTCTGCCCTGCTGAGGAGGGGAGTGATAGAGCGGCTTGGTGGACGCCTGGAGTTTAGCCAAGGTTAAACCACTACAAATGACTAGAATAAATACCTATTTCCTAAAAACAGCGGGGCTTAACTCCTCTGCTCCGTGTTCCCCCAGTGGGTGCAGGCAGCTCTGCTTGCTGCCCTTGGCGTTCCTGGCATGGCCCCAAGGCCACTTGCTGCTGGGAGCTACAGCCCAACTCCTCGGGCTGCTCCAAGGGCTTGGGCTGCCAAGTGCTGCCATGATACATGTCCCCAGTTAATAAACAGAATAACTTTCACTTGTGCATTAGGCCAGACATGTCCCTCTACCTCTATCTAGGTCAACAAGAGCCTTGGGAGTGCAGAAGTGTGCTCTGAAAAAAAAGAGGAAGAGACCTTCCTATTTTAAGGTTGTTTTAATTGCTTTTCATGCTTTTCATAACATCTGAGAGGAAACTCTTCCCCCGGAGTGCCACTTCCCCCACTCACACCTCTTCTGGGAAGAGCTGGAGATCTCATCCTCTCCTGCTCCACAACCTGGGCACAGCACTGGCTCTGCTTCTCTCAGGGTCCCTTTGCGGCTGATCTCTCTTGTCTGCTCAGCATGTCTAGTTTTTATCTTTCTTTTTTGACTGCCTAAGAAACGGAACCCTTCCACGCACTGCTACTGTGAGCACGCAGCCACGTACACATGAGAAACTGAGTTACAGCAAACACGTTGAAGCAAGTAAGGCGGTCTTGGAGCAACTCTGCCTTCCAAGTGGAAGTGTGCTGTCCAGGGGTCGAGCTTATAACTTCTTATAAGGCCAACGGCATCCTGGCCTGTATCAGGAATAGTGTAGCCAGCAGGAGCAGGGAGGTGATTGTCCCCCTGTACTCAGCCCTGGTGAGGCCGCACCTCGAGTACTGTGTCCAGTTTTGGGCCCCTCACCACAAGAAAGACATCGAGGCCCTGGAGCGTGTCCAGAGAAGGGCAACGAAACTGGTGAAGGGGCTGGAGCACAGGTCTGATGAGGAGCGGCTGAAGGAACTGGGCTTGTTTAGTCTGGAGAAGAGGAGGCTCAGGGCAGACCTTATTGCCCTCTACAACTACCTGAAAGGGAGTTGTGGTGAGCTGGGGGTCGGCCTCTTCTCGCAGATAACTAGTGACAGGACAAGGGGAAATGGCTGCAAGTTGCGCCAGGGGAGGTTCAGGTTGGAGATGAGGAGAAATTTCTTCTCAGAAAGGGTGATCAGGCACTGGAACATGTTGCCCAGGGAGGTGGTGGAGTCACCATCCCTGCGGGTGTTTAAGGAAAGGTTAGATGTTGTACTTAGGGACGTGGTTTAGTGGGTAATAGGTGGTGGGGGGATGGTTGGACTAGATGATCCTTGAGGTCACTTCCAACCTTAATGATTCTATTCTATTCTATTCTATTCTATTCTATTCTATTCTATTCTATTCTATTCTTGGCTTTGAAACAGGCTCTTAAATGGAGGCCCTGGGTCTTTTTTGTTCGTTAGCACAGTCCACACCCTTGGGGCACAGCGGTACAGCTGTGGCTTTGAGGCGAGTTGTAGTCAATACAGTATCGTGCAGGGACGTAATTAGCAGCGTTGGAAGGGCTGCTGTGGGCAGACGGGAGTCCGAAAGGCTGCGCTTGTTGTGAGACAGGCTTTTATACGTATTGGCCTGTGAGTCTAAAGCAATGTGTGATGAATGCCCTTACACATCGACAAGCCAGCTGAACAGAAACCATGGCATCTGTGTCCCTTGTTTGGTTGCAGGGCAGTGGTAACCTCTCCATAAATCGTTCCAGAATGAGGTTTCCCGTAGTAATCTGGGTTAACCTTTCCTGCTGGGTGGGTTAGCTACCCAAGGGCTTAAAACAACTGTTCAGGCAGGTGGCCTGGGGTTCACCTGGAGGGTAAGAAACCCCCGTTTCTCTGGTCATGGTCCTTTGCCTTCCATCAGCCCCTGATCCTTGCCTTGGAGGAAGGGCTGTCTTCAGGCAGAGCCTCAAAGCCTCTGCAAGGTGAGAGGAGGAGCAGCCAGGGCCAGATCTGTAGCAACCAGAAATATTGCGGAGTTGTGCTGAAAAACCTCTGCCTTTTGCAGAGTACGAGCTTTCAATTGGGGTTGGGGTTTTTTATCAATCCTATTTTTACCCACCCCCCCCACCGTTACCTGCTGCCAGCCATGCATACCCGTACTTGGGTATTTCTTTCACAGTTTGCCTTCTGCCCTGGCAGTACGTCCGTCCCAGCAGCAGGTTGCCTGACTTATTTCAGCAGAGAATCCCAAGCCCAGTAACAGCTTCCAGTGGAAGTATTCTGTGACTGCTGACTCAGTCAGCTTTCCCGGGGTTTGTTTTCCAGAAAGCTGTCATTTCAGGCATCCACCCTCACATTGCAAAGCCAGGGAGAACTTGTTTTACACACAGGTACAGCAAAAAGCCTTTTACTGAGAATTTTCTTAGAAGTATTACACTAACGCACCACTGCCTGTGCCTTCCCTGGGGTTAAGTGCAGGACATCAGGGTTCATGCTCCCGTGAGCTCTGCAAGCTCTGCTTCAACAGCCTAATGCTTTGCCCTGGGTTTAGATGCCAATCATTAGGAAAAAATTAATTAAATTGAGGACTCTACAACTACCTGAAAGGAAGTTGTGGTGAGCTGGGGGTCGGCCTCTTCTCGCAGATAACCAACGACAGGACAAGAGAGGATGGCCACAAGTTGTGCCAGGGGAGGTTTAGGTTGGAGATGAGGAGAAATTTCTTCTCAGAAAGGGTGGTCGGGCACTGGAACGGGTTGCCCAGGGAGGTGGTGGAGTCACCGTCCCTGCGGGTGTTTAAGGAAAGGTTAGATGTGGTACTTAGGGACATGGTTTAGTGGGTAATAGGTGGTGGGGGGACGGTTGGACTAGATGATCCTTGAGATCTCTTCCAAGCTTAATGATTCTATGATTCTAAGAGTTTAGTGTGTAAAACAGGTAACAATATTTCTGTGCTGCAATGTCTTGTATAGTGTCTCCAGTGATGGTCATTCCAGCTTGAGCGACAACAAGCTCTAAATGGTTGGACTATCGCGACTGCTTCATTCGTGTTTCTCCAGCTGTGGTTACAGGTGTGGGCCTAAGGAAGAGTATCCTACACATCTTATACACACAGGACACGCATGTATGATATTTTTCCTCAGTATTTTTCCACCTATTTCAGCTCAGGGACCTCCCGCACTGGACAGTGATTGTTCCTTCTCAAACACTTCTCATCCACTACATTGTTGTCTTCTCTTGGCACGTGTAAGGTTTAACATCTGCTCCTCTTTCAGGAGGAGTCCCAAAGGTCACCCAGCTGCCATAGAAAGAGACACCCCCTTTTTCGGGGTTTATAGATCTGAGTAACAGCAGTCATGGGGGAGGAAATTGCTGTCAGCAAACCCACCCACAACCACTGATCCAAATTTGGATCAAATCCTTACAAATTTCTTCCATAAATAATGCTCTGTCCTTCACATAAAATAAATCATTTGTTATTTACACAACAGATGCACCTAAAACAAGATGAGGACTCAATTGTGGTAGACACTATAAAAGCAAGCAGTAATCCCCCAAAGAGTTTTTAAAGTAAGGAATTGAAAGTTTAGTTTTCCTAGGAAGACTAGTCACTGTGAACCTTTAAAATATATTTATATGCAGAGCAGAGAAAGCTGTTGGGCTTTCATTCCCTTCAGTTCTTGATAGCACACATAAAGCCCCAAACACAAAGCTACGTGTGACTTTGCAACTCGAATCCCAGACAGAATACATGTGCAAATCCTGCCAGATACATCCACTGACTTCTAAGCAGAAATTTCTTCCTGAATCGGGAAAACGATGAGCCGGGCATTGCTCCTCACTCAAAGTATCAGCCCCAGAGCAGCAGCTTTAATTGTGTCAAGCTTCGCAGAGAGGAGCAATCCCAAACCCTTACCGTAAAAGCATATTTCCAACTCCCTGCTATTGCTCTGTGTTCATGGACCTGCCCAAAACAACCATTTTTTCAAGCAGTTCGACTCCCGAGCTTGCCTTTACGTGCTTTGAAGCAGTTTGTTCTAAGCGAGTCATGTTCACTATCCTAATCTGACATGAAGCCTGATGGAAAAATCCGTGATCGATTATAGCAGCAGGACAAAGAGATATGAGAGGAAAGCAGTGCAAAAGAACAGATATCAATCACTGGTTCGCAACGAGCCTAAAGAAGGGAGCGGGTGATGTTACTGAATTTGAAGGCAGTGTAGCACATCTTTTTACTGTCTGTAGGTAAAGACTCTGAGCCGCTGACTGTCCTACAGACAGACCAGTCTGGTAAGAAAAGTGGATTTTGAAGTATGGATTTTGCTGGAAGGGCACAAAATAAACTACTGGTTTGTTACCCTAAAAACGGTGTAGCACGTGATGAGCGGCTTCACAGCTGCTCATTGCTGGTATTTTTGACCTTCCAAATGTTCTTTATATTTAAAATTTTTAAAAAATTGAATATTAAATATGTGAATTTTGGAACAAATTTGTATTGAATATGAAATAGCAGACACGAGCAACGAACTTTTTAATGTTGAGTTAGTTTTTTTCTCGTTGCTGGACAAGATCATACTTCAAAGCAAATTAAAAATGTGAAGCCAAATTCTGATTGCGATGCAGGCAACAGAAATCTTCCTGTCAGCCTCAATAAAAGCAGGTGTAAGTTTTCAGTATTAGTCCAGTCCATCCAATTCACATGTCTTTCTGTCTTTATCTAATCTAATACATGGTCATGAGATAAATTACGGAAGCGTATGATAAATTGCATTGCTATTCATTTTTGGCAAGATCACCTATACTCTGGCCACTAATTCATCTCCGCCAGAATCCGTTGTAACATGCTAGAGCCTTGAAAGAGCCTCCAAATAATGTCATTTCATTTTCTTTAAGAAAACAAAGAAATTATACCTGTTGGCAAATGTCCTATTTGCCCTCACCAAAATAAATGATACTTCATTGCCACCTCTGCAAAACCACAGGCACAAAAATGTAAGAATGTATTTATAGCATTAAGAGTCTTAAAGATGTTAGGTCCTTGTACTCTATTTCAGTGGGAAACTATGACATGGTGCCGGTTGAAGGATTTCAAAGAGTCATTGATTTGGTCATTTCTGTGTTCATTGGGGTTTTTTTTCTAGAAACCTGATCAGACAGACAGAACACACAAAACTTGAGTAAGAAGTCTTCAGTATGCTGTAATGATTTTTCCAGTGCTTATTTAGAGCAGTTCACCTCACCATCCTGAATCACCCCAGTACCACCATGGACCCCCACAGTCATGCACCTCTGTTGTTAGGTACCAGCTAGGAACAGAAAGAGGAATATGTGATTAAAGTAGAAAGGGGAGATACCTTCTTTTCCCTTAAACCCATCAGATCCATCTCTGACTTCCATATGAACTCTGCTGGGTAGCAAATGCTGGTGGTGAAGTGCCTCTTGAGGTGCAAGGAAACTGGGAAGACTGGAATGTGAGGCATTGGGAGGTACAAGGTAATGAAGGCTGATTTTGAGGGTTGCAGGAGAGTTCCCCATTGCCACTAGCATGAAGAAGCACCAAGACAGTAGGTGGAACTGCAGCACAAAAGCTGATGTCAAGCCCCATTGATGGCCAGAGACCTTTGGTCCCACCACCGGTGTAAGCTATTGGACGTGCTGGTGGGCACCAGGCTTCATCCTGAGCCAGCCCCATGTCCCACCACTCCACTGCCGAGGAAGAGTGGAAGGAGTGAGCTAGTGGCAGTTTTGGCCAGAGGAGACATGTTAGCACCCGTGCCTCGGCTCAGCGCCAGCCCAGGTAATTACTTTCTGCTCTTTGGCATTGCCACTTTCACTGCCGACAGCCGCTGCCTCCTCCTCCTCCTGCCATAAATCGCTGTGAAACGGTGCTGTGAACCATCCAACAGCTGCTGAATTTCACCCAGGAGATTGCTGCGCCTCAGTGCTAAGTTAAGTGGTTTTGCATATCAAGATTTTAAAATAATTTGGGGCATTTCAGACTGAAGACGCTATTGATGTGAAAAGACAATTATTATGCATACTGCAAAATCCGTTATCCGCCCCATAAAAATACAGGCGGTACTTCAAGACAGAGCACGTATGGCAGGCTGATGTGAAAACCTGGCCTTGCTGGTGGGAGGGAAGCTTTCCTGGTGATTTCAGGGAGGTGAAGGCTTCATCCTACACTATTTAGGAGCAGTTGAGGCGTAATGGTTACGTCCAGCTAATTGGATGCATTGCTATAGGCACTTGAGAAGTATGATAGACAGATGCGTTCAGCCAGATAGATATCCCCCGGTGTAGCGAGCTGAAGTCAGTTACGGAGTTAAATTGTGAAAGATTTGACCTGATGTCATTTATATCTCGAGTCATAACTAACACTTAAAGTTCAACTTTATGGCAATTTTCTTTTAATAACACTTAAAACCTATATGGAGCTCAAAGAATTGCATAAACACGACGAAGGATGACTTGAGCGGAGACAAGAATTTCAGCGTTAGTAATTAATCCTCAAAACAGCTTTGCAGGGCATATGGGTAACGTCATTTCTCTGCAGTTTCTCCTTCGAAGAGAAGCGGGGTTTGCCCAATGCCTGCCCAAAGTCCATGGCATGTGGAGATAAGGACTGAGGCTTCTTCATGTGCTAGACCAGCGAACACGCAGCTCAACCCAGCTCCCATTTTTTGACTGGATATTTTTTTTAATTTTACCACAATCTTCAGAAAGATTATGGACAAATTGCTTGTCAAATGGCCCGGGTTTTCCAATTAGAAACTATGTAAATGCAGAAGAAAAAAAATCTGACATAAACACAGCTCCTGCATCTAAGATTTTCCTGTGGATGGAATCTGAATCTCACTGGGGGAAGAAACACGCTCTTGGACTGAGACCTTGTAAGCCAAGATTCAGCTCGCTGCAGATTTTTATGGTCAAGTTATAACTGCCTGAAAAGCAGGGGTTTAAAATGGAAGTGCTGACAAAACTTTTAAACTACAACAGTGGAAATGGCGCCGCAATAATTTATAATCTACAGGCAGCTTTGGATTTATTATCGCAATGACAAATGCACTGTCATTGTTAATAGGATATTTCCCAGCAAGGACTTCTTGTTATGCAAGCCAGGTTCACTATGTCATGCAGCATGATAGCAATAAAGTCTACAAGAATTTGTAATGAACTTCAATTACTAATAGATTATGGTTAATGGGAAATATGTGCAGTAAAGATATGGGTTTTTATATGCGCCTTCTGGTACTCTACAAGGCAATGATTTATGCTACAATTTATGTTAACATTCTCCAGGATGAAAAAAAAAGAGCCTAAATTGGCGGAAAGCCACTCCATCCATAACAAATATTTAAGATAATTTTGCACATCACGTAAATGAAGATGTAAAATTAGATATTAATCCATTTCATTTTAGCATTTGTATTTTTATTAAAAATGAAGACTTTGCCCCACTGTGTAATGACATTAAAAAATCCTATCATGGGCTGCAAGCATGAATTACACCGACGTAGAAATGGCGACAGCAACTGCGCTGTAAGAGCATTTGTTCAATTTGCTGTTGTAATTAACAGAGCAGTGAGAATATTTTTCTACGTATGATTTAAAGCAGCAGCCCGGAAACTGCTCAGGCAGATGCGTTTGATGCGGAGGTGATCTGCATGTGAAGGACGGGCTCCTTCGGAGGGGTCAGCATCTTCCTCCCCCATTTTTGCTCTCCCCCAGCCTTCCCGCACAGCATCGCTCCAAAGCCATGCCTGCTCCGCGGGCTATTCCCTTCCCTGCACAGCAAACCTCCCGCGGGAATTACTTTGGGAAATAATCACCTGATGCAGCATCAGAGCCACAAGCTCTCGCTTACTTATCAGACGGACACAGGCCCGGGTGTTTGCNGAAAAAAGGATGTCTCCCAGTTTAAAATAAAATACTGTTCAGCACCATCTCTGATGAACGTAGAGATGCAATGTTAAAGATTGCATTTACCCCAGAGTCACATTTCTGTAAAATGTTTACATTTCTTACCTGAAACGTATTTAGCCAGAAAGGGGCATTCGTGCATGAAGAGCTTGCAGGATCATTTCTGGTATGCTTTGAATGCAGGTAGCCAGACGTCCATCTTTATTTCGATCAGTGTTATAAAGGTTTAAGACCATTGCTCTCGGCCAACCTCTGTATAAATCCTGTAAATACACTTTCTAGGGCTGCGAGTGAAGAAGACCCATCGTGTTGGCCCACACACGGCGTTTGCAAAGCACAAGGCTGGTCTGTAGATCTGCTTTTGGACTAAAACTCTGCTGGTTGGGATAAGATGGACTTCCTGAGAGGTAAACAATTAATTATGTGGGAAAAGCACACTGGTAAGCTCAAAGCTGCTGTATAAATCCCAGTCCCTGGACAGGATGGACACACTCTGGAATAGCAGCATCTCACTGTATAATTAAAGGTGATTCTCCCATGAAAATGTGGCCCCTCAAGCTATTAGGAAGCTGTTTGAGAGATTTGCAGAGACTCTTTTGGTTTTTATGGTCAAATGAGCATAAAATCATGCTTCCCAAAACTCATTTCCTACTAAATAATACTTACAGTACTTACTTCTTGTAAATGCGTGTGTTGCAAATTTAAAATTAAGAATAATTTATCCCTTAAAGATGCTCTTCTGATTCAGTTTTCCCCCAGCCCCTTAATGGAAGCAGCTGCATATACAGAATGGAGTTTATGGTATTTTTTTTCCCCACCAGTTTTTAATGAAATTCTCCTCAGAAGAGAAAGCAATGGCAGAGGACCGCCCTGGCATGTCTGGTTTTAGATAAGGAGTTTTCTTCTCCAGCCTGTGGTGAAAGTGCCTTTTCCCCTGGTGAATTCTGCTTTTAAATAAGAGCCCGTACACCTCCACGCACCCAGCAACAGCCCCCTCTCCCCAGCCTCTCCCTTCTGATTAAAGAGGGGAAGGAGCTCTCATGTGCATCCACAATGAATCCCCTTTCTGGGGGTGGTCACGTCCTCCTTTCATCTCTCCAGGTCATCTCTTCTCTTCCTTGTCTTTCCTGCTCTCTCCCAAATTTTTCAGAAAAAGACTCTGCCCACAAAGCTTTTTTCTAGTATTTTTTACCTCCGCTAAACCAGAAAACACCAAGACATGCACGTGCATCTTGTTGATGGGTTTTGTTGTTAGATTTGGGTTGAGATTTTTTTGTGTTCTGGCAATTCTGTGGCTCCCAAAGATGCGTCACTCCTGACAGGGTTGATAGGGCAATACTCAGCGGTCACCTCCCTCACACACACCATTTAGAAGAGGTCACTGACAGCACAAAAGAGCTATGAAAATAATCGTAACTTTAATTTGTTTCCTATTAGAAATGCATGCAGCAATCCATCCTAATGAGAGATTTTCTTTCTTTCCTGCTTCAGTGTGTCACCGTAACAGCCTACAGATATACTGAGGTCTTCTAATGCAGGAATCTGTACGTAGCACTGTGTAAAAGTGGTCATAGATTTTGTTCTTCTCAACAGCTGAGCAATATCATGGAAACATTCTAAAATACACTGGAATGAATATTTGATCATTTCAAACAATTCACTCTAAAATGATTATAAACAGCTGTTAATGCCCAATATGGTCTCTTGTAAATCACTTTAAATCTTTAATAATCTATATTGTATCAGAAATGTATATGCAAAAATAAAATCTAATTTCTTGCAGCTAAAGCATTACCCAAAGTAAACCATTTCAGCACTGAATTGAATTATTTCAGTGGCAGAAATCACACCTGTCTCACTGGATAAACCGAGTATTCAGACTATTAAATGCATTCAAGCAACTATATTGCATTCCACCGTGCATTGTGCCTTGCACAGACCATAACACTTCTTAAAACCGTAAAATCATTTAGCAAAACAAGTGCATCGGCCACCAGAGCAGAGACAGCCTCACACGGAGAAGAGACCAAGGAGGTGAAGCACCTTCAGGCCGAACAACCTATACTATATATTGGACAGATTTACCTGACATGACCCCACTGAAAATGAAACAAATCCCACTGAAACCTGTCAGTTTGGCATCAGAGTTCATTTTTACATCTTATGTGTGACCAAGCTCACAAGCCGCGCCTGGCCTCTGCTGCCAGGCCAGTGAGGCTGCCACCAGGAGGTCCGTGCGTTTAGCTAACAATACGAAAAAGTCCCATGTGATGGCAGTAGCTGATTCCTAACAAAGGTTTTGCCTCAGGACTCATTAGTGAAACCCACCTCTCCAGGACGGTTGATACCACGGCTGTGTCTCAACCATCTTCAATCGCTTTGCTCTTGCAGTGCCAGCATGGACCTGTCCACAAAGCACTCTGCAGAGGCAGCATCATAAAAATGAGGTGAAAATACAGGGAGAGGGAAGCAGTGCCATTAAATGGAGTTGGGTACTGAGGCAGGAATAGGCAACCATCATACATACGGAAGGTGTGAGGCCACTTTTATGGTAACTGGAGGTGTCACAGCAAGCTCAAGAGATCTTATTGAGCAGCCACCCAAGCGGTTGGTTGTTCTGAGCCTCCACCCTTGCCAGCTGCACTGAGAGGCTGTAATTTGTTTATTTGGTCTGTAGAGAGGTTTTAAATGAAGGTGGTGAAACCACATATAGTTCTTGATTATTTTTGCAGGAAATGGTCAGGTTTCTGCAGTGCCTGAGAAGATGGTCCGAGTTACTTCTGATTATACAACATTCATACGATAAAACCCAAGTAACTGCTTGGTGAGTAACACAGTCATAGATTTGCACAGAACTAATCAGGTATTAAAGCTCACTTATAACAACAGATATTAATACTGATTTCGTAACAGGGCCCAAAAATTATGTTCAGTATTGAAATAAACTAAGCCATTTATAAAGTGTGAAAAACTTATTTCAGCTGTTAACATGTTCTGACTATTTGCTTTGAATCAAGAAGCAAGAAGAGGTTAAGTCATGGCTCAATCACTATTACACTCAGGTTGTTACTAAAAAGCACCTTCCCATCTCTTTTTTCACTGCATTCAGGCTTTCTTAACTCTTCCATTACCTGACGCTTTAAGTCAGGAGGAGCAGTTTTGGAAAACTGGCAGGTTTCTGTCAGGAAATCCAGCAACAGCTCCCCATCCTCATTGCCTTCAATAAAACAGCTTGTTATGTCCATGTAGGATGGGAGCTCGTGCACCTGGTACTTCAGCCCGGCTGAATCCAGTATTGTTTTGATGTGAGCAGAGGAAACGTAAGAGCAGAGATCATCTAAAGGGAAGGACGATCCGAACTTCTTCCACAGCGTTTCCCAACCGCTGGTTCCTGAGAGATAAACCACCAGAAAAATGGTCAGGAATAAGGGAAAACACTATTTGAACTAACTTTTGGTCATCTGGGGTTTTTTAGCAGCAGTCATCATTGCAAACAGGATCTCTCCAGAGTTGAACATGTGTCCTGAGGCATGGAAGACCAAATCCTCTCCTATTCCTTCACCTAATTACTTTGTGGCTGAGCTACACATGAGCTTCATTGAAACACTCGTTACCAGTAAACTATCTCTCTGCTACGTGAAATACATGGGATGTAAAACTCAGATCACATTGTCCATGCGGCTGGACGCATGGTGGAGAAAAGGGTGGAATGGATAGGGCCCAGGGTGAAGCTGCACCATCCTCCCAGCCTTCATCCTTCGCTCCCGTGATGTTCCCGTGCTGTTGGGCATTGGCAACGAGAGGGCTGCCCCTCACCCTGAGCAGACCTCTCCAGTGGTGCCAGAAGGATGTTTTGGCTGTGCAAAGATGAAGGGTGAGGAAGGAAAAGGCTCCTGTAGCACCACAACTGCCTCCAGAACTGAGCCCATGCCAAGCACGCACCTCTTCTCAAGGGATGTTTTACAAAGACGACCAGCTGGGTAAGCTGAAAAGTCCCCAGACATGCCTTCACATATTTATTTCCCCTCACCCTGGATCTGTGATTCAGAATTTCTGCTATAAATCACTTATAAAAGGATCACCCAGAATGACTGGACGGAATGAAAATAACGCGGAGCCTAATGAGCAGCTCTTGAGAGTTATGACTATAAATCTCCATAACTACTAAAACCAGTTGCTCGGCGGTTTTGCGAATGCTTTATCTGCAAACAGTTATTTATAGTCAAATAAACAGTTTGGTGTTTAGAAGAGAGGCTACAATATTTTCTTTCACCTGGTGGAAATTGAATGCAGAGCACTAATTGCAGAAAATTTGCTGGTGTCAGTGTTGTGTGACTCAGTGCCATCTCTGAGCCGAGCAATTATACACTACCTGAACGCAGCATTATTATAATAGCTCTCAATAGGCTCAGCATATGGCACTACTTTTGTTTTCAAGGCGATGTAAACAGATTTTTTAAATGTGTTAAAAATAACACCGCATAGCTCTTGCAACTCGCCTGCTCTCCCGGCAGGGACGGAGCAGGAGGGATTGCAACCTTCACCGTCTGACCAAGCCCTCGCCTATCAGTCCTATTCCCAGACTGTTTTTTAATTAACATATCCTAATGTGTTTATGTTGGAGATGACATTACCTTCATTTTTGGAAATCAGCTTTGTTCTGCTTATCTTTCAGTACCTCTTTTTGCTTCAGTGCTCATTTCCACAGCACTTCTTCCTTCCGCTCTCTGTACTTTTCTTCCCCCCAAGGTTTTCCCCTTCCTTCCCTCTCTGCTGTTCTGAGCCCTATTCCTCTCTCCCATTTTCTTGCAGGCCCCAGGAATTTCTACTCCATGCTGCTCCATCAGAAAACAGTCACCTTGCCCAGAGAGGAGTGCAAATACTTTTAATGAATTTATGATTTTCATGAATGCGTTTTTTAATCACATTCATTTTGAATAGACACATGTTCCTCCCTGTATTCACGTTTCACGAATATCCAAAGGGACAGGTTAAGCAACTGGAAAAGAGTTTCAATTAACTACATGCAGGTAATCAGCAATAGTCTGATACTATGATCTATTCTCATTCAGTCAAAGAACAAGGACAATAACTCAGATCATTTGAAATACAGATTTCTTGTAGTGAGCTGCCTGAAAACATTTTAAACCAAAAACATTTTGGAGAGAAGTAGTCTGAATAAATTCAGGTCAGGGAAGCGTCACTTTGTTGTGGACACTTCATGAACACAACAAAAAAAAGAAGTTCATCAAACACATTACAGTTTGGAGACATGGCCAAATTCAATAAAAAATTAAGCTTAAACAAAGCTCAGAACAAATAACACTTCACATTCCTGACAAAACGATCAGATGTGGCTGTTTACACAACTTTGTGAGGCAAATTAAAGCCTTTCTGGTGCCAAATTAGACCCCACCACTGCAGTATTTCTAGCGTACCTTGCCCACGGTATCAAAGGGTCATCGTTTACTCTGCTCCCGCGTTTTCGTGCTGGACTGACCACAGAGCAACTCTCTGAGCTCTGAAACAGCCTAAGAAATGCCATTTTCCACCCAAAATGATGATATTAAGGAAATGGGCAGTTTGAGAAGAAAATGAACCATATGTGCTCTAACACCTGCTGTATGGCACAGCCGAGCCCCTTCGTAGCCGTTTGCTTAATGCAGTAAGTCTCCAGGAGCGAGATAATGCGGTGCCCAGGCTGAAAAACCTTTTACAGAAAACAGCAGAGGCTGCGGGAGCTCTTGCAGTGAGAGCTGCGGGACGGAGCCTCTCGCCCGCTCTGGGGCTCTCTGCTGCCGTCCAGCACTGGCCAGGCTGTAGGATGAGGAAGGGCAGAGGGTGAGAAAAAGGCGTTTGGTGCCCTTGACATGGCTCTGCTGGCTCACAAAGCCTTGGTCTTCACAGCCTGCAGCACAGAACTGCACGGATACAGGCGGCGTGCAGATTTCAATGGATATAGGTGAATGGAGACCATTTATTGCCCAGCCAGTTCACCTCCATTTGTGGTAAAGGATATTTCAAATAAAAATGCGCATTGGTTTATAGCTGGTCTGTGTTGAATTTGCAGGAACCCCAAAGCCCTCACGACTCTTGCCCAACTGAGCAGCACTGGCGGAGAAGCTCTCACCTGACACCAGGATAATAAGCAGCTTCGCCTGCGCTTCCAGGAGGCTGTGGAAATACCGGATAGTTGCTGGGATGTCCTTCACATAATACAGCATCTGGAAAGAACAGGAATGCTTACAGAGATACAGCCTGGTCCTGGTGAATATTGCAACGGGTACCACTAGGTAAAAGAAACCAAATGGTGGCAATCTTGACAGAAAAGCAGTGGGACAACAAGACCAGGCAGTGGGCTCACACCGCAAGCTCGGGGCTGTCACTGCCTTGCCTGCTCTCTGGCTCCTCCAGGACCCAGCTCGTGTTCATTCATTAACCCAAGATAAAAAGACTTGCCTTTTTTAGCAGCGAAGATAGCTTGTAATGGCTTCGGTCAACTTGGAAATACAAAGGCAATTTCACAGAGAGGACAAGGAGTTTTGAAAACACGAATTAAAAATGTTATTTTTAGTTGACTGCCACCCACAGCCTGGTTAATAGGACTACTGTGCTCAAAGCTGCTTTGCTGTAACTCATCCTTCACTTTTGCAGTTCGCTTATGCTTAAGTACTTTAAATTACAGGGAAATAAACTCACCTTTCTTCCCCTTCGAGTGGATAATGAGGTCACATACTCCATGCATACTTTTAACAGGCAAGTCTGACAACATTTACTTTACAGAGAGTCTTTTACCTGGATCATGTGAATGAAGTCCCATTTTTTAGACTTCTTTTCTGCATTCATTCGACTTTCATATTCATAAGCTGTCTCCTCGTGCCAGGTAAACTTCACATTCTCAAGACCTGATGTCTCAGCCACACGCTCTGAAATACGCGAGAAGGCAGGACAGAGTTATCTCAATTGCAAATATGGGACCAATTTCCATTCAGAGCTTTAATGCATCCAAAAGTCATATTTAGGTAGAGAGTTTTGGTACCAGTCTAACACAGCAGTGGAATATTTAAAATCTTGAGCCTGTATGTGAGGATGGGGCTGTAAAGGTCTTTGTAGGATTAAGTCTTGAGAGGGTCTGATGCTTTAATCTTTGCACCCTCATTTGGGCTCCTTCAGTCTCTACCTGGTTTAAAAAAAAAACAACAAACAAAACCAGAAAAGAAACTCTAACAAGACTGGCTTACTCTGCATTAAAGGATGTTGGCTGAGATAACTAGTTATGAAGCCATGAGCAGCACATTTCATGCTGAATGGGAGAAGAGCTGATGACCCCTTCGCTTAGGAACCATGCAAGATGCAGGCGGCAGAGCAGAACCCATGGCAAAGGGTTTTCCAGAGCCTCGAGGAAGGATCAAGGGGATTGTGTTTTGGAGAGAACGCACAATTAAAAGCTCGAGAAGAGCAGAGAACGCAAATGGCTCACTCTGGGAATGTGTCAAAGGGATGGTGGGAAAGGGAGCAAGGGCCCATCTCTTGACATTTAGCTTCTGATGTGTTCAAATAATTTTTCAAAAGGCCACAGTTTGGGCCAGCTGCTTCAGGTAAAAGGGATAACAATGTTTTGAAGCAAAGACTATTATAAAGAGTGACACACGGTGTGTTTTCAGACCTCGATACAATGCACATCCAGCAACTGAGGAAAACAGAAAGCTGGAGAAGTGGATTCAAGAAAAAAGTTATACCGAGGTCCTGGCTCATCACTGTGTTTCTTTACTTTTATGGGAGCAAACGTGAGGGATAATTTCATATTTTCAGTGATGCCGGAATACTAATGTCCATCTGCTGGCATATGGAGCTCATCACACTGTGCTCCTGCCTGGCGCTCGGGATTGCTCCAGGACAAAGCTAGCCCTGATGTGGTTCCTGTGCTTCGCTGGAGCTAACATAAATTTAAAACTTACATGGCCCAAAGGCAGACTGAGCTGAGCTATAGAACACATGTTCAAAACAACGTGATTTGCTAAGACCAGCGCCTTTACACTGCTAATCACAGTGTTTCTGCTTTTGGGCTCTGATTAGGATATATTCCTGTTGGACAGATGAGAAATGCTCCATCAGTGCTTATCTCCTCTCTTTTATGGCTGGAAATGGGCCACCCCTTTCAGATGCTGCTGCTGTTACTCTGCTTCCATTTATCAGTCACTGGCCCCGGCACTTGCAGTTCAGATTTAATTTACTGTTTTAAATTTAGGTTTCATTCAGCACCATCAGAAATAATCTGGTACAATCTGGTTGAGTTCAATTGCTAGACAGTCTACGAGGAGACACAAGGAAGAAAACTGAATTGCTTGCCAAGGTGGGCTTTTAAAGTCAAAGTTTCAGAAAGGGCAAACTCATTCTGATTATGGGAAGTTTCTGCCCAGAGAGTCATCTGAAGCCAAAATGTATCACCCTAACCTTTTTTAAATGTTTTCCTTAATTTTCTCCTGGGTTCAGCCCAGATTGTTGTCTGGGTCAGAAGCCAGTTGGGTGCCCTTGACGGGTGCCACCAAATCCAGACTGTCTGCAGTTGTGCCATGCAGGCAACGGCAACACAGCTCAGTTGTGGGGCCACCACTCCAACCATGGTCACTAAGGGACTTCACCTGAACGTGGACGAGAAACAAAGGAAAGCCACAGCCTGGCCATGGGACTTTTTAGAGCGCTTCCAACGTATCACACACACTAAGATAAACCCCAGTTTGTCATCACTGCATGTCCCAGTATGAATTTTCTCTTGTGAGTGTGGCTTCTCCTTCCCAAGGAGGAAGTATCTGGTTAGGCAGAAAACATAACTACTGAATCCTCAGAGGCACAGATAATGTTTCCAATCCTCCCCGGAAAATCTTAGGCCTCAGAAACCTAATTAATGCTACCTACTGGGGACATGATTAATTACCAAATAAGAAAGTTTAAAGGAAGAAATTCAGATGAATATTTCATTTCTAGTTTAGCATAAAACTTAAAATAAGAACAATGTCTTATATTTTCCCTAACTTTCTTCTGCAAAGAAACTCACTGACTTAGGACAGAACTGCCAGTTACTTGGCGGTAGCTGGTGAGGCCACTAGGAAGATGCAGAGGGAAACCGGTCTCACGTAGTCCATGGTCCACGGCCCAGACAGGGCAGAAATGCTGTGTGCAAGTGCCCAAACTGTCTTATAAACAGAGCAGATGCTCTGTTGCCCATCCTTCACCATCTCAGCCTGGAGCAATGTAAAAGCTCCTGGGATTTTGCACAAGCCACTTTTTGAAAGATCAGGCCCATGTAATACAGAGAGAAATGTAAAAAAAAAAAAAAAAAAATATCTTTCCTGGGAGTCTTTGGTGCTTCCAGTGACTCTGACCTCCCCCACTGCAGGGAGAAAGGGATTGTTGCTTTTTTTTTGGTTCTTCCCCTTCAACTTCCACAAGTTGCTTCATACTGGAAATGTTTTGCTTTAAAGGACTTAAGCAAGAGTAAGAGTTGGAGAATTACAGAGTGGTTTCACAGTCTGGTATTTACTATGGTTTGGAGCATTTCCAACAACGCATACTGATGACAAGGTTGATTCATTTCCACCACATCCATTCAGCAGCCGCTTTCTGGCAAGGTATGGTCTGCTCCAGGCTGCTCAGAGCCTGCATGGAGTAGCTGGTGTCACCTCCATACAAGACCATATTTACCTGCTAAGGTAATGCCTCATAGGTGTTATTCCAGCGATAATCAAACTGTGGATTGATATTTAATGCTCGCTTTGTAGGGCAATTTGACTGAAACACCCCTGCTAACATTCAGTTCTCCTTGAAAAAAGCTTGGTTTTCCTTTCCTGAATGTTGCTCGGAACCTTGGGCTGGTGGGAGGAAACAAGCTCTAAGCCATGGAGCACGCAGCAGAAATCGTTCATATCCATCTTGCTTTCCTTTCTGTTTTTTCTAATGCAAAGTATGGCAACTAATTTAGTGCAACGCTGTGAGGATTAGCTATTTGCTATTTGGAAACTGTTTTTAATATATGCAAGAATTACCGTGAGACACTAAAATTTTCCCTTTGATGTTGAGGAAGGATTCTGGTGTGGTGCAAGTTGAAAAACTGTATGAAACGTGGGGATTTTGCTCTGTTCCCATACAATCACCCATCAGTTCCCACCTTGCTTAGCTTTTAAAGTTTGTCTAGCCCAAGAGTTTGCCACGCAGAGTTCTTTGCAGTGTGAGAGACTAAGATTTTCAGGAGAGACTGAACATTGTTGAAAAGCAAGGATGGTGAAAAAAAAGCATAAACTAGTGACTTTTTAACTTTAAAGAGCCAATTCTCACAAGAAGGCATTTGAATGTGGGGTCATCCAGCATTCAACTTTTTTTAATGCATTTAGTGTACTTAATGTAAATCTAATATATTTAATGTAAAAATACCTTTGTACTTGGAGATTTGGTCAGCACTTGGATCTATCACATCATTGTTGATGGTGACCCCTGGATATCTGGCTTGTACTTTGGAGAGGATCAGCAGGTCAATCTCACCTAGGGAAACGGCCAACATGAAATACAAGATGAAAGCAAACTCAGCTACATGTTATCTCCACCATCATGACATCCCCACTTGAAGACTGATGCCTGCCGTTCATCTACAGAAAATGCACCACACAGGCACATGTAGCTGCTTTGTATTCTCAGCAGTTTGCTACTGAGGGTTTAGCTCTGGGATTTGAGAAAAAATTAAATATCAGTCCCAACTATCTTCACTCCCCTCTCTGACTACCACCATCAGCGCCAAGGGAAGATCAGACACAGTCACGCACATGGCGTGACCTCATATTTTCTGGACATGGCCTAACCTCTCAGGGAAGATCCTAAATGACTCTGATGGCCCCAAATCATCAGCGAACCTAGCAGGATTTCTTTGGAGTCAGGAAGAGCACTTTTAGCCCAGTGTCTCACTGGTTACCAGGTCATGGGCGTGAGGGAGAAGAGGATATGTGTTTACACTGAAATTAGAAACAACATTCAAGACTGTTTGTCTTTACTGTCCTATGACTTTTTCCATAATTAAGATGAATAGTGCATATAGCATTTTTGTTTACCTAACCCTGTTTGCAGAATACCCCAGAGCTGACCACACTTTCTTTGTGAGGACTAGTTGATTATTTCTGGATACTGTTCAGGGTATTATTTTACCGATGGAAGTACCAACAGATCTAACATTTCAAAATTTAAAAGGAGCGGCCATCGCTCATGGCCACCTCTCCCCATCTACAATATAGGAAGCTCAGGGAGATGAAAAAACTGACTGAGGCATGGGTGCAAGGACCATATCATCCTGGCTTGCTTAGGTTTCTGAGGGCTCACTTCTGCTTACTGTGCTCAAATAAATTTTGGGTGGAAAAAAAAAAAATAAATAAAAGAGTAAATGTAGGTAGAAAGAAGGAAGCAGAGTATAACTGTGGTGAACAATAGACCCAGGGGTCATGTCACAGAAAAACATTGAGCTTTGTCCTGAAAGATGTACTTGCACACAACTCCACGTGATAAAATTCCCTACAAATGAACAAAATTATGCATCCAACAGAAGATCATGCAGCAAACCCTGATGGCCAGACAGGTCTTTGCTGAGGGACTGTGGTGGGAGTGCTCCCATCGTATTTGCACGGCCTCTGCCCATCCTCATGATTTTCAGTGCCCTTGGGTTCCCACCACGTCAGTGTTAGCTCTGATATACAGAAGAGTTGAGGTACAAAATGAAAATATTGGGGATTAAATAGCCATAATGTGTTCCGCAGAGCTGAACCCAGCACACCGGGTCCTCGCCCAGGAGGGTCCTTTTCACCTCAAACAGCTCTCCGCCTGCTTCTGGCCCCACCACACATCACCATGGGTGGAAAAACACGCACCCCAGCCCAGGCCTCACCCGCTCATTAACACCACGAGAATTTAACATCAAAAGTGAGGGAGAGTTCAATTTTTTCAGCCTCGCGTGTTTTTCTTAAAGCAGTTAACAGCACCAAAATTCACGTGGCATCTGTGCAAGCACGTTCTTTGAGGGAGGGAAATTGAGTTTCTGAGGGAGCAGAAATAGCTGCAGCTTTGCTATCCCTGCAAACCCTGTGTTCTGCTGAAAAATCAGAGCAAAGCCGGTCTGCTGGCTGCCGTGGTGAAATTAGGGGACACAGAATTTGTAATGAACTACAGCAATATTTTTGATTTTTTGGTTGCTTTACCAACTTTCTGTGAAACAGATTAGCCCTTTGAAAAGGCTGTGCAGGCCCTCACAAAGGAAAACTGAATTTCGCACTTCCACAGGCAGATAGGTTAATGTATTCCCTTCCACTCTTCCGTGGCCAAACCACCCTTGTATTGGTTTTAACCAAAAAAAAAAGCACCCCTTTGATTCATAATTTAATCCACAGCCTTAATTGACTTTGGTTAGCTCTTTTATATGCAAACAAGTGTCCTGAGGCATTTTACAGTCAAATCTGTGGCAGCTTGCATTATCAACAATTTGGCAATTAGGCTATCCGAATTATTTAAACTCTCCAACACAATTACCTTTTAAAGGCTACCACTATGTTCACCATTAAGTTTCTAATTAAACATTTTACGTAACGGGATAGTTTATAGCACAGTTGCTGCTTTATAGCAGCGTTGATGACTTTTATGGTTTTTAAAGGTACAGAGTGCTGCGCGCTGGAGTGTGAACTTAATAAGGGGAAGGCTGTAGGCGAAGGCAGGCGCGGTGGATGCGCGGGTGTAATGGGGTAGGACGCTACACTAAACAGTTTGCTTGTCTCTCGAGGTGGAAAAGGGGAAAGGAAACACTTTCCTTCTGTGCTACCTCCCTGCAAAGGATGGTATGGGGCCAGGGTAGCAGCTCCATCACTGCCCCCCGACATCAGCCAGGGTTAGCTGGGGGGATTTGGGAATTTGCTGCCTCCTGGCCTACCAAGGTGGGAACAAGACAGCAAGGAGAGGGGTTCTGGTGGTGTAGGGGTTTTTAACATCACAAAATGAATTTTTCCTGCATGTTATTGATTGAATATCCACCACGCTAAGCTGGAGTGTCCTGGGTTGGTACCATTAAGTTAGTATCATTAAGTAAAGTATTCCTGTTAAAAACAGCATTTTTTTTTTGGCAGAAGAATGGTTTCCTCTGTATGGAGAGCAATGTTCCTACTCAGTCACACTGTCTGTTTTATAACTAATGCCCACCATTTACATACTATTATTTTTACTTATCAGGAGAGATTGACAAAGCTGAGATTAGTCTTTGGAGATGGTATGACTAAAGCATTTAAACTGAATTAACTGTTCTTATAAAATTTAAGTTTGATGACTTAATGGATAGAGCAGAATTAGAAAACATAGGCTTTAATTAGGAAGGAACTTAAGCAAGAATTTAATGAGAAGAAGCCACTTGATGATACTGGTATTGTTTATCCACACAGTGAACTTCAGATAAGAGACTTATTTCTTCTGGAGCTGTATTCAGCTCCAGCATTTTGGGGGACAGTAGCTCCAGGAGGGACTTGTGCATTGACAGTGGTCCGCAAGTACATGCAGGCAGCTGAGGCTGTCACGTAGCAGGGCAGGAGGCAGCAATGGTGGGCAGTTATTACATCAGTGAATAGTTACAGGGGAAAGGAATTGCAATGCAAGTAAACATTTAATATTCTGAGCTATCTAAGATATTATGTACCGCTTTTTTTTCTTCTTCTCTGTTGCACAGAGACACTAGGGAGCAGTTTAAGCCTCTCCCCTTCCTGTTGCAGGAGGCTTCTCATGAAGGACATACAACAATCAGGGTAGGGAGGCACAAGCTGTTTTCAGACGATGTGGCCATGCACCAGCTAAAGCCATCTGCTCCCTGGAGCTGACTTTTCAACAAAAGACTAATTTCCCACTCCAGTCCTTTCTGCTGTTTTAATCCCCTATTCTTGGGGGGAAAAAAAAAAAAAAAAGGGAAAAGCATACCAATATCAAAGTGCATAGCATACCTGCTCCACCACCGACACTTAGAATATTGATTGTAGACTTTCCATTTCCAATACTGAAAAACATTGTTTATACATTTTAGGAGAGCTACCCAGCAGAGAGGGCTGCATGCATTGTGCAAAGCAGCAGAGATGCCATGAAGACTAAAACCCGCAGGACAAAATCAAACACAACATGTACATGTACAGACATGCTGATGAGTGGGCATCACGTTCAGAGCTCTGCTCTTTGGAGGTTCCCAGTTTCCAGTTATTTTGATGATTTCTAGAGGAGTTCTGCTTTAATTATGATGCATACAAGCAGAAGCAGGTCCATGCCTTCTCCACGTCTGTGCTTCAAGGACCAGAGGCCTCCCTAGGTCTGCACCAGCAGCTTAAAAAATTATTTGTGGAAGTTTTACATTTTACAAAATGGGGAGGACAAAGGGAGAGTGCAACACTCTTAAAAACCCTTAGCAAGGCTTTGCCAGAGCCATAAGACCCTGTGCCCAGAGAAGGGCCTCCCCAGAGCCAAGGCTTCACCCATGCTGCCTGCTGCCCTAGCCAGCCTGCAAAGCTGGGGGTCCAGCCGAAAACACGCACCAGCAGGCTAAGCAGCAGCGTTCTTCATACATAATAGAGAGAGACGAATTATTATCTGAAAAAATTACTTTTAAAAAGAGGCTTTCAATCAAATTTAATGTTAGAACGTAATATCTGTCACTGCATTTTAGGGTGGATTCAAGGTAAGCACACAAGAAAACAATTGAGCCTTATCTCCTCCCTGCTAGGCAGGCTCCGTCCCAAAGAACAGCCCTTCCACGGTGCATATGAATGAAATCTCCAGCCAAACCCTACCAGAGACCTACAGACAGGGTGGCTGACGGGGAACAGCAATCTGCCTCTTGCAGGCATCTCCCCAGGCCCATCCCCACCACGGGACTGCCACCGAGCTGTCCTTCAGCTCAACGCGGCCACCTCCATGTTACCTTGCTATCTCAGCCGGCAGCTGCTTCTCCATGAACTCCTGCATGCACTGGTGCTCAGTCGAATTCCTGAGGAAGAGCCGGAAAGACTGGAGGTATCTGGCGGGGTCGGTGAGCAAGCTCCTCATGGGTGACGCCATGCTGCCGGTCGGAATGGTGCAGGAGGGGAGAGGTTGCTCCCTGTAGCTCTTCTTTCAGACCTAGAGAAGGAATAACAAACGTCAGAGAGGTACAAACCAGCACACGCTTGGACTTTGCTCCGTGTGCTCAGCCCTGCTAAGTATAATGCAATTTTGCGATAGAACCTGTAAATCAAGTTTGAGCAGCAAAGGGTAATACATCATCTTTAATCTGAGCAGAGGAAACGCCAGCATTTTTTAACAGTGCTGACACAGGGCTCTGTTAAAACCCAGTAAAAGGGTCTTTAGATGCTTCTTAAATAAAAGAAAAATTCCCCTATTTCTTGAAGGCATGGAGAGGCTCCAAAGACTTGGTCTGGATTAGAAGAGAGTGCAACACACATCTCCAGAGATGCTGGCAGATGTCTCTATCTGGTTTTTTTTAAGCTTTTGATGTTCTTAAAGGGAATGCTGATGGTGGGGTGAAAACAATGAAAACCTTATAAATGCACTCTTTATTTTTCTAACTCCTCTGAAGATAATGGTATGATTCCCATGGGCTAAGTAGTTAATTCACGAAAGCCACGTGAGTTACTGGAATGGATGTTGTGCTAAACCCGGCTTACACAGAGTCAGGAGCGGGGGAGGCAGAGCGTGCTACCGGGAAGTGTTGGGCTGTACCTTGAAAAGTGCACAAAGATGTGTTTATCCCCTCTTAAACTGCAGTTTTGGTCTATCACATCTTGTCCTAACTGGCAAGGAAGAACAGGTCCTCTACCTTCTCGTGGGTCCTGGGCTTACAGACCACACTGCATCTCTTACCATCAGAGCTGACTTTCCTGCAGATGTTACATCCCAGTCGGCTCCCGCTGCTTTTACGGCTCCCTTTGGACTGTCTCCAGCCAAGCCCTGTTGTTGCTGAAGCGCAGCAGCAAACAGCCAAAGCCTCCCACCCGCTGAGGTCCCCCAGCTCCCAGCACAGCCGGGATGGCTTCCCTCACCCTACCGAGACCCCACTGCCCTTGCCTTCACTCACCAGTGCGACCACAGAAATACAAACCATGGGGTTTTTTCCAGACTACTTTTCTTGTCTCTTGGAATTATAATTCTGTCCTCTGTTGTGCTCCCAGTCCCTTGCAGCTGTACATTAAATAACAACAGTCTCATCCCTCCCCCAAATCATGAATGGAAACACAAAAGAGTATCAGGCTCAAGTTCATACTCATCATTGCCTCCCTTCCCAGCAGTGAACTGGTGATAACTTTTCTGACTATGCAACCGGTTTTCCACACACCTAATAACTGCCTCATGGAGGCCATGTCTTCCTCACTTGTCTATGAGAACATCATACCAGATGGTATCAGCCCTGAAGCCTCTACATAGAAGTGCCTCCTTCTCCCTTGTATCCTGTGACAGTTACAGCACCAGCAGAAAGGTGGGCTTGGGTCAATGCCTTCCTGGTATCTCCACATTCCCTGGCCATCCTCTTGTTCTCTTTCTGGTGCTCACTCCTTTTCACAGGGTGATCTCTAAGGACAGCCATCATCCTGAGCAGCTGCAGTTCCTCAGCTCCTCCTCCCACCCCCTTTCCAATGATAAGCTGCTTGGCTTTGCCCACCTTCCTTTTCTGCTCATGCCAAAGGTAACATCCAACTCGTGGTGTGGTTCAGTTTTGTAGCCTGTAAGTCACATCTCTACACATCCCAAAGGTTCCCAGGATGTGTGGTGAAGGTTGGTGGTGATGCACCTCCTCTAGCACATGCTGCTATCACAGCCCTGAGGTCAATTAGCAATGCCTGTTAATTGCTGTCCTTGAGGCAGTCCCAAAGACCAGCAGCAACCCCTGGCACAGGACCCAAGGTGTGATTTCATAGAATCATAGAACCTTTAAGGTTGGAAAAGACCTCTAAGATCATCAAGTCCAACTCCCACCACCACCGAGGCAGACCTGGCTTTCAGCATGCCCCTCATGACCTCAGACAGCAAGGATGCTTTCGAAGGAAAAACCAGCAAATCCAAGTAAGTTAAACAACAACAGTGATGGGGGCCTGGTAACAAGTAGGTGGGAGAGCTTTAAAAAGTTTGCTGGGTCACAGATGCCCACAAGGATGGGAAGGCAACAGTCTCCCCAGCCACAAAGCTCACCCACCACCACCTGCTTCAGTGCACCTGGTGGTGCTAGATAAGAGAGGTGATCTGGCCCCTGCATCAGCCACAGACCAACGAATTGCAGCTGAATTCACTCTATTTGTTGGAGAACAACCACTCAGGCTTGCAGGGGGTATCTGCTGCCTGCTTGAGTCCTCTGGCAGGCACATAGACACCCCCAAATCCTTTTCCTAGATGGCTGTCACTGAAATCCCCAGCAAAACCTGAATTAACCTGGGGAAATCGAGTATAAGTTTTGCCAGAGAGAGTAAGGAAACAAATACCTGGATGTTTGTCAGGTGAGAATTATTGCTAATCCACCCTGAAAATAACGTGATATATTCCTTGTTTACCCATCTCTCTGCCCAATGCCTCGTGTTTTACTTTAAGTGCGTTAAAGAGACTTTGCCACTTGCCACTAGCATATTTTACTGCCTTCCATCTTGAAAAAACATTTTGCTGTTAATAAGAAGAGATTTAGATAATTGACCTCTTTACTATGCCTCCTTCTACTTCCCGTGATTTAATTTGCTGACGTCCCCTTCTCAGCGGTCTCTAATGAGCAGCTGAGATTTGCTTTCATGTTAGGTGCAGTTCAAGGAATTTGTCTCATTTATTTCATTACACTTCTGACTGAATTTGCCCCATTTATTTCACTCTGTGTTTTGCTGTTTGAATTGTGGCCAGTTAACTTTAAAAATGAGTGACGAGAAGGAAAAGAAAGATTTATATTTTTTTCTGAATCAGGTTGGTAGAAACTTTTAGATAATATTGTTCACTTGGGCATGTCCCCTTCAGTGATAATCCAAATTTATACATAATTCCCTAAAAAGATTGAGGAGTTTCAAAAACGGACTTTGTGTTTACGCTGCAGTTGCTTGATCCACCCCTGGTTTGCGCCAGCACTCGCAGAATTAAACCTGCCTTAAAGTCACCGTAAAACTCTTTAAACCTTCCCCGTGAAGCCAGAAGACGAAGCGAGCCTGCCCTTAGCTGCAGACTGTTTGCAGCAGGAGCTTGGGCTTATTAGCACAGGATTACAGCGTGTCAGTGAGCTCTAGCAAAACAGGGGTCCCTCTTGGAGGAGTTGAACGCAATCTGTTAAGCCCGTGCTTGCCTCGCAGGCAGCCGTACTTACCGTGCCTCCCGAGGCTGCGGGCTCCCGGGGCGCGATGCCGCCGCGGTGCTCGGGATGCGCTGCTGGCCGGCCGGCCACTGCCCGGCGGCTGCTGCCGTCCCACCCCCGGGTCCGCGACGTGGCAGCACGGAGGAGGTTTTGCTGCGACATCACAACCTCGTGCGGGGCGGCTGCCTGCAGAGGCGGAGGGGACAGTTTAAACCCTGCCCGCCATGGCCAGCCGGTGCCCTTTGCGTGGTCCCTACCCACGCAGCCACCAACGCCCTGGGAGCATTTAGACACAGAGGTGTATCGACGTGTTAATTAGAGTCCGGATGAAAAACAAAGCCCTGCCACTGGTACATAAGGAGTGCGACCCTTGATAAATTGGAAATAGTTGTCTCGGTGTGTGGCACACAGCAACGTACAGTATTGTTTACACTTTGCCTATAGAAGCCTACAGATATAATTACTTTGCTTTTTAGTTCGTTTTCTTGCCAGCAGTTGAAATTTTGCTTATTCCTTACTTTCCAGGGCTTAAGCAATGGGAAGCAGCTTCCAAGTTGCGTGCACCCTCCACAGCCCTGTTTTATCCCAGGGAACACAGGCATGGAAAAATCCCTGACCCATGTCTGCTGTCACACTGCGTTTTGGTGCTCAGAGCCTTAGTAAAATACATTCCCTGTGTGTGTGCCTCAAATTATTCATTGTTCCTTCATGTTTAGTGAGAAGGAATTTTTTTTTTTTAAATTAAATGAAGAAGTTTTCCTTCTGGACTTAGATGGAGAAATGAACGGTTCATGGAGAAATGAACCGTTAATACTGAGAAAGTCGTATAAAATGATACCAGTGATATTTATAATCTTGCTTTCAAAGGCACAGTTACAGGAGGAATGGCTGTAGTTTGACATTAAGCTCAAAGTTTACTGAAATAAAGATTTCATATCAACAGTTAAAACTGTTCAGCTAGAACAATGACTCTGTGTGAAGGCAACACCCACGGCATTTTTTTTCTCTCCATACGCAGCACCGTTTCCAAACCCCTTGGAGAGAAGGAGGTACAAAGCCCCGGGCCAAGGAGTGAACCGAAAGCTGCAGGGCCACAGCATTTCGGTACGTTCCGCGGGTCCCTCGGCAAAGAGGGTGCCAAAGCTGCGCGGGGGGGAGAGGCAAGCAGCCCCACAGCGGCTTTGCCATTTCGAATCGATGGTCCTGGCTTTATATGCAAGAGGCATTTTAAGGAAAACGAAACCCCAGCTACTCCGTCAGCCACGAACAAAGCCAGCTTCTCCTGGCTTGAAGAGTCCCGGCGAACGCCAATTCTGCAGCAACGGCTCCCACAGGGGCTGCGGGTGCAAACCCTGCTGCAGAGGCAGCTGCGCAGTGCCGTGCAAAGCCCTGCCCTGGCTCCGCACCGGCGATAAGTACTGCTGTTCAAACATAGCTGCGCAGCAAGCTCAGCGGTGGTTTCCTGGTTTTCTGTGTAGTTCTGGAAACCCAGATTAATTGGCATCACCAGAGCCGTGCAAGCTGGTCAAAAGAAAACAAACTCAGTGTATCTGACTCGTGCAACCTTCTAAAAATTGGTTTTGCAAGTGCCAGTTGCCATTAATATGAAAGCCTAAGTTCGGAGAGCCAAAAATAAAAATTATATGCATCTGGTGCTTTTAAGTGCTTTATAAAAATAAAAGATGCTGCTGTTAATTTGCTTCTTTAATTTCCCCTAGAGACCCATTCTGTGAGCTTTAAGCCAAATCCCAGCTGTTTCAGTTCGACGTGGGCTCAGTGCTGCCTTGGCACCGGGTAGTTTGGGAGGGGAGATGGTGCACCATTGCCTGGACCTCACCTTCACTGCCCCCAGCACCTTCCCTTCCCAACAGGGAGGCAGAGGCCACTGGCCCCATGACAGGGCTGTGCTGAGCCGGAGGCTACAGACAAGGGCAGGAGCCAGGACAAGGGCTGGCATCACTCTGCAGAACGAAATCCTGCAGAGAAGCTGGTCAGATCGCCCTAGGTCTATGGTTTTCTTCATTAATGTGGTTTTACACTCTTTAACATCAATATTTAGAAAAGAAAAATCACCTCCCTGTGCCATTCTACCATGTGTGCTCCTGTATACAGTGCTGCCCCAGACGGCAGGAGGCTGAGTTATTGAAAGGAGATCACACAAGCCTTGAGGGCATCAATATTTGAGAAATAATATCTATTGTTCATTAAACATCTCTCTGTCATAACAGTTCAGGGGACAACTCCCAACTTTGTAGAAAGTTGGCCAACAGTTATGCAGTATACTGTTAAAACACAAAGTTGTAAGACGAATCCACCCAGAAAGCTGGTAAGCACCCAAGTAGTTGTCACTGGCTCCTTTTAGGTGAAGCAAGAGCTGGGAACAGTCAACAACTGCAGATTATTTCCTTCTCTGGAGCACATCTGTGTGGGTTTTGGCTGAAAATTTGTACTCTGGGAGGAAGGAGAAAGGAATTAAATGTTAACGGTCTTAGTCTTAATGAATCATTGTAATTTCTTCTCCCAGGGATGCTGTGAGCGATGCTGGGAGCCAGCCCTTGCTGAAGGAGGAAAGGTTCAGGGGAACGTGCCCTGCCACACGCTCCCTGGGTGGCCACCAGCCGTGTCCCCAGCAACGCAGGATTCCCGTCGGTTGTGCCGATCCACAAGCTCCCACAGCCTCGTCAGTCCCACGGCAGCACAAAAGTATCCACTGCAGGTTTGGTGGATCAACTGGTGCTTTCAGAGATGAGAAGTGCTAAGTTAACGAAAAAGCTGGGTACAGGCGGGGCACTGGACTGGCTGCTGGTTTCAGGCGTAAAGCCGGGCGATTACAGGCACAAAGCTGCACAATGCCAATTTTATCCTGGAAGGGATTGGGGTGCTGGCAGGGACCATTGGTCATGCGCTTGGCTGCAGCGACCCTCGCTTGGGCAAAGATCCATCCCTTTGGAGCAGGGATCCAAGCCTGGAGGGACAGCTGAGCAAACCAGGGAACAGACAGGGGATGGATCCTCGTGCGATGTGCCCCCTACCTTAATAAAACCCGAGAGTCCAAAGTAGATGGGTCAGAGCTAGGAAACTGGGTTTTCGAGAGGCAGCAGGAGTGCGAAAGGCTGGGCAGGAAAGACCTAATTTCTATCCTGTCACCAGACTTCAAAGCATCTGTAGATGGACCAAATACCTGAGCCCAGAGATCCAGGAGTATATTGGGCCTACCTCTGGGTCCGATTTAATCACACCCAGCCAGCCCAATAAAAGAAGCAGCTAGACGTTGCTTAATGTCTAAAGAATTATTTCTGCTGTCTTCTAATAAAGCACGCTGATGTAAGCTGGAGTTGATAACAAGATTGCTGCGCTGGGGTAGCAAAATCTCATTTTAGAGGACAACCGAACTGTCAGTGCCAAAGAGCAGACAGGTTATTGCTCATGCTCCTCCAAGGTTGCTTTTATTAAAATGGAAATTTCCCAAGCTTTGCATGCACACACACGCGGCCACGGGTGCAGACATCCCTTGGAGGGGGAGAGGGGCCAGCCGCAAGGCCACAGCCACCCCCTTCCTCCTGCAGCTCATCAGTTGCAGCCCTTACAAACCGGGGTACTTCAGGGGAGCTGCAGCACGGCTGTCTCTGCCCCAGTGAAGGGGTTCATGTCTTCACAGCCCCCCCACCCTCACCATGGCTTTGGGGTGGGTTTGCAGGTATGGCAGCCTTGGCTGGGTGTGATGGGCTACCCCATGGCTGCACCCCATGAATTTCCCATCCAATTTGGGTGAAGATTTGCTCTCCCTCCTCAAACCCAGTGTAGGCATCGTCACCTTAAAATGTGGCCTTTCATGTTTTGGACTGCCACAGTCCTTCATGCAAGAGGGGCGCAGCAGCCCAGCCCCTCTCCAGCACGGCCAGACCCAAACCACCGCAGCTGGTTCTTCCCTGCAGGTGGTCCCNTTTATTAAGGGCATTGTCCAAATACCTCTTAAACACTGATGAAGGGGGGCAAAAAAAAAAAAAAAAGCAAAGAAAATAACATATACCAAAAAAAAGGGGAAAAAATTAATGCATGGCTGTATTTTCACTTCTTGTTGCCATAATACACTGAGCCACTGCACCAGGTCAAAACTGAACTGGGCTGCTGAGAACCATTTATTCAACAAACATGTCCTTTTGTCTTCCCAAGTACATCTGAGGAACAGATTAAATTTTTACAAATGTGTGCCTTAGTTAAAATAATTTTCCTTTTTCCCCCTCCCCAAAGATAATTGAATCAGAGATTGTTTGTGAAATACCTCATTATGGAGCACTCCAAACTTCTGGCTTGCAATTACTGAAACAAATCAGTGCTCTATTCCCAGACTGAAAAAAAAATACTTTTTAGAGCATTTCAATTAGTAATTTGAAAAGGAAATTCTTAATTTAATAAGTCTCAGAATGAAATTCAAGTTCCAAAAAAAAATGTTGGTAAGGGATTTCATTATTGTGTCTGGGTTTGGAAGTGGCAAAGGATGGTGCAAACCCTCACCGACTTGGTACTCCTTACCAGGAAGAGCTGGTAGAGAGTGATGCTGCTAGAAATCACCCAGAGCGTACAGCTCTTGTCCTGCAAAGCCATGAGGCAGCGATGGACCAGACACGAGAGCCCCAGCCTCTCACCGCCTCTGAGCGATATGCAGCTCACTTTTTCCTTGGGACTTCAATCTCTGCCAAGAAACTAGTTTCTGCGCTGGAGAAGCGTGAAGGACTCGGCAAAGACCTGGCTGAGGTTATTGATGTCATGGGAACCAGAATTATTGCAGGGAAGAGAAGCTAGGTTTTCCTCTTTGCCACTTTAGCTTCTGATTTAGGTTTTCTACACAGGTATGGATTTTAGCAAGAAACATTCATTCATTATAAAAAAAAAAAAAAGAGCATTTTTTAGGGCATTTTACCCATATATGGGAATAATTACTTTCTCTTTTCAAGATGCAGTGATATGAGAACAGAACTGACAGAAATACCCAACTCCCTATAAAGAAAAATACCCTCTTGGACATTTTCTTTCAGAGACTGTCAGATGGGGCCGCCCCTGGCACCACGCTAACTCAGTGGAGCTTCAGACCCACCGGTGATAAAGGCACGAAGCGATACAGAAGTCAGGCAGCTCTTAATACCTGCTCCTGTTTTAAATCATCTTCACTTGTAAGAGCAATAGTCTGTTATTTATTCAGAAACAAACGTTCCTGGTTCAGAAGACGACTGTCTTTCCAATATCTTCACAATACCCATTTGAGATCGGCACCTTCCACATTATTAATTTCCCCTTACCTCTTCCTCTAGCTGTTCCCTAATGAGCTCATGCAACGAGAGGATATGAACGAGCCACATTTGAAAGGCAATCAACCAAAATTAGAAGGGCTTTCTTCTAGCCTGTCTTTGGGAAGCCATCACCCCCCCTCCCCGCCCCGCCGCTGAGCGTGTGGCACTGACGTCCGCCGTCACTCCGGCTCTGACATGTTAATGCAGCGAGCGCAGCAGCTGCCGCCGCAGCATTATTTTGACAACTGAATATTCCACTTACAGCTCCTTGGTGTGGTTCATATGCCTCCTAAATCTCTCTGCTTGAAGTGTAATATTTTTGTGCCATTCATATCTCTCCTGTGGGAACTTATGATAAGCTTTGGAAACGGCTTAGGCTCACTCACTCCCCTCTGATGGCAGTAGCCACGTATGACTCGCACAGGCAAAACCTTCACATTAAGATCACTGTAAAACCTGGTATTAGGAACACTTCAGATGTTTGTAAGCCGTCATTCACGCCAAATTTAAATTACTCTGACCTGGTAAAGAGTATATTTTTGACAAAACCTGTTTGATTATCTTTAAGTCTATGGGATCCTGGTCTGGATGGCAGCTGTCAGCACCAACTGATTTCTGTATAGCCCAGAGCCTATGCACCGCTTTGGGCATTAAATTACAGTGACAACATACATATATGAAGCATCTAAAATAATCCATATGTCTTTCTGAAGAGTTTCTTTTTCCTGGGACAGAAAAGGGTGTTCTGAATGTGGGATTTCGCACCCACCAAACCTTGCCACTTGCCTTTGCCTTTTCTTCTTTGCCCTTTTCTTCCTTCCAATCCCCACATCTTTGTCCCTTCTGCAGACTTCATTACAATGAGGTTACATTCTCACAAGTTACTGATGACGATATATTTAATTACAGAGGGCCAGCAAGCATCCGGACCGCTTGCGTGGGAAGCCGGATCAGCAAGACCAGATTTTCTCAGGGGAATTGTGTGGCTCCAGACCTCCTCCCAGCTTTGGCCGCAGATGGGAGGAGAGGCTCAGTCATGCTGTTTCGACTTCTGTCACTCTTCTCGGGGGCCTAACACTGGGCCAAAGTTGGAGGAATAAGGATACTCCTGCACGCAGCATGGGATGGACACGGAGGACTGCTTGCTGCATGCCTTCTGCCTCTCGAGCCCTCAACTTTCAGCAAGCACACCCAGTGGGTAAGTTTTGATGGCACTGTGTAACTCCTAGCAAAACAAATGGCATCTAGGACTACAGAAACAGGATGAATTTTTCTGTAAAACTGAGATTAACAATGATGTCACTTTTTTTTTTTTAAATGCCAGATGTTATGACCAACTACTGTCACATGCAATTAGCCCCTGGGATGCTGCTATTCAGAGAGGAAAGTGAGATGGTCTGTGACCCGTCAGGGCCTCGTATGGCCGTGGTGTAGCTTGGCTTTTGGCATAACCATGCTTTAATTTATACTACATTTTGTACTATAGTTTGGACTAATATATTGGTTTCAGAGCTGAACATCCTTTCATACAAAATGTCCAGCATACAGTCAGACAAAAACACAATGTGATGGGTGAGCAACTGGCTGACGGGTCTGGCCCAAAGAGTTATGGTAAATGGGGTTACATCAGGCTGGCGGCCAGTCACTAGTGGCGTTTCCCAGGGTTCCATTTTAGG
>VWZZ01003947.1:715183-753824 GCA_013399095.1 Psophia crepitans | reverse complement strand
CCAGGCTGCCAGGAAGGCCAACTGTGTCCTGGGGGGCACCAAGCACAGCACTGACAGCTGGTCCAGGGATGTGATTGTCCCACTCTGCCCTGCGCTGGGGCGGCCTCACCTCGAGTGCTGGGTGCAGTTTTGGGCACCACAACACAAAAAGGACATAAAACTATTGGAGAGTGTCCAGAGGAGGGCAACAAAGGTGGGGAAGGGTCTGGAGGGGAAGACGTATGAGGAGAGGCTGAAAGCCCTGGGTTTGTTCAGCCTGGAGAAGAGGAGGCTGAGGGCAGAGCTCATGGCGGCCTACAGCTTCCTCCCGAGGGGGAGCCAAGGGGCAGGCGCTTCCTCCCTCTGGGGCCCAGCGACAGAACCCGAGGGAACGGCCTGGAGCTGCCGCAGGGGAGGGTTAGGGTGGAGATCAGGAGAACGTTCTTCCCCCAGAGGGTGGTGGGGCCCTGGAACAGGCTCCCCAGGGCAGTGGTCACCACCCTGAGCTGGGCTGAGTTCAAGCAGCATCTGGCCAACGCTCTCAGTCATCTGCTCTGACTGGGCTGGTCCTGTGTGGAGCCAGGAGTTGGACTTCATGGTCCTTATGGGTCCCTTCCAGCTCGGGATATTCTATGATTCTGTAATTCTATATCACCTATTGTCAAAAATGAGTTAAAATATGGAATTTCACGGTGAAATATCAGTACAAAACTACTGCTTCCTTGCTAGCACTGATCTGTGCTAGATACATGGGCCATGCAAAAGCCCTTGACATAGTACTATAACATTGCTCAAGTGAAAATGTACAAAAGCTTTTCATGGATAGTGCTGTCATTTTAGTTTTTTTAATTACAACTTAATTTGAAGCCAACGGGAGCCTTGACTGGAAAGCTCCTCCCTGCAGAGTAAATTCATGTTTTAGCAAAGGATGCTGAAAAGGACATCTTAAAACTTCCCTAGAAGTAAAAGTACTGTAGATTTTCACTCCTCTGTGAAAAATCATTGCCAAAAAAATGACTGTTGTTTCCTTAAGCCTTAAACCACGGGCATATTTATTTGCACTGAAGCCAGACGTGAAGAATTTTGTCTGAAAAGGAACTTTTCAGAAGGTTATGCGTGGGAGAAGAGGGCTGTGAGGGATGCCTGCAGGTAGCCTGTCAGCTTGCAGCGGGGTGGACCTGGAAGGAGGCAGCGTGGTGCTGCCCGCAGCCACCTCCACTCTCGATCGCTTCCTTTGAGCTCCTTCCCCTGTCACAGCCCAAGTAATTGCCATTCCCGGCATGGTGCCCTCGCCTTTTCTCTCGCCCTCCTTATCTATTCCAATGCTTCCTGCTCTCCCTTCCCTTTCTGCCCTGCAGGCCTACGACTGTTGCTTGTAATAATTTTTTTTATACCATTTCTATCTCTCGCCTCAATCCAGCCGGTGCCATTGTAGGCAGTTTCCATGTGTCACTGCTTCTTTCAAGCATCATATCCTTCTGCAAGATACCGACACATCCGACTCAGCCTGCCCACTCTCTCCTTTGTGCAGGCTTTATATTGCAAGTTATTTAAACTCCCAGCTATTTTCCTGATCAAATAAACCCGGGACCAGTTACTCTAAAGGTATCAGGGTTTTATTAGAAAGCTACATTGCCATCTTGTTATTTTGATCCCTATTCACCTCTCATCTTCCCACAGACAAAAGCCTCTGCATTTCTTTATATATGTGTGTATTCGTGCTTTTATTGAGCAGGAATCCTCTCTGCAATCTCTTCTCTGAGATGAGACTGTTTTGTGGATCATATTCAGTGTTTTACTTGGGTTTGATTTTGTCTCTGCTCTGACAAACCCCTGGCAAAGTTAATGGCGACAAAAAGACGGGTAAGAAAAGGACTTCAGGATTTGGTCCTGATTTCCATGATAGGAGCTCACCCCCCCATCACACTGTGGATGCTTGCTTCCCTGTTGCAGCCACATCCAGCGCCCCCAGGGCAGGGCTGGAGGGGATAGGGGAGGACAGCAGGGATTATCTTTTGGGTTAGGATATGCAAGGATGGGTACGGTATACGAAAATGCAAAGCAAACTGAAACTCATTAGGCAGCAGCAGTTATGTCAAAGATAGATGGTTGAAAGAAAAAATTACACCTTCTTGCTACAGTTAGTGGATTTTACTAACAGAGCCCAGAGGAGGGAGACCTGGCCTGTGTTGTGCACCCTGTGGGATGCTTCCTGGTGAGACGGGGTTAAAGCTTCAGCCTTCCGCCTCTAGGCAGGAAAATGTAAGAGTGGTCCAGCTCTGGCTTTCCGGAGGCAAACATCTGCACAGCCAGAGGTGAATAAAAAAGGTGGAAACATGCAAAAATCATCTGGGCGGCTGGGGATTATTTTTTTTATTTCTTTTTTCCCCACCGTTTCAGCCTGCAAACACCACACCCTGATCTGTCATACTGTCCCAGACACTTTCTGTTACACACAACATCTCATCCAGACTGGAGATGGATGAGCACCTGATTATGTCCGTGGCTGGCACAGCAGAGAGAAAGTGGGGACAAGTTAGGGAGGTGCTTTATAAAAAGGAGCACGAGAATGGCCACCACTGTCCCCTCTCAGCTGTGGTGGGCTACCAAAAATCCTCTAATGGCCCCTGCCAAAACAAAATCCAACAAAAAACCCTGGCTAACAATGAGTCAAAACTCAAAATTCCCTAGAAGGGGAAACCAAAGCATGCACCACAGACAGGGTACTGTGGCAGGTAAGGGCTGAGGCAAACCCAGGGCACTTCCAGCCTCACTCCAGCATGGCCTGAGGCCACCTCCTTTGTCTGTGTTTCTGTATGGTGGGGACAATCCTCCTTCAGGCCCCCCACCTTGTTGCATAAGTGGCAGAAGAGGTTTTTGGGGCTGCAGATGTTGCTACGATTAAAACTGAAAGACATCTGCATAGCTTGTAACTCTTACAGATGATATTTCTCCGGCTGGTATCTTCAGGATATCTGTGTAAAATACTCTTATTGACTCTAATTGATCTCAGAGCAGCCCCTCACTTCCAAGTTACGGTGGCCACCTCCAGGCAAAACGAGTTGTCCTTGTTGTATCATCGAGGGAACTGAAAAAAACAAGTCTGAGAACAGCAGAAAATAAGAGACAAGTGTAAGGGCAGGGCTGTTTGCATAAACGCTGTGATAAGTTATTAGGTAAGTCCATAGATCAAGGTCCATGAGGGCTAGAAATCCACTGATGCCTGTAAGAGCAAGCAACAGCTTGGAGAAGCCCCTAAATGACTGGTAGCTGGGTGGGTGTATGAAATAAAGCCCGAACACTCATCCTGTTTTCACACACTTCAGCTAGCAGTAGTTTCTCACAGGTTTCTTGCTGCTGCTCTTGGTAATCAGGAGAAAAGCTCCAACTGCAGCACAGATAGTTCCTGTGGTGTAAAACAGTAGTTCAAGCACAGAGCGGTGATGGATGGCTTGGGCAGACTCTGCCTTCCCTGGGCTGTGGGGTGGCCAGGCAGGGGATGGACCTCTGTGACATCCAGGCTTTGCACCGTGGTTTGCATTGCCCACAGGCTGTCTTGCATGATGGGCAGCTGCAGCATAAAGGGAAAAATCAAGGAAAAATTGTCTTTATCCCTCCTGATGGAAGGAATCCATCAAGTCAGGTAACAAGAGACAAATGCCGGGTTTGGTCACCCATGAGATGAAAGCACCAGCTTTGATGAAGGAGCCTAGGTGCTACCCAAGCCAGTAACACGGTCCGGTCGTGATTATCCTCTTTCACCACGTTTTTGTCAGTGGCTTAGAATAGAGGGATTTTGGGGCAGGCGTATAGTTGTAGACCACCCAGGATTTTGGGAAGGGGATAGTTACAGACCCCCAGGCATCCTTCTCTCAGCAGTGCTGCGGCACCGAAGCCCTGGGGTGCAGTCTGGCTGCAGACTGAAGTACAACAGCCTCCTCCCCAAGTAAATGACCTTAAGACTGGCCAGAAAACAAGAATTTCATTTTGCGAAACATTTGGGTTTGTTCCACGGGGACTTAATTGCCTTTTGTTTTGCTTTTTGTGCAAAAAAATGAAAGCATTCGGCAGAAAGAAATGCACTGCAGATAAGCGTATAAACCAGGGATTAAGACACTCGCTGGGGAGACAAGAACCTCTACATCAAATCTTTGATTTATTCCAGGAATTGGGCTTCTGTTAATCACCTATTTTTTGGTTCATTGGCCTAGTTGTATTTCGGGATGAATGTACCATTTTGTCACATCAGAAATGGAACATTAATAGGAATGTACCGTTAATTTGGAGGATGCTTGTACCTACTGAAAAGAAATAAATGATGCTATAATTAAGGTTGAAAAATAATTCACTCAAAAACACTGGAACATTTACAGGATGCAGAAATGCAATGCAAATTTTCATGCTTGAAATATTCATAAATGATTTTGTGAGTCATTACGGTTACCCTGTAAACAGTGTTTTAGGTGGCCAGAGCTTTGCTCTCGGTTTCATGCTCGTCCTCCTACGGGTTGAGGAGTTTTATAACCTCCCATCACACTCGGGGGGCTGGTGTGTTGATGCTGGGCTGCCCTGCTTTGAAGATGGAGGCACCTCAGGGGTTGGGCAGGAACAGGGCATGGCTTTGCCAGTGCTGGGACCCCCACGCTGAGCTGGGGAAAAGCCAGAGCTGGACATGTTTTGAGCAAAAAGAGGGAACTGTGGCCACACCGGGAAGGCGAGGACAGGTTCTCAGCTGTGAGTGTCACAGGTATTTAATGCATTACCACGCTGCGGTCCCCAGCCCTCCCCACGGATCTGGGTTTCATGCTGGGAACCATCATCAAGCCTTTTGCAACATCCTTCTTTGCTGCACCCAAACACTTCTCTGCACCAAACCCCACGGCACCTCCTGGGCCAGTACCATGAGGCACTGTCTCCTAGAAAGTGTTTTTCTTCCCTCTCCCAGGCTAGAGCTGCTTCCCCATCTGAATTCAGTGTTGGCAAAGGAACCAACAACAGGGTAGTTGTTGGGTAGATGGGATATTATTATTATTATTATTAGTATTATTGTTATTATTGTTGTTGTTGTTGTTGTTGTTGTTATTATTATTATTATTATTATTATTATTATTATTATTATTATTATTATTATTATTATTATTCCTTAGTGTTATTTATTACAACATGTATCAAGGATTTTCTGACTCCAGAGGAAGGGAGAGGGACCTTTATCACTCATCCAAAGACAGGGGCACGTCTCTGTTTCAGACCCCTGCAGCTGAGGTCAGTGCCACGAAGAGAAAGACACTGTCCTGCAGCCAGGGAGATGCAGCTGCGCCATCCAAAACACATACTGAGCTGTTGGGTGTTGTAGCAACATCATAGCGCCATGAAAAGCCTTGATAAAAATATGTCTTATTCCTCCATTGATCCGCTCTGTTTAAGCTGGATGTGCCAGGTTTACTGAGAGAAGTAACCTGTCAGACGCCCAAACAGTTACTGTTTAATTTTCCTGGAGTTAATGGAGACAGTGCGCATAATTACACGTGGCCTTCTGTAACTTTTCAGCTTTCGTGATGAAGTAGGAGACGGCATTATGGCACTTACAGCTATTGATTATTTAAACTAATGGACTGAGACTGATTGAATCTATTCCACAGCCAGGGGATTCTGTGCTGTGTTTCATTTACAGACAGCATCTCTCAAACTGCAGGGTGGAGAGCTGGGTGGACCAGTGAACACCCAGGTCCAGGATGGTCCGACCACGGTATTGGGGTGCAAGGAGTGGGTTATTCACCTCGGTGTGGCACCACATCCAGATGTCTTGAGACCAAAGCTGCTGTGTTACTCCACGTCCCGCTGGCATACTGCTCGTTTGTGCTCTAACGCAGGTTGTTCATGGGACTGTCTGGCCAAATTGCATTCAAGAGCAAGAGATGGAAAATTTAAGAAAGCACAGAAAGACATGAGATACAGTAAATGTCTGAGGGTGCTGAGGGAATGGCAATAAGAGTTTGTTCATCCAACAGACTTCAGTGCTGGGCTCGTTAGACAGCCTAGAGAAATCCAACAGTCTGTCATATCACACACCTTTGGGGGGTGAGTTCGCGTTCAGCATCAATCGGATAGGCAGTGCTGAAGGCCAAGCTCACCAGGTTTACCACTACACTTAAATTTCCTTGTCATTACCAGGATACACCAAATTCAGCCTTCAAATTATTTATTTCTATTAGCTATTCAGTCCAAATTTAGCTTCTTCTGTACCTCCTGGAGGGCAATGGGAAAGGTACTGTCTGCCATTTCCCTCAACCTGGCCCCTCAGTCATCCATGCACTGCCCTGACACCAGGAACCATAAAAGCCTTCTTTTTTTGTTTTACACAGGTGACAATGCAGGCCCCATGGAGACTGCTCAGCCTGAAAGCTCAGGTTTTCAGGAAGAGCTTTGCGCCCTGCCATATTCTTGCTTCAAGACGAGACGTACAATGAGTACCAGACAGCAGGTCTGATGGAAACTGCTCCTGTCAAGAACCTCTGGGGTTTATTGAGAGGAGGATTTTGGCTGATGAAGGCAACAGTGCTGAGGCAATCGATTTGACTTGGACAGCCGCTGGCTTGGTGATGTGTAATATTTTGATTATGCATCATAATATTAGCATGGCGCAGAACATATGGATTGAAAACCGCCTTGCTGAATCACTCAAAATGTAGGTAAAAAACCCAAATACTTCAAAATAAAGACTACTCCTAATCAGAAAGATTAATTTCCTAGCTCAGAAAAAAATATTAGGGACACAGGACAGCAATTAGGTGGTCTACCTAGTGAATGGGCTGCCTGATGCCAGGTTGATGGCTCTGAAAATAAGTGTTATGCATTTAGTAATGCTTCTGTAGTGCTGCACTTACAAGAGAGAAATCTGCCATGGGCTGGAGCCACAGAGCACGCAAAAGTAGGCAGCAGGAAAGGGTTGGCTGGACAATCTGGTGCTCACACACAGAACGTTGGCCCTGTGCTAAAGGCACAGGTTATTGAGGAAAACGGTTAAGGAGGTCTGAAGATGTAATTTAATCGGGGNAGAAAGAAAAGGAAAAAAGGCTAAAGTCTAAGTAAGTAGTTACAACATGTAGGTTATATTGGTACCCTGCAGACATTATGAGTCTTTGTGTATTCTTGACCAGATACAACTTTAATGACCACCTAACATAAACATGAAATTTCTGTGTTAAAAGCCCCACAATGGCTTGTGTGTTTCAAAGCTCTTTTAGAAATCACACATTCAAACAACCCAAGTTTCCATCACTTACCTAGCTAATGTTGGCTTGATGCACAAAGATACTTTTTAGGGTTGGAAGTGTGAACAAATTGAGTGGCACAGGAGTGCACCACATGACATATTTAGGCCCCTGAAGATTTGCTGCCACCTCTCCCTCGTGGTTCAGACCAAGGCTTGTCCACCCAACAGCTCAGCACCAAAGAGAAAGACTTCTGCCCTTCTCCTCTGGCAAGTCCAGCTCCCCTCCATGGCTGACTCCCCATGCAGACAGTGCTGCGGAGGGCTTCAAGGCCTTAAATTGTTCCCTTGAGGGTCTGCTCACGTCTCTGTTTCCTCTTCTGGACCCACAGTATGTCAAAAGTACATTTATAAAGAATGAGCAATTATTTAATGGACTAACTAGACTGCCCAATACATTATTTAGAAGTTATTGGAAGTTATTAGAATGACATTTGTGTCAGTCACATGCTTAAAACATCTCTTAGCTATTGAACAAGATGTGACACGTTTGACAAAATACAGTCCTGATACAAACAGGACTGGGGGAACGTCCCCAGCATGGCCAAGTCCCCCAGGCTCCATCAACCGCCCATGGTTGGGGATGTTTGCGGTGCTTAGATGGACATAAGTATGGCACAGGTCTCATGGCAGCACTGAGGATACCTCAGCTGTCCCCAGGCACCCTGAACAGCCCATGACATGTGTGAGGCCACCTCACAGCCTCTTTTGCCACCTCCCTTACCGGCACAGCTGGTGGCTTGGTCACTTGACCCTCAGGGAGTAGCTGTAGCTCAAAGGCACAGTTCATGCCCATTTCATCACAATAAAAGAATAAAGACTAATAAAAAAATGGTCTTTGCAATGTGTTGCTGTTCTCTGCAGGTGGGAATTGCAGTTGCCCATCAGCAGGGCAATGCTGACCTCTGCTGCCTGAAACCAAAATTATTAAGAACTACCTGCAACAGCACCAGCTTGGCCAGGTGGCTTTCACCCAGCAGCTGTAACACCCCCCAGGTCTAGTATGACACCATGTTACCTAACCTGGGTGAGCACAGGTTTGTAGCTTCAGACCTACAGGCCAGATCTTCAAGAGATGCTACAAAAGCCAACTGGGTTACAAGCTGGGGTCAAACCCTTTCTCAGGGGAGATGCTGGGGGCTTGGCTGCCTCCCACGGCAGGAGAGCCATGGACAGTGTCACTACACCCTGCAGCTGGTGCTGACGTGCCCACGCCATCCAGCACAGTGGGTCTTACCATCAGCTTGGCTGCCTCCAACAAGGTTTTCAATGTTTTGCGCTGCTGGTCATGATACTGGTGGAGAGAAGGTTCCATGGAGCCAGAAGAGATGTTTCGGCTGCTCAGGCAGAAATTTGGATTTTCATATTTGGAAAAGATTAGCTTGTCAAAACTTAATTGTAAGAATACAGGTTATTCCTCTTAAGCATAGGTGGGGTCCAGCAATGAATAGCGCTGAAAGGCGCACCAGACCCAGCAGCATTTTCTAGGGTCTTCCTCAAGGGTCACTCGCACTGTTTAATATTTCACTGATGATGTTGGCAAAAAATGAAGTGTGTGGTGATAAAAACGTGCTGATGCCACAAACCCAGGCGACACCTTCAGTATAGAGGAGGATTGAGACATGACGCTGAGAAGAATGGACGTCTCAGCTGAAAATACACTTTGGGATGGCGCAAGGTGACAAGCAGGGGACTGCTCCGCTGCAGCACGAGATGGATCTGCGGTGCCACAGTAATACCACTAAATGAAAAAGAGAATCGCAATTCGAAGCTGTATCAGTCCGTAGATGTACCTTCCATGGAGACTGGGGAGCAATGTAGTCCATTCAGAGTTGTTTGAGGTTTGCAGTTTAACCAGCTTGGGTTACAGATGAGCTTTGCTGCAGATGCTGAGACACCAACGTGACACCCCACCCCAGGCAGGCTGGTTTTGCTGCCCCAAGCACTGTGTGCAGGGCCGCATCACCTCCAGAAACTGATCCTGAAACGTTTCCAGGAGGTTTCCCCACTCAAGTTATTCCTACTGCCATCCTGCAGGTCTCCCCTGAGCTCACTGTGATGGACGCAGTGTACAGGCTTGAGGCCATTATATCCGTGCTGCTCCCTGTACCCTGCTGGTTTTACACAATTTGCCAAACGGGCGGTGCCCGGCCTGACTGCGAGCTCTTGCTGTAAGGGCTTGGGGGCAAACAGTTAATAGAAGCAGCTCGCTCCTACTTTCCTTACAGGGAAAATCAAGAGCAGCTCTGTGGCCTCTCAGGCACTCACCTCCCCCAGGGACCTGGAGATCCATCCTGCATCCCTCAGCTGCAGACACTTTGCTGGTTAGAGAAGAAGGGAGTAAGATGGGGCAGATGTTTCTGGATTCAGACCTGCTCTGTTCTCGTGAGACCCCATGACAGTAGTAAGGGTAGGGCAAGGTAGTAATAGTAGTGATAGAACAAGGGGTAATGGCTTTAAACTGAAGGAGGGTAGATTTAGATTAGGTATTACGAATAAATCCTTCCCTGTGAGGGTGGTGAGGCAGTAGAACAGGCTGCTTGGAGAAGCTGTGGAGGCCCCATCCCTGGAAGTGGTCAAGGCCAGGTAGGATGGGGCTTTGGGCAATCTGTGCTAGTAGAGGGTATCCCTGCCTATGGCAGGGGGGTTGGAACTAGATGGGCTTTAAAGTCTCTTCTAACTCAAACCATTCTATGACTCTATGAAATTTGGCAACTCTTGGAAGAGGAAAAGAGAAGCAAAAAGTTCAGGGGAGGTGAAACTGGAGCAACTGCACTACAAACCCATCGTGATCCTGCCGAGCTCTCTTCTGCACCCGCCACACACTGATTACAGCTGCAGTGAGAACCGCTGAGATTTTTGCTAGAAAAACCCATTGCCCTCAGATACAACACAGAAAACTTTCAACTTACTGCCAGCTGGTGGACAGGCAATGCAGAAGAAGAGCAAAGCACGTGTCGTTCCCAAGCAGGCAGCGTGCAGAAGGAAAGCCCGTGTGTTAATGCAATACCCTTGGGGAGGTTTTGCCATCAGTTGTGCCTTCTGGTATCTGCATAAGGTGTTTTATTACTGCTGCAGATCTGCAGCTGGGCAAACAGAGACACAGAGGAGTCAAGTGATCGACTCATACAGGGAAAAGGAAGAGTCAGGGGCTGAGCAAAGGGTTGCCAACTCCTCAGCACACAGACAAACCCAACAGCTCTCCACCCCAAGCGAGCTCTGGCTGAAGGATACACCACATAACCCTCTGCCGCTCCTAATCAGAGGGAGAATTATGTCTGTTTGTGGTCAAGGAGGTCTATCCTGGGACGTGTATTTCTTAGTCATTGTCACAAGGGCTAATTTATCTTTGGTAATTAGTTTCTGTGCCTTGGAGCATTGAAGCGCAAATAAGCATTTAACATTGATCTATTGCAGCACTTCCCTGGGTAAATAGATGGCTCTGGTGTTGGCTGATGGCTGATGCATCAGTGTCTTTTATGATCAGCAAAATCACTCGGGCATCAGCTCAGCCACAAGCCAAAAAGCATGTTGAAGCTTTTAAAACTAAGCTTGGGGAACACATCTTCTCCGACCTGCTCGTGCTCTGGAAGACAACAGCAGCATTTCCCTCCTCCTGCTCCCAGGCAGAAGACCAAAGCGCTCCCAAGGGGGAGACGACATCAAACAGAAACAGAAGGTTGAAGACTAACACCCGTTTGCTCTCCCAAACCTCACGGTTGCTTAGGTTCAGGTTTTACAGCCACTACACAACCTGCATGGACCATACTCTGCCCTAATTAACAGTTAACTCTTCTTTGGGAAGATTATTTACATGTTTACTTACTTGGACTGGAAAAAAAAAAAAAGCCACTGTGCTAATCTTTCCTGCTTTTAAATAAGGACTGGGTAAGGTGCCACACAGGCATAGTTATGTCAGCAGGAGAGCCACCTGCAGATGACAAAGTGGGTGAGGAAACGGCTAAAAGGGTGACACCTGATGGTGTTTTAAAAAGGTAACTGTGAGACCAAAGAAAATTTACTGGGGAATGTCTATGGAATAAACACACATAGTAATTCCATTAAAAGTCTTAGTAAATATGACAAAAAAATGAAATTTATTGATTACAAAAAGCTGGGGACTATCATCAGTACCAACAGGGATAAAGATGCCCTAAAAAACCCCAAACAGCTGATTTTGAAGACTTTGGTAACAGAATCCTGCAACAGTTCATTGCAGCAGCGGCAATGGCCCCTAACAGGAGCACCAGCTCTAACACAAGCTCATTGATGGGACTGCCAGGGAAAAAGAGATGCAGGTATGTTTTACCCCCAGCATACAGAACAGATGCAGACATACAAAGTCCGGCAAAAATGAGCAAGGAAAAACTGTTTTTATTAGAAGGAAACTATATTAAGATGTTCATTGAAAAGAATAGATGTAATAGTTGCTATCCTACATGGAACAGAGGCAGACATAATAATTAAAAAAACATTATTATACATTAAGTAGGGTGGATTATAAAATACCCATTAATCTGGAAATAAATTATAGACACTAAAATCTGTTATAGCTAGTATAGTTTTTCACTTAATTAAATGTGTTGTTATTATTATTTGGTAGGGAAATGCTTTATTCTGTGATACCTAATTGTTTCTCTACAAAAGTTGCATGTTCATCTTTGTAACTGTGAAATTAAATACAGGCCATAAAGTCTCGCTTTGATTGAGAGACTCTTCCAAAATATGGAAAGAAATATTAATTCAGTGCCCACCACCTGGGTGCACGGGCCCTTTCCGAAACCATATTTAACAAAGAGCAATTTAAAACCCCTTCCTTCCTGCCACAGGGGCTGAGAAGTGTTAGCTGCTTGCGGTGCTCAAAAATTATCGCAATTCTTCGTTTGAGGTATGAAACCGGGCTGCACAAATTCAAAGTGGCTAATTTTATCATGACCCCAAAAATGTGCAGCAGCTGGAAAGTAATTTCTCCCCACCTATTAGCTCCATTGTCCTCATTATATATCTTTTCTTTTGCTGGTTAGACTGGAGATGGAAAGCATCTATTCATGATCATATTAATGAATCATTTTTGTAGCAGTAGACAGGTTGCAGTGGCTAACACCTCAAATTTGGGTATTGCAGTTTATCAACTGAGGTCCTAATTTTCAGGCATGTTTTCTTCTTCTAAGGCTGCAAAAATACTCACCAGCATCTGTAAAAATCAGATCACTAGTATGAGTTCCTAAAACAGGAATTAGGAGGCTTATTTTGAGTACTCTCATTTGGAGGTGGTCTCACACCTTTGGCTACTTAGAACCAGTTCTAATTGCAGTTCAACAGCACCTCCCAGTTTTATAAAAGAACTGACGCATCATAAATACATGATTTAAAAAAAAAAAATCTTCTCATCAGTCCCTCTGACCTTTTTCCACCCCCTGGATTTAATTTAGTCTGATACCCTCTGCTTTGTTTGAACTTTCACATTCATTCTTTTTCTCCCTTTCTCTCTGGCATTTTCTTCCTCGGGATCTCCAAAGCACAACAAAAAGCAGTAAAAACCTGTCACGGTTGGACTTCCAGGCCCATGTGGTATGAAGAGAGCCACAATTAGACAAAACCAATTGAGGGTCTGGTGAAGTGATGAATAAACTATGCTTTGATAAAAGAATCTGCCAAAAAGAAGTGCAAAGTATCATTAAAAAGTAGCTGAAATGGAAAAAGGCTTCTTTCCTCAGTTGAAATTTCTCAGAGGCAGAAGAGCATTTTCAGACTGCTGTTACTGAAATAACCATCAAGGTGTTCAGCAAAGTAGTTATCTACCTCAGAAATACAGGTTATCAAATAAAACTGCGTTTCCAAGTATTTCAAACACGGAATTTTCTCAGCTGCAAATTCAAAGGGAAGCGGATGCCTAGGAGCCTTATTATCATTTGAGGAGTTATTAAAGAACAGAAATCATCAAGAGAGAGCACGATAGCAGATCGAGTTGAAAAGTAAAAACCTTTCTTTTTTTCTTTCTGACAAGTCAAATATCAAAATAAATTCACTTCAGGCACATTCATATCAGTTTTCATCAGCTTTCTCGCAAGGCTTTTATTGGCACAAATGATCACAGGAAGCAAACTTCACGCTGAAAGTGTTCTACCCACCTCCGAAGGGTAAGTTCATTAGGAAAGATTAATTGGGTGAAGGCATTATCTCCTTTGAGAGGTCTTTTTCATGTTAGCACTCAGTAACATTCACTCTATTCAAGCTAAATCGGGAGTGCAACTTTCCACTGTCATTCTGAATAGGCAAAACACCGCGCTCTCGTGTCTACTATTTTTATTTCCATTGTAATGAAACAACCGCCCTTTACTCAATGAGCAAAGGAAGATGGATGCCACAGTAGAGGACAGAAAATGAGGTAGCGGAGGTTCAAAGCACACATTATATCTGCTGATGTGACCTGTTTTTGCTCAGTGAACTTATCTACGAGGATCTCGACTCAGATGTACAGGGTAGGCTTCAGCCTTGTGCGATGCTTTGTGCCGGAACCCTGCAGTAGCCGAGACCAACTTCTGCCTCTAACAAAGGGCTGTAGTCACTTTTCGGGCATTGTGAAGGCCCTCCGCACATTCGCCACTGAATAATAGGCTGCAGGAGAGGTGCAAGAAATCACTTTTTTTATAAGCATCTAAGAGCATTGCCTCCACTGAAGCCATCTGATACCATCTCTGCTTAGGACTGGGAAGGTTTAGAGCATTTGCATTGGTTGTTCAATGTAGAAGAAAATAAAGTTTCTAACTCTTTCGAAAAGGAAGGGTTTGCTGCCCTTTGTACAGCATTTCTGCTCGTTGTACCTATGTTGTCCTATGCAATTCAGAACCCGCTGCGGGTGGGGTCTTACTATTTTTTACATGAATGACATTGAAAAGTGTGTGTTTTGTATTGGTTTGAGCATTTCAAGCAGGATGGTTCTCCTGTACCATGATGGCAGCATCAGCTAAGGTTCTGTAGACATTGTAATTTCCTTCTCTTTCAGATAAGATTTAACGGACAAGTGAAATATTTTAGGAAGAAAATATAATAGTTTTAAAGAACTCAGGATATTCTATTACTATTTAGCAGGCTGCATTTTATACATCTTTTAAGTTATATTATTGTAACAGGAGAAACCTGTCACCATTAAGGTTTTCTGATTGTTCCTACTCTAAGTCTTGGTTTTCTGTGTTTAAGAACTTCCCTCAGATTCTCATTTCTCAAGCAGAAATTTCTCAAGCTTGGTTTCATCCTGACAATAAATTTCTCCAGAATGCATTAAAACAAAAGGCATAAACAGAATGGCCTTACACTGATTCTTTTCTCAGAAAAACCCACAGAGAAACACTTCCAGAACTTTTAATCTAATGGCAAAAATCATGAGAAGTAATGGTTGTCACTGAGGGTGACAACTGGTGTCACTGAGGCTTTTCCTTGTTCTGCAGGAGACTGATGTTGAATCGTTGGATTACAGAAAACATTGCAGAGAAAGCAAAGGCAAAATTTGGGTTTTTTTCACCCCAGTTCCCTTCGCAAAGTGCCACCAGAAGGCCACCATGTGCTTAAAAGAAGCCTGAGGTCTGGCAAGTGACACTGCTGGCTTGGCTGAAGGGGAGGGATGCTGTGGGAGCCGGTGGTGGAAGAGGTGATGGTAAGCTGGAGTGTGGGATATTGGAGGACAAGTTGTGTTCCTTGCACAGAAAGGAGGATGTGTACCCTGCTACTGCAGGCGTTGCTTTTGTAGATCTTCTTTCCATGCAACATTTCAATGTTATCCATCTATCCTTAGGTACATGTGTGCTAAAGGGTGCATTTGCATCTTTACGGGATGAAAGCGGAAAGGGCTGAGAGAGGCAGAGGAGCCTCGTGGTCAGAGGGGTGACACTTGCAGCACCTAAAAGTGGCAGCTGAGGGCAGACCAAAGTTGCTTCAGCAGGACATCGGGGCTTTGATGCCGAAGTCCTGTGCTGCTGTTATGGGCAGGTATTTCAGAAGGGTGCCTGGGGTGAATTGGTGCAGAAAGTGTCCTTCACCCATGTACCCTGGCAGGATGCTCTTGGGAAGACTTTTGCTTGGCTGACCCATGTCCACAAATGAAAAGGGGATGAAATGAATGTTGTGGGAAAATAGGACGCAATTCTGAAAGGAAATAAAGAGAAAAACTTATGGGACAAAGCAAGGCTTCTTCTGCCTCTCAGAGGGGTTCCCCTCCACCTTTGCACCCCAGCAGGGTCATCTGAGCCCCGATGGAAGTGATGGGGACTTACACAGGTAACAGGTTTCTTGCTGGGTCAGTGCACAGAGGACATTGCAGCTGAAGAAAGGCCGTTTCTTTCCAAAGTGCAAAAATGTGAGCAAGAGGAAAACCTTCTGTCTGTTCTGCATTCAGTCCCAGTCCACACACGCTGCAAGTGCTTGAAATGCAATTAATAATGTCAGACCCTTTTACACTTTTAGAGAAGTTATTTATTATTACTATTGTATTGGCATGACACTTATCATCTCAGTAATAAAGCCTCTCACTTACAGTAATGGATCTAGCCTCATGATCTGCCTGCAAGGAAAGGAGGGTTTTAAAGATGGAAAACTGGGGCCCAGCAAGATGAAGTGATTATGGCCAGACTCTGGAAGCCCGTGGCAGAGACCTGAGCAAAATGCAGCACTCCTGGGAACAGGGATGGCCCTTAATTACAAAAATGAACTCACTTTTGCATGCTCAGATTTAAATATTCCTCTGTTGAATGCCCAGGTGAGAAGTTTTTAACAGCAGGTACACTCCAATACGGTTCCTAGCCTGATTTTGGAAGCAGAAGATAGACAGTTTGGCAGTCGGGGTGTGGGTGAATGCTACAGGCAGATTGAGGGGTGCAGTGGTACAACAGGAGTCACAGCCAGCCCTGGCAAACCTGGCGAGTGGGCTTTTGAAGGAGGCAAGGATCACTTAGCACAGAGGTGAAGTCCTGCCCAAACCCAGCCCACCAAAGCAGCATTCTGCACCACAATGTTGGTGCTCTGCCTTCAGAGCAACTTCAATCTGTGATAATAAAATTATGATACCTGCTGGAAAACTGCCGTAAGCAGCCACTGATGCCTGACAGACAACCCATCAGTTCTGTTTTGCCAACTGTTACCTGTCAGCTGGAAACACACTTGGTGTCACCATGATGAGCTCATATGTTTCTCCCCAGAGGACTGAAATGTGTGATGGAAAAACTTTTCCTTCATCTCTTCTCCTTGCCGACATTAGGGAGCATCTGCACAGCTCCTGGTGCCCACTTCTTATCCCCCGGGCCATCAGCACTGGGGCTGGTAAGAGTTGTTTCTCCATTGTCCTGGTTTCCTTCCTCACCGTACTCTTACTACATCTTGATGCCAAGGAGTTAATGACTCTATGGCAAAGCAGGTGCCGTCCAGTCCATAGCAACCTTGAAATGAAGAGCAGAGCTGAGCTGTCATGTTTGCAGAGGCCAGATGGTCCTCATGTTAGAGGAAATTTTAAGAAAAAGAGATATCCTGTACCAAGATAGAAAGTGACAGTGGAGAGGCACTTGAAATGGATTTATTTTTTGCCCATCTTTGCAAAACATGTGGAAAGAAATTAGGGAAATTAATGAGGATTTCAAGGAGGAGGTATGATTGGCTGGATGCAGCCTTTGGGGCAAGAGGTCCCCAACAGTCAGGTTGCCAAAAGGCAGGGGAGGATGAGGGAAGTAAAAGAAAGGTGTCATAGAAGACTGACTATTTTCTATGTCCGCTCCTTCTTTCCTTCCCTCCCTAGCCAGGACACAATTCTGGTCAAAGTGGAGTCTTTGCCTGAGCCTGAGCGAAATTTCATATATTCTTACATTTTTCAGGGATTGTTGTGACGCATAAAAAAACAAGACTCCAGTACCTGTATAAATGCTAATTACGTTCAAAAGCAATTTGTTGCTGAGTGATGGAATTGGAAGGTTTATTTAAATTCCTGCCAGAACCAGAATGAATTTGGGGACTATATTTGCTGGGGATGCTGCTCCTCTGTACGTACAGGGACCAAAAATACAGCTCACCCATACAGAGGAAGAAGTTTGCTCTCCCATTAATGCCTTTATCTGGCTTTGTACTACAGGTTATATTAATATCCTTAGTTTAAAATTTCAAAAGCATCAGAAATATTAATAAACATTAAGCAGTGGCTCAGGAATGGTTTACACAAAGTGTAGCGGAGGTACGCTCTGGCAGTGCTCGTTGTTTTAAGGCATTTGTAATTTGGTGAGACGCTCCTAGTAAAACACCCAGACGAGTGCAGGTCATTTGTTTCATGTCTCCTTAGGCTCTGAAGCAAAAAATCTGCATTAACGTTTGGCAGGAACTGCGAGTGAGTCACGCGGAGGTTGGCCGTGACCCCGCGTCCCCTGAGCACAGGAGGAAAGTTTTCCTTAATTTGGCAGCCTTGAGATAAGATCATGGAGGGGTAGATGCTCTGCTGGAGAAGGGTGCTGGGAAGGATGAGACCTTGGAGGCACGCCGTGAGAATTAAATAAGCTCAGGAAGGATGTCTAGGCTGAAATTTGTATTTTTGTCATTATTTCTAAGCATGTATAAAAACAAGTCCCAGCACGAAGGGGTAAGTTTGGGTGAATAATTTTTAGACTGAAGGTTATTCACAGCTGAGTTGTTTGATTCTCCAGTGTTAATTACTTCTGCTTTGTGTTGGATCATAGGAGTCACAGGGATTTCTTTGCATCCCAAAGTGGATAACCAATATGTGAAACTGGGGAATAACCTGTGGCTGATAGTAAATAATGGAGAAGGTCTATAAGTGAAATGTATTCAATCTGTAGAACTTTTATCTGAGTTTTCTCAAATACCATCCCCTTTTCCCAAATAAAAATGACACGATCTGCACAAGCACGACAAACCAAAGCCATTTATCTATATGAAAACATCTGCAAATCAAGATCTCGTGGACTGTTTGTTCAGCACTGAAAGTATATTAGCCCTTCGTTCAGAAATAACAAAATCAAAACATTTACTCTCTGGCTGATCATTTAGGTAACTTATAAAGTAAAACCACCGAGTCAGGAAAGTATGGCAAAGTGTTCAAAAAAGCAAGGGACTTGGTCTTGTCATAGTGAAGCCAATGGCAAAGTGCCCATAGAGTTAAAACCTAAAGAAAACAGCCACTGGAGCAATGAGCTGTAATCTTCCTTAATCCATAATATCAGCTGTTGACAGATACATACAGAGTGATTAATAGGATGCTCAAAAATGTTAACAAAGCAATAGGGACTTAGAGACTGCTCTGAAAATTTCTTTATCAAGCTTCTAAACTCACCAGAGGCACCACCATTACAATGTACGACAAAACATATGTTTTCTATACAAACTTGCTGGCAGGTCTAAGTGTCATCAGACTATCGGGAAGTGACTAGCAGAAATGAAGCTCCTGTTCTGCTTTTACCTGTTTCTTCTGAGATGAGAAGAAAAGCCCCGCTGGGATCCAGACGTCTCACATGTTCCACAAACCCTCTTCAGACCTGAGATCTTACCAGCTGTAGCTTGTACTCTTCAAACATTTATCTTGGAGGGATTGTTTAATATTTTCTAACAAGAAATTAAAGGACAACGGAGGATGAACAACACATTTTCTGTGTTTTGTAACAGCTGCTGCTTTAGCTAAACCCAGCAGCATTAAATAACACGGTGCAGGAGGGCTGGCTCACAACCTTCTCCGGGTGTCCGGGCTGCAGCCCCAGCTCCCGTGTCAGTCTGACCGCATGAGCACAGTTGTATTGAAGGGAAAAGCTGTCAGTCGATTTATTTTCCTGTTTTAGAATTGGATTGTAAGGAACATTTGCATCGATAAGGGTGCTCTTAGAGATGGGAAAGGACTTAATACTGGTGGCAGAAGATCTTCATTTGTTTTGTGGTTGCTGAAGGGGTGTGCACCTAAATTTCAGTATTCCCCAGCAGCACTGGGCTGGCTGAGCAAGGGAGCAGAAGTGGGGGGAGCTGATGTTATTAGGGGTGTCTGTCTCGACCCTGAGGCACTCACCGCTCAGCCAGGAGTTTGGGTGACTGCCCCTGCATCAGAAGGAGCCAGAAGGAGCCACCCCAAGATGACTGTCTCTCCCCAGCCAGCCTGGAGCTACTCTGCTGGGACAGGACGAGTGCACTGATGGCCCTGCCAGTGTATTTCCCAGTACCATCACCCCACTGTGTCCATACCAAAATAAGGAGCTTTTCAGGTGTTTGCTGTCTGGTTGGCACACGGCAGAGTGACCATGCACTGGCTGATAGACATCTTTGGAGATCACCTAGCAAGATTTAAGTTCCTGTTGATACTTAAGTACTGGAGTTGAGTGACTCCAAGGAGGGATGGTTAATAATAAAGATATTTTAGACTTCCTTTAGATAGCTGTTCTCAGTGGTTCTTCAAAAAATATTGTACTTAAAAGTTAGGGTGATAAACACCTCCTTAGAATATGACCTGAACCAGCAGGTTAATAATACTAATAATCCTGTAGGTCTTTGTAAACTCCATGAAGGTTAGTGTGATCCTACCACCAGTACACAGAAGTACAACCAGCAGCTTCAGGGAGATTTGTCTGGCCTTTGCTGCCTTCTCTGTTGAATACAGAGCATTTGGAAATGGTTCATGCTTTGGGTCATTAGGACTAAATCCATCAAAAGACAGAAGACACTGTATGTCAAGCTCGCAGTTACTCCTGTCCTTACCATCACAGAGGTCTCTGAGAAAGGGCAGTCCTTCAGGAAACCCAAATTCTGTGTCTAGAAAGGACTCTCTGACAATACTTCCGAGGAAGCAGTTCGGAACCCAGCATGGTTTCAGGGCAGCTGGAAGACTATTTTCTATGCATAAACATGCCCTGAGTTTTCCTGGGATTTCCTAAATACAACTCAGTGGGAACCTCTCTGCCACATCTAGATCCTGGCTCAGGTTTCTTCACCCAAGGGACCTCCAGAGCTAGCACCCAAAATCTGAAGACTGCAGGGCAAAGGCTGGTGTCTCAATGAAAACTATTAACGCAGATACTCTACAGCTCATGACTACTGGAGATCTTGCCTTACAGCCATGCATTTATTCGATGTACCTATTTATGAGCAATGCATGGGGTACACCAAGATTGTCTATGCTCCTGATATAAAACTCAACAGATTTCTACAGGCAAATATTGAAGCGGGGCGGGGGGGAAATTCAGTATCTATATCTTTATGATTTGGTCCCTGATTGAGGTTAGTTTTAATTTTTTCAGTATATGCTCCAACATTTTACTGAGCCTGTCTTTTAATGGGATTATTCAGAAATACGCTATTAGCTTTTCCAGTTCCTATGCTACCTTCATTCCCCTGGTAACGTTCACAGGTAGAGAAGCCTTAATATTCATGACAAAGGCAAACCATTCAGCCCCCAAGACTGAATGTAGGCCCAGTAAAAAACGAATTATCCTTCCCTGATATTATAAAGCCCTGCTTTCAGTAACTCCTTCTTAGGAGACTGTAATACTCAGTCACAGCAATGCTGTGCCATTGAAATGGGCATCTTACCGACATGAAATAAAGATAAAATCCGCAACTGCTCCATTTAAAAATAATGCAGTTTCGGGTTCGTAGGCATTACTTCCACTCAAGAGTACACACGGCAGCTTACTGCATGGTTATCCACAAAAGCGTTCGCTTTGGGCTGAAACGAGGCGTTCTGCAACGTCACGGTTCCCTTGGGTAGCCACGGACCAGCTCCTCGCTAACCGCAGCATTGGCAACCGCCACAAAACTCATTGCTGAGCAGGGCTCATCCCAGGCTGAGATCAGCAAGGTTAATTTGGCTTAGAGCTAAAGCAGAAGCAGCCTCATGTTCCTGACTGTCCCTTTCCCCGCGTTTCCTCCCCGACCAGCCTTGGCACCCGGTTAGCTGCCTGCAGACCTGTGCTTGGGAGGTAACTAAGCTGCAGCACTTCAGCCATCGAGTGGGGGGAAAAAAAACAACCCAAGAGGAAAGTTTCTGCAGCTCTTGTTGGCACCCATGCTGTGCAATCATAACGCCTTTACAAGCCAGAGCCCGACACCAAGAACATGACTCTGTTGTAGGAAGAAGCATGGTCCCCAAGAGCTGATATTGGCGTGCAATGACCGTGGAGCTGAGCCGGTGCACCATTCGCCTGCCGGGCTACGGGACTTTGCTTCTTCAGCTCAGCATCTCGAGCATTTTGGGAGGCAGATTTAATCTGCTGGCTGCTGCAGCCCTCTCGTGGCCGCACAGACCCAACCGCGGTCCTGCATGCCGGCTGCTGGGAAGGCACAGGCCGACGTTCCGCGTGGCAGGATGGCGTGTTTTAAAAAGCACAACGAATAGTTATTAAACAGCATATTCATCCGAGAATAAGCGTGTAAATAAATGGAACAGACACTTAGGATATGTTCCAGGTGTACGAGCAGAGTCATTGGTAAATGATTTCTTTTCAGGAATCAAAAGAAAAATTACAGGTAAAGCACTAAGCAGTCACGCTTTCAGTGGGGCGCCCTGTTTCACCTCCCGAGGCTGTCACTAACCAGCCTGCTTTGAAGTGCTCCTTTTCTTTTGAGCATTTGCGCATTGATGTAAAAACGTGTGGGTAAGTTTTGTGCTCACGGGTTTCGCTTGCTGGACACGTGTTTATCTGCTCAGGAATCTCCAACGAGGGGTGAAAACCTCTTGGGCTGGGGAAGATCTGGGGGAATCTGTTCCAATTTCTGCAAAGACTAGCAGGTAGGTGGTTCTTTGGAGCTTGAAAAGCAAGTCTGTTTTTTGGTATATTATTTTTTTTCCCTTTTAATCTACCAGGAAGAGACAGAGACATCAGTAACACCTGGAAATAAACCGTGAGAATTAACAGTGGAAGGAGAACGTTGATGGGAGCAGTGCTGACAGCCCAGCCGTACGCTCCCTGCCTGGTGCTGTCAGCGAGCACAATCAAAGGAGCTACCTATAGAATAAAAAATAAAACAGATCGAAATGAAGAACTTGTGCATCTGGAGGAGGTTGCCCACTTTTGACTGCTGTTTCTTAGACTGATGGCAATAGTACATACAGACCAGAGCGCCACAATCCTGCCAGAGGAATAACGTTACGCTAACATTTTCCCATTGCTTTCCTCTTTTTTTTTTTTCTTGCAGTAGTTTCAGAGGAAATATCTGCAGTAGAAACGGCTGTATTTCAGAAAGATATGGAATAAAACAAATCAAAACTTAAAAAAAAAACACCGCCCACCAAAAAAAGGGGACACAAAGTGGAGCCACGATGCCTGCCTGAGCTGACATTACCTCTGCAGATGGGAGCAGCGCTGCCTCTGGAGTAACTGCGTCTGGGCACACGGGCAGCTGGTGTGTGAAATGGGGTAGGTGTAGTGGGATCAGCAGGACTCTGGGTGACAATGACATCTAATATTTTGCAAGCCAGTGTGCCAACCCCTGTATTTGTGATGCTGGAACAAGCCTTTTGATCAACACCAGGCATCAATAAGGCGCTGGTATCCGAGCCCCTCCAGCTACACAGGGGCACACGTTTTCCAGCTTAAGCATGGAGAAATCCGTTTATAGAGTTCGATGCCTGCAGGTATTTTCCATCTGAGCTGGTGCCTCCGGCCCTGAGAGCTATTTGCAGTGAGGCCAGTGGGACTGCAGGCCCCTTTCCCCCATGTCCCCAGCCCAAGGTCTGCAAAGCACCACGGCCCCAAATACAGCACCAAACCTGACTGCTCGCCCGTGCAGGGTCTCCATTTCCAACTGGCTGCCCTGGCAGCACCTCCTTCAGCTCTCTGAGCAGCTCGGGACCCTGTGGAAATAGTCTTAACTTACCTGTATTAACATCTTAACCACATATATTACTTTTAAGTAACGTAGGCGCTGTTTTGCTGTGCTGTGGCGATGCTGCTTCGATTCAGCCAAGCCACCTCCCATGTTTGCAGCACAAGGACGAACTGCAGTTAATGCCCAGGTCTTCCATGTCCTCAGGCTCATCTTTCTCACTAAGAAGGTACCTTTAACGCTTCCATAAAACATTATTTTGCCTTTTTTTTGTCGTTGTTTTGTTTTTAACTAAATAACCTCTTCGCTCTTCATTTTCTGTAAGCTTACACGTGCGGAACAAGATGTGACTTTTTTGGTTTAAAACTGCTTTTATTTTACATGGAGAAAAAAACAGTAGTAAGAAAGTAACAAAATTAATATCTGCCTGAAAGAGCACAGGGCAAATATCATCCTGGGATTCAGAAATTCTCCAAACAAAAAGGCTGATAAATTTTTAAGACGTGTCTATACTGCGACATGCTGAGATGCTCGGGGCAGTAAATACCTATGCTGATAAAACTATGTGAAACAGCCTAGCGCAGAGCAACTTGCAGCTCAGATCTGGGTGCAGCGAGGCACATCGCTTGGGTGCAAAGCAGCAGGGACACCTTTCTGGAAGCAGTGGGTCTGTACGCAGCCTCCTCCCGGCTGCAAAGCGGCACCTTCTCTTACAGACACATCTTTAGGTACGTAAACATGCTGTCTATGTAGGAAAGTGGAAATCCCAGTGTCAAAATCATGGGCAGGATGCATGCCATTAAAAAAAAAAGTCCATGTAGACTTTTAGTGAGATGGAGCTCTTTACTTTCTGGAAAACATTCTCCTAGGGCTGGACTAAATAGCCAGGGTGAAATCTTGGCCCCGTTGACCTCAGCAGGACAAAAAGCTCATCCCCGGTGTTGCACTGTCCGCTGTCTCAGGCTGGGAATGGGAGGCTGCGGCTGAGCCCCACTTTCTTATCTTCTTGCCTGCAAGTTGCTTTCTTTCTACACTACACCCTTCTGCAAACACATCCCCCCCCTACACCCACCCTAACTTGTCTTCTGCAGTTGGTCCCGACTCTAGGATTCAACCACAATCATACTCAAGTTGTTGCTGAAGATGATCCTCCCGTCCTTTTTGCTGCTGCACTCGGGCTGGCAGAGAGCCTCCTGCAGCCGCCGCCGCAGACCCGGGGGGGCCGTGCCCAGGAAGTTTTTCGTCCCCGTGAGGAAATCCATCATTTGGCCTCCAACCGGGTCCCCGTCGATAAAACACTTGGTGATATCCCAGCCCGACGGGAACTCATAAACACAGTATTCAACACCCAGCCTCTTCAAAATATCTGTGATGCCATTGGAGGTGATGTAGTGACCGCTGTCGGTGGAAGGCAAGCAGTGTCTGTACTTCTTCCATAAGCTGGCCCATCCGCTGCTGTCTGGCAGAGCAGGAGGGAAGGTTATTTTTGCAAAAATCAAGGCACTCAAACACCAGCTAATGCAACTACCAAATGAGTTTGAAATGCTCCCTTGCTGATGGCCCAGACCTTGCTGGAAGCAGGAGAAGAGCCTTCCTCTTTCTTGAGTCCATTTATAAACATCAGTGCCTGGAGAGAGGTAAGGCTGTGATCTTCATCAGCCCTCTGTCCAAAACTCTCCTCTTTAAAGGAAACTCTGAGAAGACAGTCTCCGGCACTGGATTTCTTCAGAAGTAGAATTGCTCACAGACATATCAGTGCACCGAGCCTGTACATGCATGCTACCTATTAACGGCCCCTTTGGTAGAATCGTGCAGATGTTCCTATACATTGAACCTCAATTTTAAGTACACATCAAACAAGCCAGACCCAGCTAGAGAGGGAAACAACCTCAGAAATGCTAAAGGGAGTTTTAATGGCAAACGTGGTGAAGTGTGCTTTATCCACTGCACCACAAGCCAGGGATCTGTGAATGGTACACTGGAAAAAACACTTATTTATAATGTACCATGACGTTGTAGGTGCCTCTTTTTCCTCTTGGCAGCTCCTGCTGGGATCTGGGTCGTCACTGTGTGGAGGGAAGAGGTCCAAAGAAGGGTCCCCCCCGAGCCCAGCTTCACCATGAAGGAGGATTGACCCTCGTTCATTAATAGCCACATTTCTCTCTAGTCAGTAATTTAACAGCAGGAGGTCTCTGCGAGTTAGAGAGCAATTCATCTATTTCATAAACAAGGAAGCAAGAGCACAAAGACTATGCCTGTGCAGTCCCATCTGACATTGGGGTCTAAGAAGCTAAGCCTAAGATTGCTTGTTCCCCGTGAAATACAGTATTTATTTAATTATTAGCACTACTAAAATTCACAGATAAATATTTGTGGTTTTCATACTCCAAAGCTCTTCAAGAGAGCACTGGGGGTGCTGGTTGACAGCCAGTTGAACATGAGCCAGCAGTGCACCCAGGTGGCCAAGAAGGCCAACAGCATCCTGGGTTGTATCAGGAGTAGTGCGGTCAGCAGGAGTAGGGCAGTGACCGTCCGTCCCCCTGTACTCGGCTCTGGTGAGACAAGACCTCGAGTATGATGTTCGATTTTGGGCCCCTCATTACAAGAAAGACATTGAATTGCTGGAGTGTGTCCAGAGAAGGGCAACAAAGCTGGTGAAGGGTCTGGAGCACAGATCTTATGAGGAGCGGCTGAGGGAACTGGGGTTGTTTAGTCTGGAGAAGAGGAGGCTGAGCGGAGACCTTATCGCTCTTTACAACTACCTGAAAGGAAGTTATGGTGGGCTGGGGGGTCAGTCTCTTCTCCCAAGTAACAAGTGATAGAACAAGAGGGAATGACCTCAAATTGCTTCAGGAGAGGTTTAGGTTGGAGATTAGGAAAAATTTGTTCACCAAAAGAGTGGCCAGGCATTGGAACAGGCTCCCCAGGGAGGTGGTGGAGTCACCGTCCCTGGAGGGGTTCAAAAAGCGTGTAGATGAGGCACTTCAGGACACGGTTTGTTAGACATGGTGGTGTTGGGTTGATGGTTGGACTTGATGATCCTAGAGGTCTTTTCCAATGTTAAAGATTCTATGATTCTATGAAAACATTAGCAGAGAAACAAAAAATAAAAGGCCCCTCTTACCTGATAAAATTATGATCAGGAGTTTACCATGATGGTCGAGGCAGCTGTGGAAAAACTTGATAGTATTGGGAATATCCTCCACACGGTACAGCATCTGGAGGGGACAGAGTTAGACACAGACATTATTCCTCCTCCACAGTGTGACGGCCCTTCAAAGTCTTAAACCTTTTATCTAGAGTTGTTTTAAATTCCTCCCCAGTTGCTTCCCAGCCTGTCTCAGCACGCACATTTAGGGGTGCCCACAGGACTGAGCATCACCAGCTCTCCAGCAGCACCAACAGCCTGGGGTCAAACCAGGGACCCTCTGCTCAGCCCCGGCCATCAGCTAGACGCTGACCTGCCCATGGCTGCCCTTCAAGCCCAGTGCAGTGGTTGGAAAATATGTGCAGAGGACAGTCCCCTGGCTTCTGTGACTGGTCTTATCACCAGGGGCATTTCTTGGCAGTGCCTGGGCCATGGGCAGGCTGGATCTCTTCCAGACACCAAGGAATTTGCACTGTGACAAAGCAGGGCTCATCTCAACAGCTGCCCTCGGGGCTTGTAACTCAGCTTTTGATCCAGCCACCAAAACTCTGAAACCCTTTCCGGTATCGAAATCAGCTCTTACGAAATTAAAGCAAAATCAAATAAAAGAATAAATAAACTAAAAGTAACTAAAGCAAGAGAATAACAGATTTATTACAAACTATAATTGGTACATACAACATCAGTGTCATCAGTATCAGAGCACAAATTCTGACCCAAAACGTGACACAGGTGCTCACTCACTCACCTTTCCCTCCAGTGCCATCCGAACTGCTCCGATTATGCAAAACCACTCTGGCTTTTTGCAGCAGCAAAGCGTAATGTTGGCCCCTGTGTGACATGTGGCGGGCTGAGACTGACTCTGTTTTATTACCGGCCGTACACAGCTAACCAGTACAAACCAGAGAGCAAAACTGGGGTGGACAGGGAATGAGGTCTGGCATTTGTACAGCTGCTGCAGAAGCTGTTGCTCATGGGAGAGCTGCGCTCAGCCCTACTCCCCCTAACTCGATGCATACAGCAGGAATGAAGGGAGTAGTTAAAGTTAATTAAAGCAACACTCCCTTACCTGGATCATATGGATGAAGTCGAATTTCTTATGCGCACCATTCTGTTTAACCTGTTGTTCGTACTCTGAGGAAGTGAGCTGGTGCCAGATAAAAGAGACATTCTGCAGGTCTGGAGCTTGATTCACCAACTCTGTTTTAAAAAGTAGAAAAACCACATGAATTTCACAAACCAGCAGAAAACCTCATTGTTCAGATCAGTGGTGCGCACCATAGCCCAGGTAGCGGGTGCAGCCTCACCTTTGTAAGCTGCCACGTGCTGTGGGTTGGGCTCTATGATCTCGTTGTCAATAAGGACCCCCGGGTGTGCAGACTGCAATATCCTGATCATTTTCAAATCCTGCTCACCTATTCAATAAACACAAATTCATTACTTTAAAAAGTACATACAGGGGATGAGAGTTTGCCAGTGCACCTGCTGCCTCTGCTGCCTGGAGATCTCCCAAGCAGAAGTGAGACACCGTGAAGGGGCTGGAGCACAAGTCTTATGAGGAGTGGCTGAAGGAACTGGGGTTGTTTAGTCTGGAGAAGAGGAGGCTCAGGGCAGACCTTATTGTCCTCTACAACTACCTGAAAGGAAGTTGTGGTGAGCTGGGGGTCGGCCTCTTCTCGCAGATAACTAGTGACAGGACAAGGGGGAACAGCTGCAAGTTGTGCCAGGGGAGGTTCAGGTTGGAGATGAGGAGAAATTTCTTCTGGGAAAGGGTGGTCGGGCATTGGAACAGGTTGCCCAGGGAGGTGGTGGAGTCACCGTCCCTGCGGGTGTTTAAGGAAAGGTTAGACGCGGTACTGAAGAACATGTTTTAGTGGTTAATAGGTGGTGGGGGGACGGTTGGACTGAATGATCCCTGAGGTCTCCTCCAACCTTAATGATTCTATGATTCTATGATTGGAGCGTCGGGCTCTGATTAATGGGATGAAATTTAACCGTCTACCTAGTGCCTTGCATGATGGCATCTAACCATAGGCTTATGATAGGCTTAGCGTGATATCTTACTGCTCAAGGTAATGGACAGGTCCAGACAAGACTATTAACAAGGAAGGGATGAGCAACAGCGCAGAAACCTGCTAATGGTAATGCTCTCGGTCATGGGACAAAAGGGTCAACGTTTAAAAAAACAACCACCAGGAAGCAATAGTTTTCAACAAAAACATGAAGTTTGAGTAGGGGCAAGGAGGCAGTTGACACCGCTGTGCAGCTTCAGCATGCCACAGAGTGCTCCGTGCCTTTGGCACTGCCCCAGGGAGGCGATGGCTGCTCTGTTGCTGGTGTGACACAGCTCCGAGACCCGGGGAACTGCAGGGCAAGAGGAAAGACCCACTGACATGCAGTACCCTGGATCTTCCCTCTTTGGGGCACGACCACATGGTCTCAGGTCTGGGCATCTACTAACTAGTTGTTATCTTGGAGCTGCAAATGGAGACCCATATATTTGTGTGTAGGTGTCCTGCAAATTTAGCCACCAGTGCTCTTCCGCTGCTAAGCTCTAGAGGACCAAGCGGCAGTCTGTCCTTCTGTCCTAGGAATTTCCCAGCCTCTTTCGAGGTGATGCAGGTCACTCTTGTTTTCTTCCAGAAAAGCTGCAATACACCAAGTGCACAAAGTCCATCTGGTTCATCTGGGACTATGGAAATAAACAGCAGAGGTGACCAGCTTGAGTGGACCTCTGCAAGAATCCTGTCTGTAGCTGATGGAGAGGCCTAAAAATAGCCCTGCCCTTGGAAATGTCACACACAGAGGCCGTGATACAAGATACTGCATCTTCCCTCGCCTTTCAGGCCTTCCCTACCAGCTCTGAGAAAAGCTGTCATCTTTGGCAGGTGTTACAGTAAATAGAACTCAAGGAGGGAAATATCAACCATGCCAGCACTACAGGGACATCCGAGGAAGGACAGGTCTTTTGAAATTGGAGAAAAATACCCAAGACCCCTGAGGAATGCAGTGACACTGGTGCAGGGCTGGCCAAAGGCACAAGGAAAGAGGCTGGAGCTCGATCCATTGAAGGTGGGTGCATGGACTAATATTGTTGACACTGGTATTTCAAGGAAGATCCCTACAGCAAGCAGCTGAATCACTTTAGACAGTCCTAAATGACAGTAAGTATGCACCAGGGGTGGTGAGCACCAGCAGGGAGAGGTGTTGACTTCGGCTCCCTGAAGGGTCTGGGCAGGCAGGAGGCAGAGCATCACTGCCCCATGCCCTGGAGCCACTGATGGTGGCAAATGGGTCTATCCCGCCAGGGGAAAACATGGGCTGAATGAGAAAATGTGATCTGGACCCAACAAGAGTCTTCCAGGATGTGGAGTCGGACACTAATCGCCATTAATCTTTTCGTCAACTAAACTAATTCTGGGGGCTCTGTGAAATCAGAGTCCAAGCCTGGAAAGGTCAAGGATCAGATATAACCTTTTGCTCAATGCCATCCAACATCACTCCCTGCCCAGCAGCAGAAGTTCAGCTCGTGCAACCATGGGCAAGCTAAGGAGATGTGAGCCTGTACCCCTGTACCATCACCTGTGAGGGGCAGTTACCCAGGGAACACAGGAAATTTTAGAGTTTTTACTTTTCCATTCAAACATCTTTTGAAGAGGAAATAAGGAAAAATGAGGAGGGTGCAAAAAGTTCATTTTTCCCTTGTGTTTTCTTGGAGACAGAATTTTGAGTTAATGAAAAGAGAGTGTAATTGAGAACTGAATGATTTCTTCCGGCTTGCCTTTTCGTATGCTCCAACATATTCCCAACTGGAGAAAACAATTCAATGCTATTTTTCTCTTACTCAGGAAAACAAGCCAAAAAGTGAGAAAAAATACTTTCATTTGAAAGTATTAACACTTTAAATTCAGCTGAAAATACTTTTTAAAGCAAAAGCAAACTGACAAATCAAACTGCCACCTCTTTTTTTTTTTTTCTTCCCCCAGTTTCCTTGGGAGCCAAGTCGGAAGTTTCACCATTTAAAAAAGAAAAAAAAACAAACCCAAAATAAACCAAACCACAGATGTATTTAGAACAGCTTTAAAGTTCCTTTTACAAAAGATGGGTTTCTCTCTGGGGGGAAATATCATTTGCAGTTAAACCCTACTTATCACTGAATAAAAACACAGTAGTAATAAAGAAACACTTGGAAAAGCTGATGCAGCCCCATGCACCACCTGGAGCAGAGCATTGCCCAGCTTTGGCCTCTGGGATCACTAAAAAGCAAAGCAAAAAGAAAGATCCCTTCCCGTGGGATAGTCTAAGACAGGACTTTGGGTGGAATGAACCTCTCAGGTGTCTCTAATTCTCTCTGACAAGGTTTGAAGATGCTCTTGTACCTCACCCAGAGCAGCACTCCTTGCTTTGAGGCGTACAAAGTCAGGTGAGAGTCATCGAGAGGCAGAGACTAAGCTAAAATCATCACACTCATCTCATTTCTAGGAAAGATTGGAGTAGCATCGTTTCAGAAAGGAGATGGAAGGAAGGAAGGAAGGAAGGAAGGAAGGAAGGAAGNTCCTATATGTTGGTATTACACCGTTGAACTTTTTTGTTCAGGAAGGAAGGAAGGAAGGAAGGAAGGAAGGGAGGGAGGGAGGGAGGGAGCACCGCTCTTGTCCCAGCTCCACACCCCATTTTGCTGTTCTATACTTCAACAAGAACTACTCTTATTAAAGCCTGAGTAGTTATCCCCATTGCTCAAAATTTCAGCATCACATTCTGCTGCCCACAGGGACCCTCCATCCCCCAGCACCAGCAGTGCTGCAGAGCTCCTTACCTGTGCCGCTTCCAACTCCCAGAACATTTATAGTTGATTTTCCATTGCCGAGACTGAAATTACAAGTACGCATTACTTAACCACAACTTCAAACAACTTCATTTTAATTCTAATATCATGGATGACACATTGGCCCAGAAATTTTCATGTTTTGCCACGTGAATTGGGATAGAAATTTGAGCATCCCTTTTGGAGCCCAGCTATCAGCAGCTGCGTGGTGGGAGCCAGCCCTGAATTAGCAAGCTCATATTTCAAAGTACAGTAGGATATAGGATCAGGATATAGAGTTTCTCGTCCTTTGCCAAAGAGTTTTCTTCATGCTGTGGCTGGCACCGTGAAAAAAGGCCTCGGGGAACCCCAGGGTGAAGGGTTCCCTTTGGGGGTAGAAGGGCTGTGTCTGGCAGGGATAGGCACTGCTGGGGATGCAGGGACAAGGTAAGCCAGGTAAGCCAAACTTATCTCTGCACCCCCCAGGAGATAAGTTGGGTTTCCAATATTGGATATAAATACCCAGAAAAAGGAAAATATTGGACTATGCAGGTGACTGGAAATCCTCTCTTTTCAACTTTAACCTTGGTTTGAAATGGGGAGGGGAGGTCAGAGTCTTCAATAATTTTTATCTTAGAAAAGTCATTTTCGAAAAGACCAAAAAAACCCAAACCCAATCACGTGATTCCTAGCAGAATACTTTATAACAACCTGGCTCGAGGATGAGGAGCCCAGGCTCCAGGCGCCTTGCCACTCTGACATGCTTTATGGCCTTATTCTGCTCTCAGGCATGGACTGTGCAGGGGGATTGAGTTACTCACACTCATTCTCAGGAGACACGACAGCAATGATTCAGCAACAGGAGAATAAGTAGTAAATCCTGGAGGGTGTAAGCTAGTCAAGGAGCCTTAGCCCTAGTGAGCGTCACAACCCTTTGAAAGGTCCACAATCAGCATGATAGGAAGCCACAACGTTCTGCATCATTTAAAATTCACATAAGTAATTTTTTTCAATTAAAATTTCCCAATACAAATTATTTTATAGTATGATTTAAGTACTATCTTTTTTAATACATATATCTGATCTGGAGAATAAAAATTTCCCTGCCTACATTTTTTTCTCAATGGAGAATGCAGTTTCTATAACACCCAAAAATTACCCAAACTTGAAAGGGTTGTCTTGTGGTTGGGATCTAGGCTGTTCTAAAACTATGTGCAGTCATCCAGGTTTAATATATTACATCAATACTTCACAAAACTGATTATCATTTGGTACTTAAGCAATGCAAATCGACTTAGGATAGAAATAAGGAGGTCTTAGGGGATTGTGAAAACCAAGAATTAGTCACTAGAAGAGATTTAGAGATGTTTTTCTGTTTGGACTGATGTGTGATGAAGTCCCAAAAGCAGGGAGAGAGCACAAGGAGGCTTTATTTTTGAGGGAAAAAAAAAGAAAACAAAAACCAAAAAAACCAAACCACCAAAAAAAACCAAACAACCAAAAACCAAACAACAATGACAAAAACTTCAATCCTTGGAAAATCAGCTAATGAAAAGAGATGGATATGAGAATGGGGTCTTGATTCTATTCTTGAACACAAGCTGAGAGGCAGCACAGTGTATTAATTGAAGTCATTAAACAGAATAGCCTAAAGACCACTAAAGTCCCATCAAGGGACTTAAAACTGAAAAGCATTAGAAATTCATTCTTGCCCCGGAAAACCCTTAAATGCGTTTGCTGACCCCTGTATGCAGGTTGCCCTCCCAGGATAACAGATGGCTTTCCCAGCTCGGTGGAAGCGCTCCTTACCCAGCCATGATGTTGGGCATTTCGCCCTTGTTGAACTCATCCATGCACTGGTGCTCTGTTGAATGATCCAAAAATGACTTAAAGGCCTCTACATACTCCTCAGCCGTGAGACTTCTCATGGAAGGGATCACGTATAGCTCTTGAGAAACAAATATGAACTGTGTGTTAGTGGTTTCGAGGCAAGCGAAGGATCAAAGCACTTACCTCATGGAAGAAACCCAACCCAACAGAAGCCAGAGGTTTGGGAAGACGGTACGGAGGACGCATGGCCCAGGAGCCATCCATGCTGGTGGGCTCATATGCATACTTTCCAACCTGTTCACACATCACCATATTTCCTAAGTGCCTCATTACTACCAGTCAGCCTGAGAAAAACGTCTCCAAAATGATTAGCCAGATATGGAGTACTCAGTTTGCAGAAAAGGAGGTAACTGGAGTGTTTTTCTGGAAGACTCAAGGCAAGAAGGTGAAGGGAATCGCACAGCAGGTCCAAACCTGGAGGGGCTGCCACTCGCACACATGCTGGACGGTGTAACTCAGATCACCAGCTGCTGGCACACTTGCTATTAGGGGTGATGCAACACAAAAACTGCCACCTGCAGCTGAAGCAAAAATAGTCAGTCCCGTGCACCTCATTTCCGACTCCTGCCAGCATGGGACTGCAAATGTGCTGCTGGAGAGGTGAATTCCCTGCTGGAAACTGCAGCTCGTGGCCAGGAGGGCAACTGATAGCAAAAGCATTTCATCTGAATGGGCTCATGCTCAAATGTAGGTGGCCGAGACCAAGATTTCTAGCTCTGAACCAATGCCCAGGGCTACTTAAGGGGTTGCAAGGAATTATTGTAGCAACGCACTTTCCCGCTGTCTCATACTAATGTCAGCACTGCTGCCAGGGCACAAGCTCTGGCCAACTGCTTGGGTCTGAGGAGCAACGCTACGATTGACTTGAGGCTCATGAGAAGATGCCATGCAACTGAGTACTGGCTCTGGGGTCTACCTCAGACAGAGGGCTGCAGTAGGAAGGCAGTCGTAGCGACAGCCCCAACGTGTGAGATCAGCATTGGAAAGGTAACATTCAATAGGAAAAAAATCAGCTTTTCCTCCTAAACAAAATGAGGGTGAAGGACAGGACTCAGCAGTACATCCTCATCCTCATTTTTGCTTTTTGAGGAACTGCTTATTTAGCATCTGCTTTTAGTTGCCACTAGTATGTCTCATACAGGACTGTGCAATCTTAAATTGAATGCCTGTGCTACTTCCAAAACCACACATGACGGGCAGCTGTGTTTCTGGGAGGTATGTATGGAGACCCTATGTCCTGCCCTTCTGGAGGTAAAGACATCTACATCTATCCTCAACACTTTGAACTATACCCTGTCACAAGCCTGAAATCACCTGAACTGCAGTCAGATTAGCATCCTGGTTTTTGTTTCTTCATTTTTTTTTCCTTTTAAACAATCTCTGACTCCAAAAGAATTAAAACATGTTTGTAGTGATAGCAAGCTGAGTGGGCATTTTACTTTAATCTCTTTTTTGTTGTTGGTTTTTTTCTCCCAAATACCTGAATTATCGTGTGGAGCTGTCAGAATCTCTGCTTCAAAGTTCATGCTGGGGAACCTATTCCTGTAAGGAAAGTATAGCACTTCAGTTATTTGAAGAACCTGTATGCTTTTTTTGAAGCTGCATTGAAAATGCAGAACAAAAGGAAGATGCTCCAGGACAAATTTCCCTCACCTGATAATCCGTGCTATTTGTTCTCTTTTACTAGACTACAGAAAGTCGAAACTTCTTGGTTAGCTGATCACCTCTAAGTATCAGCAACAGACTGGCCACCTGCACCAGTGCTTGTCTGAGATGTGTTCTGGAAGCTTTTCCTACCTCTGAAAAACCGTTAAACAGTCAATACAGTGGAAGGCATTAGACTAACTGGTGTTATACCCTCCATGAAAGCTTCAATCATGAATGGAGTATAAGAAATAACAGTGAAATTAGGAAAGGGCTATAGTGAGCTTCAGCATCTGAAGTGCTAAAAGATCTGCTTGGCCCAATGTTTCAGAGACTGTTTTGCTTTGGATTTTTTTGTGGTTTTTTTTTTTTAATTTCAGGCTCTACTGGCTGCAAATATTAAACGGGGCAACTTGTAGAAGGTACAGGACTCCAAGGGGAAAAGTCAAAGAGGTCGCTTGACCATAAATGTTTTCATTCGGTCACGTTTTCATCCTTAGTTTAGGTGTTTTCATGAAGACTTCCAGCCATGAAGCCACATCTTCATTTGCCTTTGACAATGTGCCTCATCTACAAACCAGGGATGAGGTGCCACTAGCAAAAGGAAGGGATGAAATTAAATTGGAGCAAGGATCTCACTTTTGGAAAGAGAGTGTTGGGGTGAAGCTATCTATGCAAGGGGAGTAGTCATCTTCCAGGTAACCACATTTCGATATCAAGATGCACAGCAAGACTTAGGGGTGATATTCCTGTATAACCTGGGTTTGGACACATTGCTGCTCCCAAAGCTTCGCTGTTAGGAAATCCTTCATGACAAGCAGTCTGCAATAGCAGTAAGCAGCCTGAGTCCCCTCTGCCAGGGAAAAACCTCCATGTGAATAAGAAACAAGCTGGAAAAGAAAGAAGGGAGTCTTGTAGTAGGGCTTTGAGATACACATAGGCAGTGACTGTGCTAGCAGGTAGCAAGGAAGTGGCAACACGTGCAAATAACGCACTGCTTTGGTTGATGAAGGCAACAAAAGACCGTGATGTCTTAGAAGTCTTGGAGACGCTGAGGCGCTGCCAGAGTCCTGCCAGACCTGTTGATTTCATTTGAGTTCACTGGAAAAGTCACATACCTGGCTCCCACGAGGTTCTACCACCTTGACCTCGCCTCTCCCCAGAAAAGACCTCACACAATTTCAGCAGTAGCTGAAAATTTTCAGCCTGATTTTCAGCCTGAACTCAACCTATCTCCATAAGCTCCAGCTTGCCTGCAGGTCAGTCCCTCCAATTTCCATTCAACTCTCTGACCTCTTTCATCTCCGCCTGTCAAAACACAGGACTATTCTGTCCTCTCAGCTGGCTGAACCAAGCAAGATGCTTTTCAGAATAAATCTCCCACTAAAATGCTGAGGGGTAGCATGGCTTCCCCTGTGCAGAGAGGAGCAGCTCTCAGGGTCTGGGGACACGAACTCCATTTCTGACCGGTCAAACGTTTCCAGCCATCCCAGGAGACCTGCCAGGTGACCTGGATAGACTGCAGCACACGTATTCACCAGGGCAGATGATGCCAAGTTAACTCTCCCACCGAGACTTTTGCCATTTCTCCCCAGGCAAGGTTTCTAAGATTGATTAATGACTTTTGCTGGGAAGGTGAAACAGTCTTAATTATTGCTGGGAACAAATGGATTTCCTCTAAAACCTTGCTTAAAACCTAGCCTAGATCTGAAAATCAACTGCAATACTTTGGGCTGCTGCTGCCCATCCCAGGACCCTGACAGCCAGCAGCAGGACCGAAGCAGTGACTGCCAGGGAGTGGGATGCTCATGGGCATGGCTTGTTCTACCGTGGCTCCCGGCTAAGTCCGAGCTCGCCACTAGCCAGGTTAAACATCTTCCCCTCCGTGAACTGAGCAAGTTGCGTTATAGACCGCACATGCAGGGCACGAGGGAATTCACTGTGTCACTTTAAGTGACACAACACCTTTAAGTTAACAAGTCATTAAATTCAAGATGTTTCTAGCAACATAGATTGCAAAAACATTCTCATAACCCGTAAGTTGATTACACCTAAAGTTAGTCTGCTAAGGGGCCAAAGGTCTCCTCACAAAGACTCGCTTAGCCCCGCTGCCTCCGAGGATGGGGCACATCTGCTGCTGCTCCCACCTTACACACATCTACCTGTGACACAGGGACAGCGGGGGCTGGCTCTGCCGCCCAGACGGATGGTGGGGAATCACGCACCCTCCCTCCCTTCCAAAATCCACGTACCTCTTCATCTCCGGGGTCGTGTCCATGATGAGGGTGGGTGCTGTGCCGGGGCACGGCAGCCGGGCACAGGGGTGGGGGTTATCCAGGCACCTGGCCCCTACGTTAGCATGTCCACTTGCCGCCCCGCTCTGCGCCGGCCGCTCGACCCGCTGCGACGGTGGCGGTGACCTCGGCGTGTGGCCGCGGCTCTGCCGGCACCTGTCGGGACAGGCAGCGTCACTGGAGCGAGAAAGGGAAACCCGAGCCCCGTGGGCAAGGAGCGAGGGGCCGGGCCGGGCGATGCGTAAGGCCTGACGTCTGCGGGGCTGTCCTCATCGCAAGGGAGCTGTGCTGTTGTCAAGGGTCGGGGGAAAAAAACAAAAGGGACAGATTGAGACTTCCAAGCCTTTAAAACCCGAGTGGAAGTGGCTGGGGGGTGTCAGCCAGCACTGGGCAGACCCACTGGCCATTTCCATCCACTCTTATTTGCTGTGAACCCTGCCTCCCCTCCTTGCTCACTGCCCTGGGCATGATGCTTTCCTGCATCCCTGCCTGGTGGCCAGACATATTGGGGATGTGCTGGGAGATCCCTGCTTTCTCCAGAGAGAAGAGGGGCTTTCTGGCTGCCCAGAGACCTGAGCAAGAGATTTTTCCATCTGTGATTCAAGAGGAAAAGGGGCATAACGGCAGTACGTGCCAGCAGGCACTGCAGCCCCGCAGGCAGCCTGGCACCCCCCTGTCCATGCGCCATGATGGTGACAGGGGGGACAGGCAGCTGGTGGGGGTGGGGAGCGGGGGGGCAGGGCAGCGAGCTAAACGGCAGGGGTTAGAAAGCATGGAAACACTTTTGGAGGAAAGCTGTCCAAGCCGGAGGTGGCTGGTGGTTGCCCTGGGTGGGATGGCACGGCTGGAGGTGCAGTGGTTGCTATTACAAATACAGAAAATCCTAGTGCTCCCTGCGCCTGGATTCTGCCTTTTCTCCTACCAGCATCCACACGACTGATGCTCCTTTTGACTAAATCCTAATCACAAAATGCAAAAAAGAAAGGGTTTAGAGGCTTTATATTTCCAAGTGAGGTCCCGAAAGCACAGCATTAGGATCCTCTTCCCTCCCTTCTCCTGAAGGCAACGGGCAGAACAGATTTCGCAGATGACAAATAAAACTTCCTCCCTTGCTGAGATCCACCTGCCCTGCACAGCTCACCGAGGCCAGGGATCATGGTCTCGGATTGGGAATGCTTCTGTGACCTGTCGTGATTTATACCAGATTTGGCACCCAAACAGATGTAAGTTACCTCCACCCCAGGGCAGAGCCGCAGCAGCAGGTTAAGCTGGAAACAGCCACATTGCTGCTCTTAACCAAACCATTCAAACCAAAGGTAAGGAAAGACCAGAACCTCTTCGCCAGCTCTAAAATGCTGATTTGGGTCCTGGTGCTGTTTGACCACCCAGGCAGTGATGTTACATCAGCCATTTCAATCCCTAAATATTTCCACCACACACGTCAGCCCCCAGATACCAACTGTGCACCGGCGGACGGCACCAGGCGTTTCCCCGCCAAGCCCCACACGCTGCAGCCACAGCTCCCTCCTGTCCCCCCACCAGCCACCTCCTCCTTGTCCCAGCTAAGCCACACTGCCCGCTCTGGCCAGGTCCCCCTCCACCTCCCCATGCCACCAGCAGGGATGGACGCCCCGCAGGTCCCAGCAGAAAGCCGTACCTCCCCGGGGCAGCCGGAGCTATAGAGAAACCTCCAGCATCCAGGAGCTGCACAGCCCTTGGAAACCTCCTTGTACATCCAGTGGGGGGTGATACCCCTCCCCGACCCCCCCATGCATCCTCCCCCAGCTCCAACAGCCCACGTAGGCACATGCCACAACTGAGCC
>VWZZ01003947.1:444590-715152 GCA_013399095.1 Psophia crepitans | reverse complement strand
GCACATGCCACAACTGAGCCGACATTAGCCCACAACAACAGCCTTTGTTCCGGGGGCACTGGGAACAACAGCACATTGTGGGCAGCTGCCTGCGCCGGCAGGAACTGGCAGCAGGGTGGCTTTGGAGGATGTACTCTCCACACGCTGTGCTTTCGGTTGTTCTGGCGAGCTCGTGACTAAATCTGCTTTAAACGGCGGTTTTGTGCGAAGGGAAAAAGCTGGGGGGGGGGTTGATCAGTGAGATGATGGCTAAAGCCAGGCCCGGGCTGCAGCGTGAGGAAAACAAAGCAGCAGTGTTTTGCCCCACGCGCCGCAGCTGCGGAGGTCAGGTTTGGGCTGATCCTGCAGAAATAGGTCGTTCACTTTTCCCAGGCTGGTATCACCCACAGCGCCAAGCCCCCTCGATGCTCCATCCCAGCCTACCATGGCAAGCCTCAGACCCCCACCTCCAGGCAGAAAAGTCTGCATATTTAGAAATCACATTTCAGTGAATTAATCTTCCAAACAGTGACCAGCTTTTAGGCTGATGAATGTCAGGAAGGTCCTTGTCATTTTTAGAGAATTCCTCACGGCATTACTAGTTTATTTTTGGAGATCCTCCCAGCTCCATTTAGAACAACTAATTAAGGGCCATGTAATAGAACTTTGGTTTTCTTGTGAGCAGAGCGCTTTATTTCTGCAGCAGTGTTTCCTTTTTTAATGAAGGTGTTTCCAGCAGTTAGCTATTTTCAGTTTTCTAGACAAACCTTCTAAGGTATAGCCAGCAGTTTCTGTAATCTCCTAAGGCAACTATTTGGCACAAAAATGTTATTCTGCATTAGGCAAGTTCTGGTAGAGAGGAAGATAACCAGTAATCTTGTAGCACCCATTTTCCCAATAGTTAAAAAAGCAAGATTTCTCATTAAAAGAAGAAATTTTGGTTTGCATTAATACTACTAAATATTTAACAGCTCCTGGACCACAGTAGATTTTGGAGTTCGAGCAATGTATTTGGGTTTATATGTGTATACATGGTTTTTTCCCATAGGAAAAAAAATACGACTTCTGATAAATGCTGAAAAAGATGACACTGGAGAAGCAGAACCTCTCCGTCCCCAGGGGACAACAGCACTCATGGCTGCTGGGCCCAGCCGCTCCAGCCACTTTTCAATTCAACCTCCAAAAAAACCAAAGCATCTAGGTCTGGAGATAATTTTTTTTTTTAAATTTTATTTTTTAACATAGCCCTTCCTGTCTTTTTATTAAAGCCTGGCTGCTGGCACAGTTCTTCCAGACCTTTTAAAAACCACCCTTTTCAGACTATTTGACTAGAGGTCATATCTCATGTAGTTGTAATTATAGAGCTAAGGCAAGGGCAGAGGGAGAGTCCAACGTGGCCACCTTTAGAAAAGGCTCTTTGATTCAAGGTGAAGACCAGCTTTTGCCCTACACACCAAAAAAAAAAAAAAATCTTTCTGAGAGCAAGGACAGGTACAGTAAAGTGTGCCTTTTACCCCTCAAGAGCTCACAGGTCTTCCACCGTGAAAATACACTCGTAATTTAGATTTCCCTGGCTGTACCCATGCTGCGGCCGATCGCGTGTGCTGGGAGCACGGTGTCCACAGCATTAAACACACCCCACAGGTACCGTGCTCCAAAACCTGGGCGTTTGGAAACGCCGCTGTACGGAAATGTGGAGAATTGCCAGTGAAAAGAGGTTTTTGTCCCTACCTCCAAGTCAGCAGTGCAAAGGTAAGGCCATGGAGACTGGTCCCTGAGAAGTTTTTCTGATTTAAGAGGATGGACTAAGGGGGGGCTGGAGTTTTTGGTAAGAAAAAAAGCTGTGATAAGGGACCCTCACAGGGCTGGGTTGGCTGAGGAGGGAGTATGTCCAGGGGAGCTCAGCACCACAGGAGCTGTGCTTTACGTTAAGGTTTCTCAGCGGTGCTGGCGTGCTAAATAGCTGCTGCTGTGCTTGTGGGGCTCACCAACCAGCCTGTAACCGGGAGCAAGCAAGTCTGCAGGCGCAAGGGCTACAGCTGGAGTTAATTGCAGCACCTTGCAACGCAACGCAAACTGCGTCAGCCATGGCTGCTGAGCTCCCATAAGGGCCATAAAGAGCTCAGAGAGCAGGTAACACAAAAGTAGCACTGAATTATTAATGTTACTGATTGCATTTCAATTGCACCTCACAGGAAGGCTCAGACTAGAACTTCTGCTTACTTACCTCCTCTTGAAGCAAGGCTGAGCCCCACCGGTGTGACACTGCACCACCGATGCTGGGAAGCGGCCTGAACACACCAAGCAGCCAAAGCACCCCAGCAGGAGCCACTCTGCCAGGCAAAAATCTGTTACACAACTGGAATATTTCTTTTTATGCCATCACTGGAAATAAGATGACCAGTCACCTTTTTCTGGGTAAACAGAGAGAGCAGACGGTGGGAGGGCGGGGATGAGTGCAATGAGGGATGCTCACCTTTCACAGCAGCTTTGGCTGATCTGTGAATCTTTCTGGTTCATCCTGCTCTCCAAAACCAGAATATCCTTAACTAAATTAACATTTCTTTGAAAGTTGAGTTAGTGTTTCCTTTCCATCTGCAGTAAGTTCTGCTGTCTCCCAAACCCTGGTATTTATACGGGGCAGCAAACATGGCCCTTGGTCCCCCCGAGCGTGGCAGTGGGTCCCTTTGGAGCCCAGCAGCTCTCTGCTCACAAAGGGTGCAGAGGAAGAAAGTCACTTTGAAAGCCTGAAACCTTACTGGGGGACGTCTATAAAAAGTTGAATCCGAAGAAACACACCACACGGAGCGGCTGTGACTCAGCCCAGCACTCCTCAGGCAAGCTTAGGGCCATGCCTGCCTATCATTTAGCGGACAGCACTAACAGGCTAGAGGAGAAAACGCCCAAACAAAAGGGAATACAGATTTATTTTACCAGAAGCCACTAGATGGGGATGCAAGACACTTTTCTGCTCCTGCTCTCAGTTTGGATCCCGTACGGACCAGGCCTTAGGCAGCGGTTAGGATGTGGTTACCGCTGCCGAACAGTATTCTCTGCATGGAGGCTCAGCAGAGAGAGGAGTGAAGGACTTGGCTTTCCGCCTGAGGATCAGTCGTCTTTTGTAGGTTGTGGAAAGAAAAACTACTTTATATTGAACACAGTGGGGGAAAAATTCTCCATATTTCACCTATGAATAAGAGTGAGAAAATGAGAAAGACTGGTTTGGCAGAGGTGTAGGCAGACTCAGCCTTGATTCCCAGGGCAGAAGCGCTCCTGGATGTACACGTGAGCGCTTAGGGGCTGCAGGAATCCAAACAACGCACAAGCAATGCTGGGGGCGCGTAAGGAGTGGGAAGGGTTCCGGCTGCACAGGCATTTTCAGCTCTGACCTTCATTCATCTTGGGCTTCTGCAGTGAGCACCCATGCTCATTTTACCTTAAGTGTCAGGATAGTCAGTGCTTTTATTAATTCCCAGCTCCTGGAATCAGGTGAATGTGATAAAACTCTCCTAGCCTGTTTTTAACAGTAAAATTCCAGCTTCTGAGATACGGTGAAGTTCCCAAACTGCACTCCAGGGTTCAAAACACAGAAGATGCTTTTAAAGAAGTCCAGAATGGTTCATTTAAAAGCAATTTCATGAAAGCTTTCAGTGGTTGGCAGGGAGGGAGGGAGAGGGAATCAGGGTGTCTTGGAGAGCCTGAGAAAAAAGTCTTTGTTAATACCCTGAAAGCAAAATCATCTTGTATCATACTGATAAATCCAGAAAACCAGGAGAACCATTCGAATATTTCAGTGATGAGATGTCTTTCCTACTCAATAGGCTTAAAGCATGGAGCTAATGCTAGCAGGCCATAGCAATCCACGTTTTAAGGATTGAGGGGCAGAGGGATTGTTTTGTGTTTTAAATTGCATCCCCGGGAATTGCTAAAAATTGATTGTTACGTTTCAGTAAAGCTAAACAGAAGTGCAATTGCTTTTTTCTGTGCGAGAGGATGGAAGGACCGCAGGGGCGAGAGCTGAAGGGGCACTGGGGCAGCAGCGGTGGCGGTTTCCCTGCGGCCTCTGGCTGTCGGACAGTGCAGCCCGGTTCCTGCCCACGGTGTTCCCAGCAGCTTGAGCAGGTACTGCAGACTTTGTTTTTCCTCTATTTTTGTCCCCCCACTGCTTAGCAGTCTCCTCATGGTGACAAGAAAATGTCTGTTTTCCAGGAAACCATTTGAGCTTTATGGATTAGCCACGGTAGGCACTTGCAGACCTCCACAAAGCACGTTAACACGCTCTCTGGTGTATTACTAACTCGACTGAAAAATTGATCAAACCTGATAGAGTTACAGGGCCCCGGGTCCCTTCACAATCTGCCGCTCACTGCTCAGCTCTTACAGAGGCAGCAGAGCCAAACCCAGCAAAACTCCTGCCTGAAGAATACACCTTCACCCTGCCCTTGGCTTTGCGTCGTGGCAAGAGCCGCACACCCAAAGCAGATGGTGTGCAGGATGTGTCCCCTCAGCCGCTGCTCTTCCAAGGGGCCACGCTCCCCCTGGCGTGTGCAGGTATCCCCGAAAGGTAGCAGGGAGCACTTGCAGGGTCCTGCCCTGCCATGGGACTGTGACACCAGCTGCGACGTGCTCATGGCTGGCACGTCCTCGCCCCAGTGCAGGCATGGCCTTGGCTGCCTCCTGCACCCTTGCAGCAGCTGTGCATCCCCCATCCCATCTCCTCCAGCAGCAGCTCTTAGGAGAGCTTAAACCACAGGAATGTTTAACAAAGTCATTAAATGTGGGCACAGGTTTCCTGGAGATGATGGGACGCAGTGCAGTACAGGAGCTGCTGGTCTACTGCGAGACCTCAGCAAAGTCTTACTTCTTTCCCCCCCGCCTCCCAACAGCTCTTCCTTTTGCTCTCTGAGGTTATCAGTCCCTCAGAGCAGAGTTTGTGCTTTGTGAGGTATTTGTGCTTTATTTCACCCCAAGATCTCCTAGTCTTTGGGAAGGCAGCTGGGTGCCACGTGTGTAGTCTCTCCCCAGGCATCCTCTAGTGTCCCAGTCCTACAGAAACACCTCCTGCTTCTGCTTATTTACAGTTTGATTTTTGCTGGAATCCCAAAGGAAGACTGAATAGCAAAGCCTGATTCAAAGAGAGGGGGTCAAGTGGGACATCAAGGATATCAAGATACTTGACAAGGGATCAGAAGTGGCCGAGATAACGGAGGAGACGAGGCACTCACGTGCAGTCCTAAACATGCACCCAAAGCCAAAGTGCTCTTCACCACGCGTTAAGCTGCGCCTACCCTTGTATGAAATAGCAACACCGTGCTCCCCGTCAAACTCAGCTCAATAAAGCTGATCAATAAACACACACAGATGAATGCGACGACACGATATGCACGCAGGGGAAGAAGCGCTGCCACGGAAAGGCATCGCTCACACAACTCTCTGTGCTGCCTCCGAATCACACCCAGCCAACGGGAAAAGGACAGCGAGGGAGATGCTCGGCTTTTCAGCTCTCTGGAGTCATGATATAGCTTCTAGCCTCCAATGACGTTATTTAAGCATGGCTTTGAAATTATGTCAAATATGATTATCGGAAGGTTTTATCAGACAAAAAAAAAATTATAGTAATGACTAGTTTCAGCATAGGGAGTAAACAGAATTAATTTTAAAATTTTTATGTTCATGTGGATAGATATACAGGATATTCAAGAAAAAATGGGATTACTTCACTGCAAACATCTAGTACAGACAATCTTTTATCACCTTGCAAAATGCTGGAAGTGTTCCAGTTTGTAACCTGTGTGCCACTATAACACCTCAAGGATTTACTTTTACCTGACTATACACAAAAATAAAAGGTTCTTCTAGGAGCTCTGCACCCCTGCCATTCCCTCCAGCTATGAACAATTTCCGCTGGGGTCCTCACCAAGTCCCACCCTGTCCAAATCCAGCTGGGGTTGACACCCCGTAATGGAGCACAGAGCAGAGCCACCCCTGCAGCCCCCGTGCCACCCTCGTGGGGTGACTCTGGCAAACAGAGAGGTGCAGGATCAGCCCCAGCAACCCCTGGAGGCAGCCCCAGCTACCTGCAGCAGGAGCTCTGGGCAGTGTTAGGTACTTAATATCTTTCCAGAAAACAATGCTATGCTCTTTAAGTCATCATTACAGCAATTCTTATTGTACTTCATGGCCACCCAGGTGATGACAGGCCCTGGTGGCTCCTGCTACCTCCTTGCTTTCCCATGTGGCCACAAAATCTCATTTCCTTCCCTCCCAACCAGATTTTAACTACTCACCCCAGACGGGGCCCAGTGGCTGAGCGGGGAGGTGACCCACAGCTCCTGGCAGGTGTGAGGAGTCACAAAAGAACCAGCACCAGGCATCTCAGTAAACTCAATGTGTCAAGACCATAACTGCTTCCAACATCCCAGGAAAGAAAAGCAAATGAAGCTGCTCCAGTGTAACCTGGCCACCCCTTGCCGAACTCCACTGCACTCCATGACTCATGCCATCGGGCTCGTCCTTGCCCACATCCACGCTGCAGATCTTATGTTGGCCCCCATGGAGTGGCCACCTGCTTTAAAGTGATTGTCCCTGATCACTTCCACTGACGTATTGCCTGAGGAGTGTGGCCTAAATACAAATAACATTGCAGGGGCTGCTGAAGGTACCTCCTGCAGCTTAGTGCTCCTCGAAGAGCGCCGGAGGGAAGCAGCTCGGTCGGCTCTGGCACATTCGCAGACCTAACCCAAAGCTACGGTTTTCATCTTTTTTCCTTCCCCTCCTTAAATAATACCTATGTGAGTGAGCTCTCCTAGAGCAGTGAAGATGCTTTTGATCTCAATTACTAGTATCAGCTATAAGCGAGAAAATTAAAATTCAGGATTTGTTAGCAACACTTTAATTATTCAGTGTTATCAAGTTGTCACCGGGCCTTTAATTATTTTTCAGTTTATACCTAATTTCCCACAGTGTGATTGCTTTAGTAATGTTAAGGCAGATCTGCAACTATAATAGAAAACGTTCAAGTCATTTATGATGCTGAGCATTGGAAATGACAACGTTAATAAAATCCACACACCTCCTGTGCCACAAGCCATCATCAACACAGTGTTCATCTGCAGCTGGTGTGCTACTTAGTTATGCTCTTTTGGTACGAAAAAACACTTAATAATATATTCAAAATGAGAAAACGGGATATAACCCTGACTGTGAGTCTGCATCTATGTAAAGATTGGGCATAAAACCATAAAATCTCACTTCCAGAGCCTCTCTGCGGTGGATTTTCCATTTTGGACAACGGAGTGATGCCGGGAAAGTCCCACCCAAGACATGGGTAGTATTCTGGAGATGAGCAGGGGTTTCACAGATGATTAACACCAATTATGCAGATAGTTACCCTTGTTTGCAGAGATGATTTGTTCTAACACACCAGGCAATTCTGACTCAGCAAAACGTTATGCACAGAAGGGAACTGTGGGTACCATGGTGGAGCTGGTGCAGAAACTCTCACAAACCTCACGAGACCCAGCAAAAAGGCAACTTGGCAAGCTTTTCCCTGTCACTGGAGGAGCCCCTGAGGGCTCTCACTAACCCTGAATCTCTGAGGGAAGATACAAACCAGCTGTTTTCTCCTCTTTCCCCCTAAAGGCTGTTACCAGTCAGGGTACACTCTATGATGAGCAGGCAATGTCTGATGGACACTTGAGGCAGCTCACCCCATACTGATGGCCATACATCACTTAGCGCTCTCCCTCGGCTGGGTCACTATTTCCTTTATATACATCTTCAAAGTCCTTTGGCTATCTCATTACTTTCTGTCTTGGAAGATTGCTTGGAGTTACTTGGAAGACCCTCCAAATCCTGAAGCCTTTCCCAGCTGCTCTGCAGACCCTCAGGACTCTCCCTGCCACCCCGGCCTCGCTACCTGCAACTATTAGGACTTGGAAAATTCATCCCAGTCATTTCTTTGCAACAGGGAAATGGTCAAAGCCTACTCGCTATTGTATGTAAACACGGTCCATAAACCTGAATGAACAGCAAAATAAGGAACTTGCATCTGACCCTGCCTCGTTTTACGCTGCATTTGAGCACCTTGAAGCTAAAACATGGGGGAGAAAAGCCTTGAGCTTTTTCCTGTTGCAAAGAAATGACTGAGATGAAATTTTCAAACACCGTTTGGCATGATTTTCTTTCCTACTATCTAACGACACTTCTTGCCCAGTATTGATTAGCAGATGTACAAAATAACCTTCCTAACCACCACCTCCATTTCTAGCCTGCAGCACCTTCTGCAAACAAATTTTACAGCTTTGAGCTTTAAATCTGCATTACATCATTAGCGCTGATCTTCCAGCCATGGGGAAGCAAGGGTTGCTAACACACACTACCCAAGCGCTCGAGATCGTTGCATATATTACACCGTTCCTCTCTCCACCCAGTGGCTTAACGCCCCGCGCAGCTGTGAGGGTATCTGCATCCCCGAAAGGACCGCGGCACTCTGGAGCTGTGCTTTTTCACGTGCCAATCTGACAACTTGACTCACAACTGGCTCCCCCCCCCCCAAAAAAAATACCCACACCGCACAGATGTAGATGATTAGTGCCCGAACCAGAACTAACTTCTCAGAAAATTGTACTTATTGCAGGACAAATTGAGCCTGCTATGGCAGAAGCCAGAATAATTGCTCCGGGGAGCACGGGGCTTATCCAGCAGTTAATCCATTATCTGTACCTGCTCAGAGCCAGGACAGACACAGCAGGCAAGGCAGCAGCAGACGAGGTGCAGACTCCAGTATCTCAGGATCAATTTGTTCGGATAAAGGCTTCTCGCCATCACAGCAAGGCTGCAAAACACCTCTACCAGTGCTTACAGGGGAGGGAAATAAGAGGAGGGAGCTGTTTTACTACTGTCCTTCAGTTCTGTGATAAGACATGCAGCCTGGAATGCAATTAATGCTGCACTTCGGGCCTCGCTATGCCTTTGTAGGCTCACCAAAGTCAGAGTCTTGAGGGGAAACGCATCTCACGTTCGGGAGGGCAGACCCCATCTTTGCAGGGCTGTCAGGATAGGGACACCAGCACCCGCCAGCGGCAGCTCTGGCTGGTCCTGCCACGTGTCAAGCCTGGTGCTTCAGAAAGAAATAGCAGTTTGAAAGAAGCGTCAACAGGCAGCAGCACTAGAAGTGATGCAGATGCTGAGCTCTGCCATCTTTCTAGTGACACGCAGCACACCAGGGCTGACTTCACTGCACTCTCCTGGGGATGTCCCCTTTTGCTGCTCCAAATACACCTCCTCAAGGGATGATGGCTTCTCCACTGCTTGTCTGGGGTGACCCCACGCTGGCCCCATCCCCACCACCTGCTCTGTGATCCCATCTGCACATGTGGAGATCTGGGAAGTCAATTTTTGGAAAAAGTCAAGTGATCGGACATGCAGACAAGCTTGGGCATGCACACACTGCCTGAAGTCTCCTCTGGCCTCAAGGCAGAGCAAAGCTGCTCCTAACTTCAACATCACTTTTAACAGACTTACACTGGAGTACGACGTGTCTCTGCTGAGTGTGGATACAGCCCCACCTCCGTGCTTTAGTCCTGACCGGTGCAGGGAATGAGCACGAATCATCACCTGCTTTGCTGCATTCACACTCGTTTAATGTAGTATAAATATTTGAATACTAACCATACACTATTTTGGTTAACATTCATATAGATCTTAATACTCACATTAGCTCAACGTGATCTATTAAGTGCTTACTACTTGTATAGAGTTCAGCTACTCCCTAACGCGGAACAGCAGGAATAATGCCAGTTCCTTCCTTCCCAGGAAATGAAGCGCAGAGCTGCCAGGCGAGCGAGGCGGCGGACAGCGAAGAGCACGAGGTGGTCTCACAGCAGACCAAGACGATGTGGTTGGGGCAGTCACGTTGGCCAGTGTGGATGGCAGGGGGCTTCCCTGACCGATACAGGCACAGGGAAGTTTTTTATTTCAACTGAGAGAATGTGTTAGTTAAAATTATCTCAAGTAGATTTATGCTATTGTTCTCTGCCGTTATACAGACATTTTTGCTAAAGCAAACGGTAATTAATCTGGTTGTCCCCTTTGCAATTATAGGTAGTGCAAATATAGTCTGCCTAGAAAGGTGGTTATCATACCGTGAGCATGTTTGACTCAGTAAGGGCACGGGTACCGCACCCCATCAGCACAGCCACCTTTCTGTCACCTCCCGAATGGCACAGAACAAAATGCAGTATGAATTCACGCGACACACTGGTCGCAGAAATACCTAGAGAGAAAAGAATAATAAATCCAGCCTGTACCACACCTCTCAAAGAACCCCCCTGCCTTCATGACCAGCTGCAGCACAGAAAGGCCACTGCAGACATCAGCTGCTCCCTTGAAATGACACCACCAGCTTTAGTCATTCAGTGACTCGCATCGTCGCTTGGACTGGACCTGCATTTGTCTTTGGAAAGAGCATAACCACGGGGAGGATGAGCAACCGGAGCGAGTCAGGACATCTGGAAGGTGAGCAGCAAAATCCATCCATGAGCTAAACAAGGGAGCAAACAGCTAAAACCCAGTCGCACTTCCCTTCTGATCCCACAAACACCCAAAAATACTCTCACAGCTACACATGTAAAATATCCACACTGGAATTATTGACCAGCAAAGTGTTGGAGGAAAAAAGGAATTAAAGAGACCTGCCAGTGAAGACCCATATACGACCTCAGCCTGTGGAACTGGAGACCCTGCAGAGCCTGAGGAGACACAGCCAGCCATGAAACGGGCGTCAGTAACACGCATACCTGGGCTGCACCGGCACCATCGATTCTGCACCAGTTATGGATTAGTGCCGTGTTTTCAGTCCACGCCGTGTTGCTGAGCCTCCAGATGAATTTATTTTGCTCCATTTTAACCTTGAAGGCACAACTGTTCTTTTAAATGCTAAAAATGTCACGTATTTAGGGGAGGTGGTGGATAAAAATTTAAGTTACGGGTAGACCTTGTGAACGTGAATACCAGCGCTCCGGCCAGCACTAATATGAAGCGCTGCCTCGTGTGCAAGGCGGGTTTCTGGCCTTCACCCACCCCGCACGGCGAGCGGCTGAACGTATCCATGAGGAGTGGGAAAGTCTGTGTCTCAGTGGCGGCTCTGGATGAGAAAAATGATTGACCACATTGTGGGTTAGGAAGGCTGCACTTCCAGGACTGGCCTCCGAGTACAAGAACGAGAAAGGGATGGATTCCACCTTCCCCTGAAACTCTTTTGTAGGAAGAGAGGGTCTGTTTGTCACCCTGGCAGCAGAAGAAAACAACCCCAGCTCTCGGAAGGGGTAATTCACAGGGGACACACACAACATGGCAGCTGAGCTCTGCCTGCAGCCGTCGCACCACCACCATCGCCTCCCACCAGGGCTCGCAGCCCACCCTCGCACGGACTGCCAGGGAAAGGGGCTGAAGCATCCAGCGCAGCTCGGCAAGGAACCCACCGACTCCTCCTCCGCGGTTTCTTTGCCCCTTCCCTGGTGCACGCCGGCATTGCCGCGCGTCAGCCTCTGGATTTCCCCAGGGTATTTCATGCTCCTGAGGTCCATTCACGAAGTTGGTCATCTGATGAAGTGTTGGGGAGCAGGGCCCTGCACCCACGGCCGGACAATGCGGACATTTCCATCCTCTCCTGCCCGCGCTGCAATAAATGGAGCTGTCAGGTCACGGCGCGCCGTTTCATTTTCATTTAAGCACCTATTTAATATTCATCATGTTGTAGGGGGACATCTTTATGTCGGGAAAAACACGAGTGCTCTCCTGAAATGACTCGAGGGCAGTAAAGAATAAATTGTCTTCAAACCTGTACAAGGGATCCTGAAGTCACAAACAAGGCATAAAATAATATAGAGGTGGAAAGTGCTTCTTCCTTATTAGGTTTATCAAAGTAAAACTAGGCCGGCAAGCTTGGTCTATCAAGTAAATGGATGTGGTAAGAAAAGGAAATGAAAGTTCTGATCCATATTCATTGTTTCAGTGTCAGCAAGGGAGAAAAAAGCTCCACTTGAAATTTTTTTTTCTTCGGCATTAGAAAGCTGATCTGAAGTTTTACAGAGAAGAGTAAGCGAAGCTGATAAGGAAGCAAAAGAAAATCAAAGGTAATTAATAGAAACGAAGCAAGCAGCAGCAGAGGCCAGACAAAGTGTCTAATATTAAACAAAATGCAAACCGCAGAACATACCTGACTGCTCCAGGCACCGGCAGCACTTTAATAGGGAGATTTCTTTGCCGAAGCTCCCAGCGCCGCTGCTGGCCCTGGCCCACGGCCGGCAGCCACCGGCCTCTGCTCCCTGCGTTGGCAGCGGGCTTTATCTCCACACGCAAACCAGGTTTTTTTTGCTGTTTAAATCAGGTTTTAGCACAGTCCCGGCGGCAATACCGAAATGGTCGCACCCACGGAGCGGTTACACCCCGGAAATACAGGCGGATTATTTCCGAGGGTAAAGAGGCTCATGCCTTAAACAGCAGATGTTTAAGGAAGAAGAGGATTAATGATAAATGGGGGAGGGGGCTTAACGCTGGCAGGGGTGCAAGTGTGTACTTTGCATTCCTACAGCACTGATAAATGAATATATTTTTCTCTGTAGGACAATGACAGGGCAAACAAGTTTCAGTAAGTCCTACGTGCCAGGGCCCAGACCCGGGAGGGAACTGGTCCTACGGCCGGTGCGGCATCCCGTGTTCTCCCCATTTCACTTCAAAGCTCAGAGCGCTGCGGGTTTTTTTCTCCCCCCTAACACCCACCTTCCCGGTTCATGTGATCAGGTGAGGCAGGCGGCTTTCTGGGTTTTAGAGCTGCACCTTCCCGGCCGCCATGGTGATGGAAACAAGATGATGGAGAGTAAAAGCACTAACATCATATGGAAAAATATTCAAAAATGGCGTCATTTGGGAGAGCCATCCCTCATGGTTTGTGAGCAGGGCGGCCAGTTCAGCCAGCCGTATGAGTTCTGTAAAAGGGAAATCATAGCCGTGTGCAGCGGGGACGGCCGAGGGCATCCAGCAGACTCATCGCCGACAGCAGCCACTCATTTCTAAACCGTGTTCTGACAGCACATCAAAAATACCGCACAACTTTGCAAAACTGAAAAGGGGTTTTTGTTGCTCCTTCGAGGATCAACGGTGACCCATGTCGCACGTAGGGGAGCGACAAAGGCACAGGAGTTGGATCCCCTTGGCCCTTCTACAGCCCACCGAGGGCGATGAACAGCTTGGCGCTCCTTTCCCTCACACCTCCCGTCAGCAGAGGTTCATGGACAAAGCTTGATGAGATTGGGAAATTATGCCAGCCCCTACTCCTGCAGAAAACACAGAATTACTGGAAAGCAGTTTATGTAAATAAACTCTCTTTCCTCAGAAGAGGACAGCAGTTTTAATGGCAAATGGAATGAAATCTCACTTGGAACGAAGCAAATAAAACAGTAAATATTTCAAGCTACTGCTTTACAGTAATAGTGACTGCATTTAAAAATAATTGCTGTGGATCTGCTCTATCGTACAAAGGAAGAGGGTGACAACGCAACCCTGATGTGACACATCTGCATCACAGCTTTTCATCTCAATTTGGACTTTAACAGGTATTTTCTCACAGGCTAGAGATTATATAGACGTATGTCTCTGATGCGCCTCTGCCAAGCCCATCATGCAGATGCCATTGCAACAGAAACCAGAGCCAGGATTGGGACAGGGATATAGAACCCCATTTTCTCTGCTCCAGGACTATCAGGAACTGGAAGAAGAGTTTTGCCCAGTTACAAAGCTGGTGTGGGGCTGCTGGAGAACACAACAGATCGCTGTCAGTTGCCCTGGTATGGCCTGTCACTGCTGTGACTTTTCCCTGCAGTCTCTCAGCGTGTCCGTCACGGGGAGAGATGGCTCAGACACACTGTCTGGGTTCCAGCAAACACGTTTCTTACACCTCCAAAAACAAACAGTTCACCCATACCGGCTGAAACACAAGCAGCCACTGGTGCTTCAGCTGGGCTACAACCTCCACGAGTTCTGCGTAGTGTATGTTGGATGAAAAAAACCCTCTGGCACAGAGAAATCTCTTGTGCAAAGTCCTGCTTTGGATTGCTTATCTGAAGACACGGTTTCTGTTTCATCAGAAAGTAGACTCAAAACATCTGCTACAAATAGGAAAAACACTGACACCGAGCGTCACTGTGGACTTTCCACACTTTTCCTCTAGGTTAGATTTAAATTCCTGTTGCAGAGAATCACAGAATGGTTTGGGTTGGAAGGGACCACAAGGGTCACCTAGTTCCAACCCCATGCCATGGGCAGGAACACCCTACACTGGACCAGGGTGCCCAAAGCCCCATCCAACCTGGCCTTGACACTGCCAGGGCTCCAGGGGCAGCCACAGCTTCTCTGGGCACCCTGTGCCAGGGCCTCAGCACCCTCACAGGGAAGGATTTTTTCCTAACGTCCAATCTAAATCCCCCCTCTTTTAGTTTAAACCCATTGCCCCTTGCCCTGTCACTACAATCCCTGATAAACAGCCCCTCTCCAGCTTTCCTGTAGGTACTGGAAGGCTGCAATCAGGTCTCCCCGGAGCCTTCTCTTCTCCAGGCTGAACAACCCCAGCTCCCTCAGCCTGTCTTCATAGCAGAGGGGCTCCAGCCCTCTGATCAGCTTTGTGGCCTCCTCTGGACTCGCTCCAGCAGCTCCATGTCTTTCCTGAGGATTCCAGAGCTGGACGCAGTACTCCATCATTGCATCAGTCATTGCATCATTGCATCATTGCAATGACTTGCATCCCATCATTGAAACAATCCTGGATTTCCATCCTCAGATAGACCCCAACTACTCCACCCAAATAATTTTGGATACACTTGGTCTATCCAACGCACGCAAACCAAGAAGCTTAACCCTTCTGCTGCAGAAGAGCAGCAGCAGACCACATTTCTCATGGTACACATGGATCTCTCACTGGTCTGGCCCATCAACTGATGGATGTTCTTCTGTAATTCTGTCACTGAATAAAATTGACCACCAATGCAGAAGGCAAAACCAAATCGTGTCATTAAATCACTTAATTTGCCACATGAGGTGTTTCAGCATCGATGAATTCGTGTCTGCAAAGGGCACTGACGGTGGAAAACTGAGGAAGCAACAGATAATAGCCTATAAATGATCTGATCATCTCTAAGTGAAGTCAATAGGCACCATTTACTGACTTTGGATCAGATACATCCCTCCTTCGCCACCTCCAAATACAGCTTTGCCTGATGCTACAACAGTGTCAGAGGAGTGACACTAACCGTGCCCTAACTCCTGCTAAACCCGAGTTTCAGAACGCAGTTACTGGTTGCAATGGAGAGAGGAAACATCACATCGTTCCTGGCCTAATCCTGCTGCTGCACAGTGTCGTGATTACCGGGCAATGGCAGCAGCCTGGAAACACCAGTTCTGGGCTTCATCCACCTGCTGAGGCACTTCTGCAGAAAAGCTACTCGAAGCCTGCTCACATGGGGTTGGAACCAGACTGCACCCCAAAAAAATATAAATTACAACTGCCATCTTCCTCATCTGAAAAACTAATGCTTGGTGCTCCACTTCATCCACGTACTGCTGAAAGATTCTTCACTGTTATATTTGAAGAGTTTTTTTCCAAATGTCATATTGGCACGTAACAACCACAACATTCCTAACATGCAGATGAACTTTCATAAAGCAGAGAAGAAAATTAACATTCTTCCTTATCAGAGGAAATTGAATCTGATTTTTCATTCCATCAGAACATCTCTTCACAGACAGGATAAATCCTACAAGTGTATCCATCTAGCGCCTATTCTACACGCTATTGTAACAGAGCATGTAATCAAAGTAAATGAGCATAATTACCAACGAGTGCAAATATGGGGTTTCTGGGTTCTTTTCACAGACATTTCATATGTGCCCATTTTAGCATATGTTTACATAAAAAAATAAGAATAAACTGTATTAGATTGGAAAGTAAAAGGGCACACATTAAGAATTTATGCAGAAAGCATCCTGGAGTCATGATTACCATTTTAACTCTTCATTCAAATCTAGTCTTTTCTCCCTAAAAGTAAATATACCCAAATCACAAAGCACGGCCAAGTAATAACCCGTTTGCAGGGACAGTGGGGTCCCGTGCCATCAGACGTCACAGCCAGACTCTCTCTGCCAGGTAGGAACAAGAAACGATTGGGTGCGATTCTGTTAATTGGAACAGGCTGCCCAGAGAGGTGGTTGAGTCGTCGTCCCCGGAGATCTTCAAAAAACGCATAGATGCGGCACTCCAGGACATGGTCTAGTTGGCACAGTGGTGTTAGGTTGATGGTTGGACTTGATGATCTCAGAGGTCCTTTCCAACCTTAGTGATTCTATGATTCTATGAGTCTAATTTAATAGTAGTTCAGGTGAATTCCTCATTTTTTTACACTCACGTTTCTAGTCCTAGTTATCCCGAGGAGTCAGACTTTTTTAAGGCAACCACAGAGCTGTACAACTTTCTCGACCCCCAAACACATCCCGTCCCCATCCGTGCAGCTACGCTGGGCAGGGGGAACTGCTGCCGGCCGGCGCGATGCTCGTTCCTGGCCAGCAAAGCAGATGCAGCAAGACCAGGAGGAATTACACACGACTTTCTTCATCTCCCACATCTGACAGAAGCAGGAGGCATGACCCGTCGTAAGCGTTGCGAGTCAGGTCGTGTCACATCACAACAGCTTAACGGCACGGCCGGTGGCACAAGTCATGTCAGCAGTTAAACGACAGTAACAGAGTCACCTGTCAGGTCGCGGCTCCAGGAATCAAGTAACGCATGCATATTGATGGCACGTAATAGTGTGCGCACAGATACATCTTCATAAAGGTAATATAAATCAAGCCCCTGTCCAGGAGAGGTGCATGTCGCAGCTGTAAAACGTGGAAGTTAATTCATTTAAATTAGATTTTAAACCAGACGGAACTGTAATGTGTCCTGAGGCGTGTTATACATCAGGTATCCTGATCCATCTTTCAAAGGGTCCTCCGTTAGATTATTTTTTTTCCGCATTCCTACCCCTGGATTGAAAACAAGCTCCAAAATTATACTTAAACTACATCTCTCCTTCCATTCGTAAGTGCAAATTAAGTTACATCTTATAAAAAATAAGCCGTTCAAGGAACCAGCTGTGTCATGTTAGCAGCAAATGACCTCATTTCTAATGATAACTTCATACTTATCAGCACTAATCCAAACTGGAAGCGCTCAACCAATTTTTTTTCCCCTACAATAATGTTTTCTTCACTTCCTGATGAAACTGGCCATGAACACAAGTGCACCTAGGCAAAGAAAACTAAGTAATTAGGCTCTTCTTTGACACATATGAATACAACTACAAGCTAATTTACAAGTCTTTAGCTACATTGTTTAAGGAATTTTTACACTACTCTGCTTCCAGAGCAAAGAAAATTAAGTCTTTCTTCTTGACCGCAGCACCCGAAATGTAAGAGTCCAGTGACACTTGTGGCGTGGCTGCTGGAGGGAAGAGAACAGCTGGGATCCAGCCCCACGAACAGCAAAGCTCCCCAGAACTTCAAGGTATTTCTGCAGAAAAAAAATCTCATTTGATTTTACACACCTCATACAAAAGCCCAGATGTTCGCAGCGTTTAGGCACGAAGATATGCCCAGACGTGGTACCTGTGCACGCAAATACCCCGTTTCTGAGCACAACCGAAGTAATGGCAGGAATGATGCAGGGAGGCAACACTTCAATACTTCTTGGCAATTTGCTTTCTGTGGTGTCTTACCTCAGTTGCTGCTGTTTTGTTCTACTGTCGTGCGTTAGAGTCTTTGAATGGGTGAGAGAAAATGCCACAGAAGAGAGATCTCAAAAAAAAACCCCAAACCCCCAAAAAAAGGAAACAGAAGAGTTGCATGTTTTACAGCTGTACTGCCGAAGTAGGAGACACCTGGCAGTGGACACTGAAATCCATAGTGTTGAAACAAAAGACAACAAAATCATGCAGGCTTTCATTACCTGGGTATTAACTACCAACACAGACTGCCGGGGCACCTGGAAAACTCTTCACCCGCAGATGCTTTTACTCAGAAAGACGTCGTGTCTTCATGGGATGCCCTAGCTGGGGGTACAGGAATTACCGCCCCGAATGGCACCAAGAGCTCTCTCCTGTCTGTGGCAGGGGTCAGCATCAGCTACTTCAGCATAATGTTTAGAAACCCCCAAATAGGCAAGAATTGGGAGTAATCCCTCTTCCACGTCACGATAGGAATTGACTCCAGCGCTCCCACGGGAGGCTGGGCATCTGTCCCAGCAGGATACACAGGGCTCTTACAATCAGCAATAATTCTGCTGTCTAAACAACCAATTCCCTTATTTTTTTGCATTACGCTGCATTCTCAGCCTCACGGCCCCTGCAGGGCCACCAGCTTCTCGGTTCAATTTCACAGCTTAATTCAATCCCAGATTATCAAATACATGCAATTACATGGTGACATTTGAATCGCCGCGCTGTCCAACGAGCGGACCCAGGATTCACGCGCACGCCAGCCGACACAGTGCACGGCCGGCAGCAGCCGTCTAACAGCAGCCTCGTGAGCCTTCACCCCTTATTTTATTTTATTTTACAATTTCAATCAGGTGCACTCATTCCCTAAAGCGTATTACTGAACCGCCACAGCTCTGCAGCAGATGATGTCCCTCGGCCCCAGTGTGAACCATGGCCAGTCCCTCTGGAGACCCACACCCACACAGTCCACAGCCAAAATGTATTAAGATCTGGCAGTATTCTTCCTAACAGCCCTAAATCATTACTCCCGTTGTAACTCTTACTCTATACATGTTACTTAAAGGGTCAGTAAAAAAAAAAAGATTTAAGGCCCCGACGTTACTGGGGAATCCTGCTTTTCATACCATCAACAGTTATAGCTCTAAGGTAGAGAGCAGGGCCAGCAGAACATCTTCAGGGCCAGGAAGAAGCGAGACGATTTCCCCTTGCAAATTCCATCAGCCCTTTTTTGTTCCTTAATGCAGGAAGAGGAAAGCACATTCCTGCCCTTGCTTTGATGACACAGTATCATCTCAATTTGATGCTGCGGGAGACACGCTGGATAGGCAGGATCCTGACCTGGGGAAGGAAAGCGATCTACTACTCTATCATTTTTTCAATGAAACTGCAATATTCAAATCGCTTTACAAAGCTGTGAACAGCAGCCCAACACGAGGTGCCTTCCGCCCCAGCTATACCCTTCTCTTGCGATGATCGGTTCTGACGTAACTGCGGATGGAGGAGGACCGCACCGGTGCTGGGCTGGTAACAATTCTTTTTTTCTCTTCTTCCTAATTATTTGAAAAAGCAGCAGCATTGAGCTAAAAATAAGACCAAGAATTCTCCAGATCTGCAACTATTCTCTCGACTTGAACTTGCCTACAATACTTCCACTAATCACTACGGCACAAAATATGCCAGAACGGTCTGAGACCCGAGTGCAATCTCAGACACAGCGAAAGACTAATAACGAATGTTGTTTACACACATTTAATTCAACATACCAGAAGCAATTTTCTCACTCTCTTCAGCATTTTATTTGCTTATAAATACAAGTCAATACCACAAGATGGCACTTTCTTACTTGTGACACACACTATTATAAACACTTACCCTCTTCGAATATTCCCAGATGTTTACGACATGTAACTTTTCAGTGGTTTTGAAACATTTAAAAAAGCAAGACCTTCTACAAACTGCATTTGTGTTTGATGTGTATTAAATGAGGTCAGGTAATTAAATTCAAAAAAAGAATTTATAAATATTTCAGATAAGAAAATTTAAATACAAAAGCAGAGTCTGCATTAATTAAACTGAATAACAATTTAAACTGGCCATAATGTATCTACATGGTTTAATTTAATTTAATTTAAAATACTTTTTAAACAATCGAATCATCTAGCCATTCATCAAAACGCCTATCTACTCAACTCTTTAAAAAATATTCTCGGTTAAGAAACCACCTATGCTTTTTGTAACAATCCTTATGCTGTCCTGTAGGTGGAAATAAAGCAAAATCATATTCCAGACCAGAAAACAGGATAAGAAGGAAGAAACTTTAAAAAAACCTGGTAACTTCAGACACTTCAACTCATTCTTCCTCGCGTTTCTCAAAATACATGATCCAGTTTTAAAGTCTTTGAACGAAATGTAAACACTAGAAAACTCATTGTTGAAATATGTGAAGAATAAAGAACCCTGCACTAATATAGTGCATAATGATGCTGTGTCAAACTTGTCATTTACAGTAAATGTCACATTTTCCTCAGGATTGTCATGCCTTTTTTTTTACTAATTTATCTGATGTCTGTAGATTCTCTTCTTATTTTTTTCATTCCCATTGCTCAACAGGAAGAGATGAATTTTCTGGTCTCTTCAGAAAAGTTTCACAAGATCCAAGTCTTCAATTCCTTTTTTTAATAAAGAGGTGGCAAAATTTTAAGCTTGCAATACTTCTGTTCTGCCCGGTATATTACACATCAGAAGATTCCTCAAAAAAACTGAGAAGTCAGAGAGTTCCAAAAAAGAAAGCAGTTAAGGCAGTCGATGTCTACATTTGGATTTCTTTCTTACGTTACATGTCAATGTCTCCATCATAGGCTAAGGTCAGAGGCTTCTGCTGCGGAGGAGTGCTTTGATGGGGCTTCGTCTTTTTGCTGCCAGAAAAATATTTCAGAAGACAAAATGATCAACTGTAACAACCTCAGCAACGGCATCAAAACCCCAACTTCCAACAACAACAAAAAAATCAACTTTCCATGCCAGTTATTTCATTTCGCAACTCAGTGACACTGCGGTACAGTGACTATGTCCAAGAAAAACCACGTGGACCTGCCTGTGTGCGATTACGTGTGTGGCACGGACACACAGCCTGCCCAAAATGGGCAGCCAACTGTGCTCCTCATCCGGAGAGGAAATAAAGCGTATTTGTCTCCCGTGCCTTTCACGGCTGACAAAACAAGGAACACCTCGCAGAAAAATTGAAACATGAACTGTCTTGCAGTGGGGTATTCTCATTTTTCCTTTGGCACGGTACTGAACAACAATAATTATTATTGAGAAATGCATGTCCTCACCAGCCGTACAGTGATGGAGACCTCTGTAATGTTACTTTAAAAATCCTCTGTATGCTCCACTGTGAAGCCGCAGAGAAATGGTAGCTACATAGCTTGGAAAAATAAGGAAGCTGCAACTCCCACACAGCATCCAAACGCTGTTATTTCAGCTTTTAACCAAAGACAGACTGAAAGACCAAGAGAGTGAGAGAGAAAAAACTGATTTTGGATGAAAGAGGGCAATGATGCTGTCAGGCCATGGTTGTGACTCTCTGGTGGCCTGCCCTGATCTGACAGGGGTTGGGGCAGCTTGCACCATTAATGTTTGTAAAGCCCAGGCCAGTTCCATGGTCCTCAGGGACAACTGTGGGAGTTGCAGGACTGAACCACAGAATCACTGGTTGGTAGGGGTTGGCAGGGACCTCTAGAGATCATCTAGTCCAACCCCCCTGCTAGAGCAGGATCGCCTAGAGCAGGTTGCCCAGGATCACATCCAGGCGGGTTTTGAATCTCTCCAGAGAAGCAGACCCCACACCCTCTCTGGGCAGCCTGTTCCAGTGCTCTGTCACCCTCAGAGTAAAGAAGTTTTTTCTGACATTGAGAGGGAACTTCCTGTATTCCAGTGTGTGCCCATTGCCCCTTGTCCTGTCACTGGGCACCACTGAGAAGAGTCTGGCCCCTTCCTCTAGACACCCACCGTTCAGGTATTTATAGGCATTGATCAGACCCCCTCTCAGTCTTCTCCTCTCCAGGCTGAACAGTCCCAGGTCTCTCAGCCTTCCCTCATACGAGAGATGCTCCAGACCCCACATCATCTTGGCAGCCCTCCGCTGGACTCTCTCCAGTAGTTCCCTGTCTTTCGTCAACTCAGGAGCCCAGAACTGGACACAATATTCCAGATGTGGCCTCATCAGGGCAGGGCAGAGCAGAGGGGGAAGAGAACCTCCCTCGACCTGCTGGCCATGCGCTTCTTGATGCACCCCAGGATACCATTAGCCTTCTTGGCCACGAGGGCACACGGCCGGCTCATGGAGAGTTTGTCAGCCACCAGGACTCCCAGGTCCTTCTCTGCAGCGCTGCTTCCCAGCAGGTCAATCCCTACCCTGTACTGGTGCTTGGGGTTGCTCTTCCCTAGGTGCAGGACCCTACACTTGCCTTTGTTGAACTTCACTTGGTTCCTCTCTATCCTCTCCAGGACACATAGACACCAGCCATTGCTCCCTTTGTATCCTTCAAGACACATCAAAGGCAGCGCCTTGCCGAATATTCACACCAGACAGCTTAACACTAGCTCAGTCAAGCTAGGCCTACCACCCCTGCCCGGGGCGACAGCTGCTTCAGAGGAGGGCAGACATCTCCCCCACCAGTAAAGCCCAGCGACACACTGGTGTAAACCAGGACTTCGGTACACCCAGTACCCTATCTCTGTACCCCATCTCTAACAGTGGCAGCATTAGACACAGGACATGTTTCCACAGGATGGATTCACTGCAAAAACCTATTTAGGGATTTCCTGCGCTGGAGCGTACATCCAGAAAACTACAATTAACACCCAATCTCCCATGAACTGCTATGCCATCTTCGAATCCATTTATCTTCCTGGCATGCACAGTCCCCGGCAGCGGTAAGCTCACGAGGTAATAATGCGCTGCGTGAAAAATAAAATCTTTTGTTTATTTTAAATGATCCTTTCATCAGATGCCTCCTACCTTCTCATATTGTGGCAAATAAAAATTCCCTGGCACCCCTTTATACTCCATTCATGATTTCATAGGTCTCTATTGTATTCCCATGTTAAACACAATTTTCCAACTGAATGCCCCTATTCTATTTAGCCCTTCCTTGAGCGGAAGCCAGCTCCTCAACCCAATCAGCCTCCTTTGCCTTTTTTCAGTTTTACTTTATCTTTGTTTTTTTAAAGAATACACTAAAAAGCCCTTTCTAATCCCAGCAGAAGTCTGAATAAGTATAAGGGCTTATTGATAACCAAAAAGAATTCCTTCCCTGCATGGGCACCATACTACTTCACAATTACGTCTGTTAACATTTACAATCTGGAGAGTTTTAAATTACCCCGAGTCAGGGGCCAAACGAAGGCAGTTAAGTAATCCAAGCTCCACCCTTTCCTAAAGCGTTGAGGATTAAATCTCTGCAACACAGAGCAATGTGATACATTTTGCATTGTTTAAACAAAAGCAAAATAGCTTTTATTTAAGGACAAAATACATGCCATACTCACCACATCAGGTAGGATGTAAAAATCAGGAAAACTATGAGGAGGAACCCACCAGCTGATACTCCATAAACCCACATCTTCAGTTTACCGTCTGTTGGAAGATGAGGAAAAAGGACAGGGGGAGAATAGTAGAGAATCAAAATTTTATTCTAAAATACACAAATTCTTAGGAGATTAAGTAAAGAAAACGCAAACAAGCAAAATTAGTAGCGTCACTGAAGGGAAACACAGCAAGGACTGGCTGGGAATAATCCATAAACCCCACATATTTGATACAAGAAAAGATTCCAATAAAAATCAACTGTTTTAAAGACTGAATCTTAACTTTGGTGAAGAGTGTAGATTTCCCCTCAATGAAAACTGAAAACGAACTCCTCGTCTCAGTTTTCCAAAGCAGCATGATTTCATAACCTCCCCTCGGGCTGGGCTCCTGCAGCTCAGTACGGGCAGCCCGGGCTTTCGGTGCACAGGCAGAAACACATCCCGGGCAGGCTCCTGCCCGGGGAAGGGAGCGGAGGCACAAGATAATTGCAGTACCGTCGCGCAGGAGCCCCAGCGGCTGCTCGGGCACAGGCAGTTCGATGTTGAGCTGACCCAGATGGAAAGGCAGGTAACACCTGACAGGTTTAGCCTGAAGAAAAGAGAAGGGATGGGATTGTTCTCCGTAAATACTTGGGGGTCAGTCAGGGTGAACACCAGTTAGCAGAAGTGGACAAGCTACTTAGAGGTGAAAAACGCTTGAGCAACGAAAGGGAATAAATTCGGCTTAGAATAAAAAAACAAGAATACGCTTTGTAATAGGAAGAGGGATAAAGCAGGGCCACGGGAGCAGGGGACATAAGTGGCTTTAAGACATTGCGAGGCTCTTGATAGGGCTGCTTGGGCTGCAGTGCCGGGGGACTCACCCTGCGACCCTCGCAGGAACCCCTCCGCGCGCACGTGAGCTTGAGTGTATTGAAACCCTTCTCTCTGATAGGAAGTCTCAAAACACGTTATTTGCACGGGTCCTTAATTACAAGCTTTGCATTAACAACCAGAATTTTAAAAGACCAGTATTTCTGGTTCTTGCTCCGTCCTGGCTGTACAGCTTGCCCCGTGGGGAGCAGCGATGGTGGCCTTCCCACGCGGCGGCAGTCTGCGCCGTGCCCACAGGCACCGTTTGACAGAGGCCATTTCAAACTCAGTCATGTGAGTGGGGAGTTCCTTCACGGGACAGTCACTGAGCCTGTTCTACATTTTATCTTTGAATGATATTTTTTTTTTCAAAACGAAACATATTTAATCAGATCGCATTCTGTTTTTTTTCCTTCTTTTTTTTTTTGTTCTTCCAGGTTTTGTGGAAAGGCTGAGTACCTCTCACAGATTTTCCCCTCAAAGCAGCTATAGCCTATGTCCCATGTGAGGACAGCTCCATTCAGTCTGGGTCGGTTTTGTTTTGTTTTTTTTTTTTTTCTGAAGTCTGTCTATGAAATCTGTTGCCCTCTCAACTGGAAATGACCAAGAAACATTTAGCAGCCCTGCAAAGGGACTGTCAGAGCCCCAAGAAGGCATCCCACCACATTTGCTATGAAGGCAGCTATGCTTTCCATCCCCAGCGTAAAGGCATCGGGCCATGTCACCCTACAATTTAAACTGTGCTATTTAAAATGCTTCTCAACTTGAAAAAAGTTTCTGTACCTGAACTCTGGCCTCCCAGAGAGTGGTAAAGAAAGGAGAAACACAGCCCGATTGGAAATCAGTCTGCGCACTCCTGCAGAGCATTTAAAAGAACAAAACCATCAGCCTCATTAAATCATAATAAAATTTGTGTTCCAAACTGTAACCGGGAAGGGAAATAACAAACCGACTGGAGAAAGGCATGTATACTTTTACCGACAGATGTAAGTCCTTAGACATCCACAAATGTCAAGGACTATGGTACTCAAGGGCGGTAAATGCCATCCATACACACAGCGTTCACCACGGACCTGAGTACCTGGTAGGTAACAGCAGTTTCCTGGCTCAGCTAGCAGTAATTACTGCAAACCCCCAGACTAGTAAGCCTGAGAGCCTGTTTAAGGGGAGTAATTAGACATTTTGTCAAGAAGTTAGACAAAGGGGAGTGATTTGAAGAGGATCAGCCTTGAGTTGGGGTCTGAAGGGCACACGCAGGATGCCATGGGGTTGGTGATACACTTAGCAGACATGGGAAGCACGTTTATTCTTTTCCCATGTATTGTTTCTATAACATTTCTGCCCTAAAATTAAATAACACCACCTTCTGTAAAAGCTCCTTAGTCCCTGTTTCTGTCTCAGAGTCCCTGGGGGAGAACTGGCTCACAAACGCTGCACTGAGGTCAAGCCCACCAGAAGCTTTCAGGGCCGCAGCCTCAAATGCTGATGGAAATGCTTTCCACCTACAGCTCTCTCCCTTTTTCTAACCCTGTAAAGGTACCAGCTGAAGAGATGACACCTAAGTAAGACAGTCTACCGAGCGCCACGGATGCTGACAAAAAGGCAATTAACCCCAAACCTGTGATTCAAACTGCTGGTGAACTGTGTGGGCTTCTGGATGATGGGTTTGATCGAAAACCAGCCAGCTTTGAAAGGCTTTGGACCAAGCTCTATTAGCTCGGAGACTGTCAACGCAAAGGTTAACTACTGTATGCAAATCAAATATGTAAATGTAACATTCAAAGTGTGATCACATATATCAGACAGAATTATGGCTCCCTGAATCCCGCAGCAGAACCTTTTACTACATGTTTTCTAAAATCTTGCGTTCATTACAAACTAATAGGAAACAAATCCAATGTCGGGAAACAGAAGAGGGGGAAGGCTGCACTGCCAGTATTTCAGAAAATGGGGAGAGCTAATGCGTTTCCATAAACCCTGACATGCCTGACACCTTCCTCTCCCATTTTAAAGTCCTATTTGCATTTCAGAAATTTATTTTGTTTATATTAATCTTGCAAAATAACAGTCGACACGGTAATCAGCTATTACAGCTACGGCACCAGTCCTGTGGATCAGCCTGGGCACATCCAGTACATGGTTCCAACTGGGAAGTATTTTATGGTGTGGAAGTCAAAGGTTCGCTTGGGATGCGCTGCTTGGGCACAGCAGCTTGCCTGCTTCTTGTGTGTTGTTGGTTTTTTAATGTCTTTACTTCATTCAACACTCGAAACTCAAAACTCTATACTTCCTACCCAATGCTTTTTCATATACTTCTGAAATATGGCAAGAAACAACCAATGTTTTCTTTAATGAAATCTTAAGTACTTTCCGCTCTGAATCTTCTGAAGCACTAGTGATCAATATCTTTCCTGGTCCAAATATATTACTTCTAGAAACATCATCAGATAATAGTTCTAAGCATCCCCCAAGTCACATATGAGTATACTTTTGCAAAGTATTATTGCTTTGTTCTGCCTTTCCTATCTCTCAGGAGATTGTGATTACTCTGTACAGGCACAAAGGAATGAGAGATGGCATGCGAGTTAGAAACTGGGAGGCGGCTCTGCAGCTCCCAGACACCATCTCTGATGTTATGATCTACAAAGCTTGTACCTTTCCTCTACAGAAACACTGCAAAGACAATTTATTCCATTCATATTTAAGTTTTTCACCTGGATTAAAAGGTTGAATAGACCATCCTTTGAAAATGTCATGCATTTTTGAGTTGACAGGTTTATTTTTTCCGGCAATGGTCTTAACATCAGCTTTCTTATCTTCTAAACCTGGTATCTTCATGCAATAATCCAGGAAACCATTTGATCTCATTATTTCTGTATATCCTCGCTCACAACCGCAGACTCCTCTCTAGGTGATAAAAGGGAATTCAGTATTAAACCAAATAGCATCCTCTCGCAGAACAGTGCAGATTGTCGGCAAACTATGAAGAAACTGCAATCCTGCACATGAAACTGCACCACCACCAAACCGAAGAAGCCAGGAACCCATTTCAGTTCAAAAAGCCAAAATATACTTGGGGAATTGGTTGAAAAAGAGTCAATAATTACAGAGAAGCCCAACATACAAACATTTTTACCCTCACAGTCTTAATAAGTCATCTGTGGCTTCATCCAAGCTCCTCTTGCCAGTAACAATTTTCCCACTGACACTGCTAGAGAAGAGACAAACAAGAAACAGTCCCACTTCAGACCCAAACCCTCCCAATGGAGGGACTTCCATCCATATACCGGAATTCCATCCGGTATTCCATGGGGCTATCTGAAATAAAGCCTTCTTTCCTATGGCCAAGTGTCCACTGCCCTGGATCAGTCTAACCAGTTTCTTCAAGAGGTTTCTTAGAAGTCCATGGTTTGCTAAATAGATACTCCATTTTCTGGATTTCTACTTTAAATCAGCTTTTTTAGATTGTTTTTCTTTGCTAATTATCTTATAATCACAATGCCTGTTTGAGGGTCTGATACCCACAGTTACAATCCAAACAGGTGATTGATTTACAATCCCTGAGGTAAGATTTGAACTCTTTGCATCAGTTTTGTTGTCACAACATCCCCCACTTCTTGACAGACATGAAATTGAGCTTTTTTTAGACAAAAGGTGAAGTCTCAAGAGGTTTTATAGCTAATAAATTCATGCTTACCCATCATTTCTTATGTTCCAGTAGGCTCCGAGCACCTCTGAGCCACCTCCGATTGCCCATGAGCTACCTTCAAGTGCTAATCCTTCCCACCCGATACTCCCCTGAAGCTGACAGCAGTGGAGGCTATCTGCAAAATACAAATATCTAAACCTCAACTGCCCCTGGCTACTTTAAGGGTTCTGGGTTTTATACTCCATCACAGTACCGACAGAGATAAGGCATTTTGGGAAGCTCTTTACTCTGGAGTTCGGTACTGCAGGAAGGGACATTTGTAACCTCTGGGCTCACATTTGCTCAGAGGCAAAGAAGCAGCAGTAGCTCCAAGGTTCAGCAGGTGCTGCAGATGCTCAATATTTCAGCAAAAAAGGTCATGTCCAGGTTCTGCTTTAGAAGGCAGTATGGGGATGGTGGGATCACATTGCCACAGCTTCCCTACGCTCACAGGGGCTTTCTGTGTCCGTGGAGGGGCAGGAGAGGACATACGCTTTTAGAGAAGTTTTAAACAGTCCATTTTCTACAGGAAAATACAACAGTATTCAGTGACAGTTAAGCCAAGATGATCCAAAACCCCTCCGCGGAACAAAACCAAACTTGCAACACCACATAAGCACTCCATCATCCATCCGTTTGTGCAGGTTTATGGTTTCCTTGCAGACTGAAATTCCCACAACTTCCTCGAGGTGGTACCATGGACACACTAAACTATTTTCTAGGTCCTGGAATGCATTTAAGATACAGAAGCTAATTGAATAGATTTTGCGGTGTTAATTTCTGAGCCATATTGTGCAGCGGGCAATTACCTGTGTGCAGTAGGAGAATGGTTTTCTGCACGCCGGGCTGCAGTGCCGCACTTCGGCAGGTTTCGTCCGAAGAGCGCACCCTCCTGTAAAAGAAACTACTGAGTGCCTTCAAGGGTACGTCTGAAAATCTTTTTGACTCGGATCACCATCGTGTAAGTGCTTGCTTGCTTATTTTATATAGTTGAACACTAGTCTATTGAGCATATTAGCATAATATCTGTAGGCATTGCATTAATTAATTTGCCTTAACAAGGCAGGGAATTATTATCATACCCATCTTGTTAATGGAGAACAGAGATACACAGATTTAAGCAATTTGCCACAGGCCACACAGGAAGTTGGGGACAGAATCAGGAATTAGATGCAGATCTTCTGTGTCCTCATTAATGTCTTATCTACATAAGAAGACATAATCCACATAACGCCTTAGCCCATCCTCACTTGGGGAAGTCTGTGCTTCTATAGGAATAAAAACACGTTAATGAGTTCTTAACTACTCGTCAACCTTTGCACATAAACCTTTTGTTATCATTTTAACTATTTATTATAAATAGAACTAGATAAGAACATCTGCCTTTTCATTTCTACTCTCTCCTCATTCACCCTGTGCATATTGAGAGACCCTATGATGTGCAGGTCCTGCTGCCTTTGCCAATCTCTCGTGGAGCTTCAAAGTGCTGACCACGAACTTCCCTTTTTCATCCTGCGCTGGCAGAATTTGTAGGTCACGGCAACAGCAGGAATCTCACAGCTTGAGCGATTTGAGACTCCTGTCTGTTGAACAGAAGCAGAGGTACAGAAGCTGGGCTCTCTACCACGTCTGTGATGTTCTCTTCTGTTCTCCACAGTTACAGGAAGCTTGCACAAACGGCTGTGCCAGCCAGCCCAGGAAGCCCTCTTAGTACATGTACACTCGCTTCTTCCCATGACCAACCCAGCAGTAAGGGTAACTCGCCCAAATACTCTCATGTAATGACATGTGTGACGTTGACCTGACAGCAAGGCTGGTGAGCTCCCGTCTGCCTTTCCTACAGACCAATCTGAACCGAAATTCTGGAGGAGTTAGGAAGGCTGTCCAACTGCCCTCTGAGCAACCAATGCAGAAGAAGAAAAACTTGGATGGAGACTTCCATTCACAGCTGTGCATGGCAATTTTTGGATATACCTGTGACATTTATTCCATCTGAACGCTGACACCACACCGTGCGTATGTTGTCTCTCCAAAGGCTGGTTTTCCACAGGTAGTCATAACACTTCCCTCCTGCAATACCAATCCCAGTTAGTCTTCACCTTGCAACAGAACCAGAACAAACTCTTGAAGGGGAGGAAGCAGCGCCACGGCCACGCTACCTGAGCAAGGCCGCGTTTCCATCGCTTGGCCAGAGCAGCTCTCCTGGTTCTCAGGAGACTGAACGATAAATGCCCTGGATCGGGACTGGCGACCTGTTGTCTCGAAGCTCCTGCCATTGATGCAGGTAAGCTCACAGGAGCTCCACTCTGACCACTCTGTCAGGTGGCAGTCACCTGCACATCGAAAGAATAAATCACAGGTTTTCAAAAGGAATCAGCCTTAAGGGATAAGGACAACCTATACCTACAACAGCTGTAATGGTGAAATACGCCCAGTTTATCGCCCAGTGGTATGAATTATTCAGATTTTCTGCTTTATGGAGAATCTAATTTTCTCAAAAAAAAAAAAAAAAAGAAGTAGTCTTTCTCAAATGATCTAGAAACAGCAGACTGAGCATCCACCTGATCTGCTGAAGTACAAATTCTTACTTCGTTGGCTGACAGTACTGAGAGCTACGGAAGCATCTCCATGTCAGACAGCTATCACAGGCAGCAATGCACCGGGACTTTCCAAAAACTTTACCTGGGCAAGGCACAGAGCACGGTAACTGCAGCACACTCTCTCTCAATGGCAGCTCACCACATAACACGCTTTCTACTGGTCTGGATGTAGCAGAAACAGACGCATCGTGCACTACACACGTGAGGTTACGGACTTGCAATCCATCGCCACACTGCCCACCCTATGAAATGACAGAAGGGAAAAGAGACACACGTCGCTGACGTTAGCAAGTGACAGAAGAAATATGGTTGATTTCACCTAAAAAGATTTGGTCTTTGGACTGCAATAGTATCCCCAGTTACGGGAAGACAGATGGAGATCCCCTCCGTGCGCATCTCTACAGAAGTTCACAGGCAGAGCCACACAGAAACACGTGTCTTATCCAAACCAGAGGAGGTGGGTACCATATAATAGTCTTTGGGGTTGGCTCTTTGTGTCTTTTACTACGGCTAGCAAATTTACTGATTCTTAATTAGTGCCCAGTTACATGAACACAGAAATTTCTGGCTTCTCTAAAGAGGCCAAGAGCAGAGCCTGCCCATAAGGAACAGACATTTCCACTCACCTCCTTTGACGACCAGAGCCCAATGGGAGCCCTTACACGGTTCAAACCCTGCAACGGCAAAAACCCTCCAGCACACTTAATTAGACTGCCAGGGTTATTGCGCACTAGGCTGTTTGTGTCCTTTATTAAAGGGAGCTATTGGTTCTGGAGTAGACAGAGACCACCAGCTCATGTCACACGCTCTACCAAAACATCACCCAAGGTCAGCACTGAACACCGTTTCAACAAGCAATGCGAGGCTCCGTCTGAGCCACTCCATGCTCATCAGCTCCATTCTGAAATACTTAGTCATACTCCAAACTACTTGGTGAAGAAGACTTCCTTTACCAGAAAAATCAACATTGTTTGGCTAAAGCAATGGTCACAGGAAGAGCTGAAGCACTGAGGCTGTTTCTAGAGGCTGGAACGGTTTCATTCTCCTCTGAAGAACAGAGCTGCCATGATGTTTGAGGTGTGATGCTCTGTGAACGTGTGCCTGAAGCCTTGTGGAAAACATACTATACCGAATTCAGTAAATGAAACTGAAGAAGAAGGATGAAACACTGCTTTTATATAACCAAGGGAAGCGCTCCTCTGGATTACTTGGCAGTGGATTCTTTTAAAATAGGACTATATCTGCAGAACAGAATGGCTCCTACCGCGTGCATTCATTCAGCAATGGGTTTGCCAGCAGGAATGGCTCTCCGGCATACACCGGGTAGCTTTTTCATTCTCTCCATCCTTTCTGTTGCAGACACACAATGAAATGGAAATAAAAGGATAACTAGCTGGATTTAGAGCAGTTGCTAATCAACAGCATCTTAGAGAATTATTAAGTGTAGATTTACCATATGCAGCCAGATTTCAAGTTTTTAACACCGTGTTTCACTTTAGTCAGTATGTAACTTACTGTTCTAAATTACTGTTTCACCACTGAAACCTCTATTGCGGTCTGAGATTAATGGTGTGTGAATAACTCATGCCGCTGTCAATTGGGTTAGAGCTCTTAGAAATGGCTGGTGGAAACAGAAGACAATGTGGAGGAAATGCTCGGGGGGGAAAAGGGCACTAATCAAACTGCAGTGTATTTCCAGCTCAAAGGGGGTGTGTAAAGATTACTGGAAAGGACAAAAACAGTTTTTAAAAAGATACTTGTTCTTGTAGAAACAATATATAGGTATTTATATACTTCTCAATATATAGTTATATAAATACCAAGATTTAACTATAAATAACAGGTGAAAACAATACATTTTAATATGTTAAAAGAAGTTAATATTATTATTCCCGTGTTAATATAAGGAAAAACTTTTTCACTGTGAGGGTGACCGAGCACTGGAACAGGCTGCCCAGAGAGGTTGTGGAGTCTCCTTCTCTGGAGACATTCAAAACCCAACTGGACACGTTCTTGAGTGATGTGCTCTAGGTGGCCCTGCCTTGGCAGGGGGGGTTGGACTAGATGATCTTTCGAGGTCCCTTCCAACCTCTACGATTCTGTGATTTTTTTCATACAGCAGTCTCCACTGTAAAGTCCACATTCAACATTCTTCACTTTCCTGTCACGCAATATTGGACATACATTCATATTTTCCAACATTTAGAATAAAAAAATAAATAGAAACCATGGATTCTCAAACAAAAAGATAAAGGTTTGCTTTTAAACAGTGGCTTCCATTTGCTTGCTTTCTTTCAAGACCAACAATGTGTTTTTACAATCAATTCAACACACTTAAATGATAAAAAGTCATCTTGTCGTTTAAAAAGGGAGATGGTTTTTGGTGTATTTGGCAAGGTCATAACTAATGCAGGAGTACTGCATTAACTTCCTTATCATCTTAAAAATTATTCGCGTCCTCAAAATTATACATTTGAAGATCTAATTAATAGGTGCGGAGTCAGTGGAAGTTCGCTGCAGTAATAGCACACTGACGACGCAGGGAATAGCTGCTAATCAGAGGAGATGATCACATATTCAGAACTCTGAGGATCAAATCTGTATTGTAAATGCTCCTCCTTGGAAGATGTGCTCACCGGAGGTTTGCCTAGAACCAGGATTTGCCTCAAGTCCCAAGCTCCTGGCAGGAAATATGCAGGAATTTGACTTCCAGAGGGGATTCCCTTCATCTGGCTGCAAAAATTTCTACCCTCTGGAGGTCACAGAACCCTCCCTGGGTCCCCTAAGCACAGCCCAGGGGTATGGGTCCTCCAGGAGTGCCTGCACAGAGCCTCTGCCTCTCACCCCAACCGACAACACGTAAAATAGGGAGAAGGTTTACACCAGGACTGCGTTTTGACAGCCAGGTATCCTTCGAATTGACCAACGCACCAACATAAGGCAGCATTTGCACGGACCTTCTCTCACATCACCCTCTGATGCTTTCCAAGCATAACACACTAATAAGAGAAGAGAGAACAGTCCTAACGAGATGTTTTGCCCAGATGTGCCTTTAAGAAAAGTCTTCCCTTCTCGGCTTTTATTGGGGTTCATGTGTGTTCACAATTATTTTAGGTAAATGCTTTCACAGGTTGATGAGCATTTTATCAGGTAAAAGTTTTCTTTAATGAGGAAGCGTTGAGTGATCACATTTAAGGGACTGCTTTTAAACCACTTTAGCAAGGAAGGGTTCTTAGTCTTCTTATGAATGGTAGGCAGCTAGCGCTTGATAATGTCTAGGTACTTCACTTACATTCTTTTAATGGAAAAATTATGAACAGTGTCAGCCACTGCTAATTTATTTTTTTTTTAAACTAATCAGGATAAAACACTTCAACTCCGGTAAGAAAATGATTAATGTAATGTAACCATTTAAGATGAGGTATATTGACCATTTCCCCAGCTCCACACTCCTCTGAAGGCAGCAGAAGTGCCCCACACCCGCCGGAGGTGTGCCTGGGACATGTGTAATTACCCGGAGAGCAACACACTGATTTCCGCACTGTGAGAATCAGCAATACAGAACATTTAGCGGGCTCTATTCCTAAACACGCAGACACCTCTAATAATTCACATGAAGTCAATTTACCATACAATAGTCCTTCTACAATTAAGAAATGCAGTCCCAGTTATCTCATAATATAAGGAAAAAATATTTTAGCCTTATAATTAATTGTCCTGTTTATATTATTACAGGAAGACACTTTCGCAATATCCATTTTGGTCTTACCATAGGATGCAGCTACCTTATTTAACAAAGCATCCTTGAAGAGAGGACTTCTGAAAGCTTTCTTTAGAAAGTAAGCTTAAGCTTCTTTTCCAGTAAAGCACAGGAATAAATCACCCTGTATTTATGAACTATATTTAATTCCTAAGCATCTCATTAAAGAGAACTGAACATGAATAAAATGCCTCCCCTCCAAAACAAAGCAAAGGGTAGAGAAACTGCATCACAGTAATTTAAGGACAGCAGCAGGCTCTATCTCACTGGAAGCGCGGGATGCTATCTGGGCTAGGGAAGGCTGTGATTACTTGCTCTGAGCCGAAACTTGGCTGGGTTCTGGGTGCGTATGCTTTTAATCTGCACGGCGTGTTATTTATCTGGAGTATGCCTGGGCGTTAATTCAGCTTCCCCACTAATTCTTTTATCAGCTATGTAAGCTCCTACAGTAGAAGGTCTCTTCCCTAATGTTTAACAGAATTTGTTTACGTTAGCTGGACAAATTATCAGCTGATGTTATCATTTTGTCACATTTATGTTATACACAATGACATACTGAGTGCAGTGCATACCGGGACCAAATGCACACCCCTAAGTGCAAAGAGTTGTTCTTTATTATATAAAATATAAACATATTTCTGTTTCTCTGAGCTTGGACTGTCCAAAGACTGTCACGCTCAAGATTTCATTTGTGAAAACCTGGGAAAGTTCTGGGTATCTGTTCTGCCACCCACAGTGTTTGCTACACGTCCCTCTAACCGCACCTAGAAACTGAGTAGGTATTCAAGGCGCTCGCAGCGTGGTAGATGGCAGAGCAGAAAACACAAAGGATGTGTCTTTACGTGCATTATTGGCTTCAGTCTCCTACGTGGTGTAAAGTGGAGAAGCAGCCACAGATCCACACAGAGGTCCTGTTCCCTAGGACCAGAAAATGGACTTTTCCACCCCAACCAGGATTCTCCCACCAGCAAAGCCGCCTTTCAGCAGCCCGAGTGGACTTCACCCGGTCCAAGAAGTTGCAGCGTGAAAGATTCACCTCTGCTTAAACTAGGTTACTGACTAATATATTTTAATATTGGAAATGTCATCTAATAGATACGGAGAGAAGAAAAAGCGTAAGAGGGAGAAAAAAAGTAAATCAATTGAAGCCTGATGGAAGTCACCCGCAGTGAGAAAATGACAGCTCCAGTGCCAGCAATGCAGAGGTGCTGAGCATAGGTACAGCACATCGCAACTGAATATGGCCCTTTTTAGATCATTAAACCAAAAAAATCAGGCTAAGGAGAAAGTAGAAACCAGTACTTCATACAGTAACTCACACTATTGCACTGGAGACCTTGTCGGAAAAGACCTGCTTTTTTTTTTAAAAAAAAAGGATAAAAATTATAAAGAAGACTAAGCTCTCTTGAAATCTAGCGTATCTATTTTCTCGTTACAGCTATTTTATATAATTAAATTATAGGTCACCATGACTATGCCCACTCAAGCACATTTAGTCCGTAAATCTCCTTTAATACATCTATAAACTCGTGGCACTTGAACCCGTACTGCTATAAATCGCTGCTGACGGCTGGACGATGAGGTGCAGAGGTTTACTGCTCCTGAACTTCTCCTGCTTTCCTACGGAGCCTGCCGGCGCCTTCCATGGCCACAGCCACCCCTGCGCCCCGCGAACGGTGGCCTCAATGAATTCTGCCATACAATGATGATTCTTCTTGTTCACCCGTGGCACAGGGAACCCGAGGAGCCCTCAGGGAGCGCTGGAGAAAGTCGTACCTGGATTTTGCAGGGGGACCACGGGCCCAGCAGCCAGCTGTAGCAAGGCTTCACCGGGCAGCTCCTGTGCTGGGTGAGCTGCTCCGGGCAGGGTCTGCCCTCGCCCGCTGCCCGCAAGACCACCGAGCGCCCACGCACCATCTGGCCTAGGCGAGGGGAGAAGACAGGACATGGTGAAGGAGAACCGGAGGAAGAAAGAAAGGCAGATTTTGTGATTTATCATTATTCCTAGTTCATCTCCCATCACTAAAATCTCCTTAAGAAGCAATTAATTGGGAAGACTCTTTGGATAACATGCATACAATTGTTAAGTCTAAGTGATGCTGTCACTGGTAGTTTCAAACATAGTTTTTAAGCACAGTTTTGTATGTTTTTCAAATTTATTATTTGTTTATGCAACACATTTAAATACTTGACTAAATCCTGACTATTAAATATGACAAGAAAATAATTCCTGTGGCAGCATCATTTCTAATGTTACCCATTCAATACGTTTCCAGAGATTTTTAACAAATGAAATTTTCTTTTTATGACCAATTATATGCATCTAATTTGAAAACTGCAAACACTCTAGTGGCTATTACCGTCCATAAGCACTTCTGCCATTTCCATTAAAACCCTATTTATTATTGGTGAAAACTTCTCCAGCTACTGAATGGAAAAAGCAATTATGTTACTCCTTTTGAAATAATAAAACTGAATATATTCATTAAAGTTACAGCAATTCCATTTCCGTCTTCTTCGCTGCCCATTTACATCCAGGAAGGTTTTCACTGAAAATGTTTCAATTAGAATCTCTGCTCCAATTAAAAAGAAAAGTGGGAAGGAAAAAACCCCGACAAAACAAAGCCCTTATGCAACAGGATGCAGAAGATCGTGCTGGGGATAAAATTTCTGCCTTGACTTTCGATAGGCGTGGATTTGAGAGGCAGTAAAAAAGGAAAGGGCTGGATAATAAGGGCGCACAGGCAACAAGACAGAGGCAAGTGGTAACGCGTGCCGGTGGAGCTCTCCCATTCGTACCGCAGTCGTTTAGCTGCAATCGTGAGTAGAGGGGAGGCTGGGGGGGGGGACAAGCAAACACCTCTGCGAAGTGGAGAGGCTGCGATATCCAGCCAGATCCTTCTCCCAGCTACCGAGCAGGGGTTCCAAAACCATTTCAACAAATAAAAACTACAAGCAGACACACCTGAGAAAGCTACTGACAGATACCTTCGCAAGCTCTCTTACCTTTACAGTGCTATTCCCTTGCTCTGACCCATTGAGTTCCATTTTTAAACCCATTTAAACCAGTTTTAAGACTGCTTCCTTTTCCAATTCTAATCCCCTGGACCTGGGGAGATTGTAACAGAAGTGATGATAAAAGCTCTTATCCACATGACTGTGCATTCAGCCACCACGGAATCAAATACATTAGGAGGTGGAAAAAAATCCTACCAGCTGAGAGGAAAGGTAAGAAACTCCTGTGGTTCACCAGGGGTCAGAGCCAGGGAAGAGAAATCCCCAGCCCGCTGCTGGCAAACCCCAGGGCAGCCTGCCCCTGCCCAGCGGGCCAAAATTCGCTGTTTCCTCCTTTCCAGAAATGGAACAAATTTGCTGGATTCTTTTTCATCCTGTATGCTGAGGGGTGGTGAGCGATGGAAAAGGCTCTTTGGGAAAGCGCGGGAAGCCCGTGGCTGGGGGTTTTTGGGATGCCCTGGGGCAGGCGGATCACTCCGACCAGGGAGCTCTGCGGCAGCTACAGAAAGTGAGATCTCCTAAGCTTAAAAGATCTGATTTCCTTAGGAGGGACTTGAAAGCCTGAAGCATTCATCAAGCTATTTTAATTAAAGAAATTATTTCCTTTGGTATACTCTGTTCAACTTCTTTCTAGTAAAATGTAAATGGGAAGATCATTGAGAATAGAAAACACGGTTTCCCTTTTAAAAGGAATTAACAACCGTTCTGTATTTATGTACATTTTACTTTCCTACAGTTGGGTATCCAGACCATTCAGATTCACTACATTCACAATGGTCAGCTGGTGCTTGACTCGTTTAGTCTATCACTTCCTTTTTATCCTGTGAACAAACCATCAAAGAAAGAAATTAATTGAAATCTTTCTTTGCACAGTCGCTACACTGACTTTCTTAAAGCTCTGATTTTTTTTTCCTCACTCCATAAACATTATCTAGGTGCTCAGTCACCACTCAAGTAGCAGAAAAATTCCCCATCTTTACTTTTTAAATACCTTATCTTTTGCTGCCTATGGAGAACAAAATCTCACTGCATCTGAAATTAATTTGCTTCTGATACAAACTCTGGAAAAGTCAAAGCAATCTTAGTTGTTTCCTTAATTTCCCAGTGAATATGCCACATCTTTGTTTCCTCTGCTCTGCAGTGTTAAATGATAGGAAAATTAAGTCAGAAAGTGTGCTGAGAATTGAAAATAAGTATTTCTTCATATCCTCAAATTTGTGCTTCGTTTTGAAAGGAGGAAAAAAGAGGCTGGTCTTGTTAATGCTGGTCACTTGAAATCCTGGTTTGCATCAGCAGATAAAATTTCATCTCAGAAAGATAAGATGATATTTTCAAATCAGTGGAATAAGATTTTTTTTACCCTCCAAGAATCTTGCCATTTTTTTCCCCCACAAATAGATGCATTGCAACCAAAACCAAGATGATTAAAATTCCTGCTAGAGCTCAGCCCAGTCAAAATTACTGACACGTCGTTCTCTGTTTGATGAGCGTGAGCAGAGCATATAAAGCACTGCCCTGCCAGGCAGTCGAAAGACTGGAGCAGGGATTGAGTTCCTTAAATACAACCTGGCGGTCAGCTTAGGTTAAGTCACAAGCAAATGTGACTGGTGATAAATGGTTTTTTTTCATCTACTTCCCACTGGCAGTCCCTCCAGCGGGACTGGGGCATCCACAGCTCTGGGAGAGGTTTTGGTGGCCCCTCTTCCGGCAATGTCTCCCAGCACCATCAGACTGGAGCTTGCCAACTTTGAGCAGCAATGGAGAAAAAGTCATGGTCATTTCTTCTTCAGGAGGCAAAATCAAAAATTGGTGAAGAATCAGTAAAAATGTAACCAGCAAATTTTTCAGATGGCTGCACATCCCTGCCCGTTTCATTTCAGCCTGGTGTTGGGGTGCACATCTCTGCAAACTGCTACGGTATCTTCTGGGCTCTGAGGACTGAGCAAGGCACGGCAGCGTGTTCAGCCCTGGGTAACTCGGGTAAGTCCTGTCATTCATCTGATGAAGTCAGCTCTACAAGTGACAAAGCTGGGTTTAGGTTCTTGTACTATTTAGCACTCCTGTTAGACAGCTGGGGAGAAATCATACAAGATGACTGGAAAATGTTTACATAGAAAAAATTCAGCATCCTCGTGTCTTCATGTGCCTTAACAAAGGAAATACAATTTGCTCAGGATTATCCGTACCAAACATCTTTCCAGTAACTTTGATTTGGGCCGTGGGAGCATCATCCATTAACGCAGTACTATATGTCTTTTCATAGCAGTACAGCAACTGATATGAGGACCCCTAATATATAACCCGATGTCAGCCTAAAGCCCTAGCCAGCATCCTGAACAGATGCTGCCCAGAAGAACAGCTGCAACAGGCAAATATCAGTTACACATCTCCGTAGGCTCAGCGCAGGCAGGAAAGAGAGATCTACTTTACTCATCATCATTTATAAAAATCAATACATTCGCCTTTGGCTGCTGTGTACCAGAACCATATTAGCTGTCAGTGCCACATACACAGCAGCACCACTTCATGCTTAAATGCATTGTTCCATAAAATAAAACCTGAGCAAGAGAAAGGTACCATCCATTAAAATATATCACAGCAAACCATTACTGGAAGAGATGAACAGAATAAAAATGTTAGCAACAATGCTTGAGTTAAGAAATATATGAAAACGTAAATCCAGCAACACTAAATTTTGATCTGAATGATATTTAAATTATGTTTCTCTCTGAAGTCGTTTATAGTACTCCAGCAGGTCCTTCACATGCTCTCCAAGAAAAGCCAGAAAAGCAGAATGTTATTGTGAGCGGAGCCAGTAATGGTGCATACAACTGATTTGCTGCGAATTATTTCTGAGAACCTTGCATCTAAGTCCTATGTTTCAGCTTTATCGAACAGTAGGCAACTACTTATTTGGCAAAGAGAAGCCAAATCAGTGCTTACTACAGCCAATTCCCACAGCTTGTTTATTGTCACCCTTTGGTTTTCTCTGTCTACTTTGAGGCTTCATCCTGTTCTCACAAATGCCTTTGAGAAACTCCTGATGATTTCAAAGGTACTGCAACCTATGAACCTTTGGGTAGGAAACCCTCACATTAGTCTTCTCCATTGATACCATCAACAAGTAGTATTTATAACCAACTGGAACTCAGCAAAGAAGCTGAAATGACGGTGTTCTGCTGTTGGAATCACACAAAGGCCATGGCCAAAGGACTAGTGCCAAGGTCTCCTTCATGGATGTTTGATAGCTCCATGCTTGGTGGTTGCTCAAGCAAAACTCAGATCAGGATTGGGGCTCCAGTAAAATAAACCATGCGCTCAGAATAACTTGGATGCAAAGCACTTTTGTTTCATTGATGCTTCTGCTTTGGGATGAGATTCAGAAGACTCTTGGGTCCCTACAAAGCTATTCAAATGATAGAGAAGGACTGAGTAAAACTTGGCTTCATTCTGAAACAATTTTTAAGACTTTCTCAGCTGCTTAGCTGTTGTAGGTTCACAAAACAGTATCTCCAGCTTTTAAATCATATGCATCTATGTCCTGAACTGTATGAGCCAGCTCTCCAGCTAGCAGGATAACGGAGTTACAGTCTTTGAGGACCAGAAGATGACCCATAGACTGAGCTGAGCTTGCGCTTGACTGTGTGGTTTCAGTTGCCTTAATGACGTTTGGCACCTACAGCCAGAGCAGTCCCAGGAAGAGATGAGGTCTGCTTCAGATGTTTCCAGTGTTCCTCTGCCAGAGCCCAGCTCTGATTTAGGATATGAAGTAACTTGCTGCTCCTTAGGTGCATTGGGAACCATCAACTCTTTAACCGGTCTTTAGGATTTAGAGAAGCATTTCAGGATCAGGAGCAGCATACACGACATACCTTTACTCAAGTACATCCCTTTGCAGACTATGCAATGTAAGAGCTCAGGGCAAAAAAAACTTCAGGCATTACACAGGATGAGCTGCTCTTTAACATGCTAAAAGCCATAAAGAAGTTACAACTTGCCTTTGGACATGTAGCTCCGTTTATTTTAGTAAGTGACTGAACACTCAAAAAAATAATTTAAGTCCAGTCAGCAACGTAAGCATTACCATTCCAAAATGGATTTTGAAGAAAAAATAAAATTGGGAATTAATAGTATTCCTAGTGTGTTGTTGTTAAAACACTGTCTATGAATTATTCATTTCTGCTAAGCAAGCACTACTTTACAAAAGGGCTAAAAGCTCAGCAAAGAAAGAACACCACTAATCCAAATATTAAGCTTTTTCTGTAACGTGCTTTGATCTCCAAAATCCATCTGAAGGAATCACTTCATGGAAGTTAAGAGCTTTTTTCTTTCTGACCTTAAGTGAATTTGATTCAAATATACGTTATGGCTCTTGAATCTTAAAGACCATTAGCTGTATGCGTAGTGCACATCAGAAGCCTGGGAAATAATGTCATGAGCTTATTTTGAATAAAAGCGTCAATGCGTTTCCTCCTCATGCCAATAGGCAAAGGGGTTTTTAAGCCATATGAAGTTAAAAAAAAAGGTCCTAATTCATTCACTTCTGTATGCTGGTGAGCATTAGTGGATATAGAAAGCCTCAGTGAACTACTGGAGTGATAGAAGTATTATGGGACCTGTGGATCCAAGATGGAGACAGAGGCATATACTAAATGATGAAAAACAGTCTTAGTGGTTTTCCTTCAATGGGATGTAATTACGTTACTAAAAGTAATTTCACCAGAGGACTTGTATTTAGTTATTTATCCATTTCCTAAGAATCCTGTAACTCTCCCCAGCGCTTTGCTAGCTCTACGAACACCTTCTGTCTTTGGGGTTAATGTTTCCTATGACTGAATTCTGAGAGTATGAATTAATTAATAAAATAACCCCCCCAGGCATCTGTCCACTTGGTTTCCTAAATTGCATTTTTCACTTTTGAGTACCTTGAAAACAGCCTGCTTTGTTCAAAACACCCAACACCTCAGGATTTTGAGTGTCCAGAAATCACCTCCGAAGGGTTCGGTGCAGCTCGGGACGATCCCTGTGCACTGTGCCCCTGCTTGGGGGTTGCATAAGCCCTTCTGGGGCTGGGGGGTTTCTCTGNGGGAAGGGGGCAGATGGGGACTCACCGCCGGCACCACAGGTGTGGGAGCACTGCGACCAGGCTGACCACGCTGAGAGCTGGCAGTCCACCGCGCAGCCCACCACGCACCGACTGCTCGTCTGCACGGGCTTCTCCAGGCGAAGCTGTGAGGTGACAAGGAAACACAGGCATCAGCCTCCCCTCACCAGCCACGGCTGAGGACCAGGTGAGGAAACCAAAAAATTGGCAGCGACTCTGGTGGGACACCAGCGTTGCTGCTGCTTTCAGGGAGTTTTCCCGAGGGTGCAGTTGGCGAAAGCAGTTTTAGTGTTGAAGCATTTCACATCTGCACGTCCTTCGGTGTTCGGGTGTCACTCTGAAAGGACAATCCTGAACTTCTAGTCAGGCATAATCTCCCTGGTGGCCAGTGCTGTGGGAGCCATGGTGCAGGGTCTCTAGCTGTGCCCCACACGTGCTACTCCAACCTCAAAACATCCCGTTTGAGTCAAAGAGCGATACCACCCACTAACACCCCAGGGATGCCTTTGTTCCCCAAAGCACCCAACTGCCATGCTTCCAGCACCAAACATAACTTCTCCACCATCCACGGACAGTCTCTTGGTGTAAATCTGAAGGCACCAGCTCTCCAGGAACAAAACGAACCTCTGTGCACTTCCCTGCCCCACGCGTGCCACCCTCACCCGCTGGCAGAGCTGCGTGCTCACGGTGGCCCCATCGCTGCGCCGGCAGGTCAGGAGACGCCGCCGTTCTCCGTGCCCACACGTGGCATTGGCACCCAGCTGGCACCCGCTCCAGCCTGTGGGACACAAAGCAAAGGATGCAGTGCTGCAGGTCACGGCCGTCGTTCTGCTTTCACATTTTTCTTACTCAATGCGCGGGTTACCTTCCCGTAAGGCGGCGCTTCCCCACGTCAGGGCGTCCCAAACCCGGGGACAACCCACGCAGAAGAAAGTTGCTCTTGAAACCAAGCAAGCCTCGGAGGAGAAACCTCTGGCTTTGCACTCAGGTATCCCCTTAACGCAACCGGTACATCAGAGTGAGCAGAACCCTGTTAGACCCTGACAGAGCGTTATCAGTTCAACCCAGCTGGCACCTTTACAAGACTCTATTGTCTGAAGTAAAATTTCACTTTGATAAAGGAGCTGGGGAAGTTTCCGAAGGGTAGCTCTGATGTAACCTGTTTCTTGCCTCAAGGCAAAGCTTTCCATTATTTATAACTAAGCTTTAATACTCGTGAAATAAAAACAGTATTTCTAGGAGACGAGAATTCGTATCTTATTACTTATCTGAAATTATGACGGTCAGAATACAACTGAACTGAAATAGGCCTCAAAACGCCATTTAAAATAAACAAAAAAGCATAACAAAATCAACGAAAATTTCCATACACCACCAACAAATAGGAAGCATATGAGAAGAAAACCTATTACTTTGTGTCTTCCACCTCTGATAAACATGAACACGTAAATGTTCTGCGTTTCTGAAAGGCGATGATAAAAAAAAGGCATCGTCCTGCTGCCTGTGTGTTTCTAGGGCTTGTACTTCAAACAGGCTGAGTTTATAGTCAGATATAACATTTTCTCCTGCTTTGTTCTCCCTTCCCACCAGCCCCCAAATTCCTCTTAGATCTCCTCTCCTCCCTCTGCCTTTCTCATTTATCTGAGCTAGTCAAAATAAAATGAACTTTTCCTTTTTTTGTTGTTTTTTTTTTTTTTTGGTTAGCTTGTTTGCAACAGATCTAATTGCTCCTAAGGTCCTAAATAATGCATTTTGTTACGAATATCCTATGCCCACCCATATAACCCATACTGCCATCAAACCAGACTTTTGCTGGTAGTATTGGCTCCCCCGGAATCACACAGATGGCACTCTTTTAACTGGAATTTTGTAATTAATTCTGTTGATAGCCCATCAAAAAGAAGAGATCCCATTACTATCTCCAGTGTATCTGAAATGGCAACTTAAACACAAAAATTGTGTATCTGCCCGGTAACCTGGAAAGAAGTATGCATGTAATTAACTTTACTGAAATCAGATGTCAACATGTAATTCTCTTAATGTCAAGGCTTTAACCAACACTATAAGCAAACATAACTAAAAACACAACTGGAGAAAGCTTTTAAGGAGCTGAATCTTTAATGCAAAGATATTTGCAAAAGCAGAACGTCAATTTAATATACGTTATAACCAGTGTCACCTCCTGCTAAGAGTATATTGGAAAGTTACACCTACCTGTTAGATTGTACTGATACTGGAAGCAATTTTGGTTAAGAATACATGGCTTCATTTGTGACTCTTCAGGGCAGGGCTTTGTATTGACAGAAGACCTTAGCACTTGTCGCGTTCGGGTTTGCATAATATTCGGATCACACACCTATACACAGAAGTGATGGACAGCACAAGAGACCCTAGTAAATCACACAGGCACCGACTCCCTGGGGTGTTATGTGCACACCCACGGTCGTACCGAGGTACGGAATCACCACACTTCTGTTCTAAAGGTCCTTCAAAGCACATGAAGGAAAAGAAATGTGGTTCAAAGTTAACAATCCAGTATTACTAAAAGTCATCCTTTGTCCACCCTGATTCAGCTGGTTTAGGCACTCCTATACTACTTATTCCCGTAATTTTTTGTAAGGAACCCTGGAGACAACCAGATAAAGACCACGCCATTTTGCTGTGCTCTACTCTCCACCTCTTCCCAAGATTTTCAGTAAAATGCCATGGTATTGAATAACTGGACAGGATTTTTGGCACAATTAATGTATTTTTAAGTAATACCTGATGTTACAGCGAAGCTTTCGTTACTAGGACAGACATTTGTAACTGCAAATCAGTTACGATGATGACAACAAGATGGGGTGACTTCAAAGCATGTGGAACAAACCGTGATGTCCGACGGCCTACAGCTCATTTATATTTTCACGTGAATATGAACCAACTGAGGTTGGCTTTTGTTTGTGTCTGTACTTCACAGGCACGAAAACTGTTCATTTTCAGCAGTCTTCAGTCCTCACTCTCTCAGCGCCGTAGCACGGGGCTGTTTTGCTTTCCATGTCGCTGCAGACTTAGCAATAGTGACTAAGTGTTTCTTGCCTTCAAGAAAACACCCCTTTACGTAGAGGACAGCATCTGCTGGTCCCCAGGAACCCCTGCAGGCTCCTGCTAACCCCTCCTCTACAGCACAAGAGAGCTCTTCCCTTTGGATGTCACACGGAGGTGTCACCCTGCTCTGCCTGTGCACTTCCCAAGGTTTTCCCTTGGTTTACTGAATTTGGAGCTACAGCATAAGCACTGCCTGGGCCAAGGGGAACTATTTCAGGAGGAAGAAGTCGCGGCACAAAGATTACACGCCTGTGACAGTGGGCAAGGCTAAGGTGAAGAGCACTAAGGATTGCTGCTTTGCCTCGTTAAATGATACATATATTTTAAAAAAAAAAGGTCTAAGTAAGCTTATTCTGAAGCCAGAGTGATAATGGGAATACATAACAGCCATTTCAGCTGGAAGGCTGGGACAGAAAAGCAGCCCCAAGGGCAGGGGCACTGACCCCCTGATGCTCAGCAGAGTTTGCCCGTGAGCATGGAAGTGTGGAAGTGGAAGTGACCCCGGAAACCTAATGGAAATAAATCCCTATTAAAGGTATTCGCAGCCATTTACTGAACGAGATGATCTATTTAATTCCTAAAAGCCTCCCATTAGGACTAAAGATTGCTCTGGAACAGCAAAGAAAATTGAAAAAACAATGCATGCAGAAATTCATTTTCATAAATGCTTGGGAATTTAAATCATGATTTTTCTATACAGTACTTTAATTACAAAAAATAACTAACAGTTTAAAACCACAGGCTTATTATCATGCAACGAACTGCCTGCAAGCACTGAACCCTGCACGGGTGAAAGTATGGGTAATTCCTGTATTGTGAATATTAAAGAGAAATGTAACGGCCCTGCAGCATAAATCTAGATCTCAGGCTGCTGTAAACTGGATTAGTTGCACAGACGACAGCATAACTAAACAGAATAAATATCAGGGCAAATTTGAAAAAAGTGTGATCCGGTCTTAAAATACATTGTCAGGGCCCACCTTCCTTATGCTTACACTGTGCGAAGGAAATTCTATCACGTTCTTATTGCTGACACACAGCTTGTCAAATAATTTTAAATTGCAATCTTACTCGAATCACCAGTCCCCTAAAATACCCAATTGTTCTTAATTATCTGAAAATTAAACCTACGCTGTTTACCAGTAGTTTAATGCCTTTCCCACAACTAATTTGATTGTTCATCCTCAGAACTAAGACTAATAACTAAAATGATGCGGCAACAAAAGAAAATAAATAAAAAACCGCCCAAAAATCAAAGAAGGTATCTCAGTAGCTACTCCTAATTAGTGTTTCTCTGCATTATGTTACCAAAGGAAAAAAAAAATAATTAATGAATGCTGTGAAAGAAGTTCAGTCTGCCATCTCTGAAATACCTGCTTTTGTTCCCTTCAAAATAACCTGCAGCCAGAAAATATGCATCATTGGTACATAAGTAACTTCTTCTAATAAAACAGAACTTTTTCCCTCCCCTGTCTAGCGTGGACTCCGTCGTGCTCGATTACAGGTCAAACCCTCTTGTTTGCCAGGATCCAAACAGCGGAGTGTTTCACTGCGCCTCGGTGGTGGAGTTCTCAGGGCGCTGACGAGCCGTGTTGTTCAGAAGGCAGAGCTGATGCGATAAGCTCCCCACTTTTACTAGTTTTGAATAATAAAGAACCTCTGTAGGAAAAGTGTTCATTTAATCAAGCTGAGTACACGGGATACATGCAAAAATTCAAAGTCGGCAAACTGTAACTAATATCCTGTAATGTTATTTGCTGAATTTCTCTGTACGTCAATTGAGAAGTCAATTTAGTTTTCTAATTGATTTTCTGGCCTTACTCTTTCAAGTTAACTACGTAAAAAATTGAGCCAAATACATATGGAACCGAATAAGCGTCAGGAGGGAATGACTTGCAAAGGAAAAGATGAAAGCTGGGATTTTCAAAGGAGCAAGAAGGAGCTGAGCATCCAGCTGTTGTGGCATCTCAATGGGCTTGGGTGCACAGCTCCTGCAGCACCCCTCCAAAATCTCAGGCTCAAAGAATTCGGTATTTACTATGCGGCAAAGGTTGAGGAATGGCTTGGCAGACTCAAAGTCGTTAGAGGATGTGAACGGGGAAAGTTAAAGAAGAGGGATTGTTTGCAGTGGGGAGATGCTGAGGGTGTTAGAAGGAATAATGAAGAGAAGCATGTAAGCTGCAGAGCAGGAGGAAGATATTGTGTCATCACTGTCACCACTGCCATCACTACCAACACTGTGTATCTAGTCCTGAGTCTGGATCTTAAAAAAATATTGAGAGAAAACCCAATCACCATCAATGGGAATTTTTTTAGGAGGTAGGACAGAAACAGCCATCAGTAATACTGTGGAAAAGGCAGCAAAACAAAGAAATATGACTTGAGTAATTAAAGTAAGAAATTATCACAGAATGAATGAAGATTTGCGCAAGATTACAGGAGTGGTTGATTCTGAATATTCTAACAAATGAAGAAAATGACAAAACCAACTTGACTGTTCAAATACTCTTCCACGTGAAATAGGGAAGGTGCCATTCAGATACAGGGATCTGCTGTAGCTCCGTAGGAATCCAAGCTTCTTATCACAAGCATAAATGATTCTACAATTTTGGGGGTTTTAAATAAGTAAAAATCACCGTGATTCAGCAATCCCTTACGACCTTCATTTCCAACTCCTCTTCCCACTAAGCAGATGCTACACTTTCAAAGATGTTACTTTACTTCCTACCGTTCTACTGATAACTACTGCTTTCACTGACCAGATAGTAAGTCTTTTTTAAAATTAATTTTACATGAAGTCAGCCATTACCTCCTGTAAGGTAATCACACCTGGTTTGTGCTCAGCATTAGCCAGCACTTCCATAGTGGAAGTACAAGGAAAGAGGGGAAGGTGCAGCCGACAGCACTGTTAAGAAAGGCCGGTACGTAAACAGAAGCATTCAGTATGGGGAGCTTAATTTTTACTTTTATTTTTGACATGGTCATGCTACGTATTTTTATGCCTGTGGTTATAAATCCTGTAAATAGTTTTTATAGCTGGAGAATTTGGCACGTTAACAAGAGGGCAGAATTGGGTATAACAGCAAATGTCCTCACGCAGAAATTGAAAGTCAAGGTGATAGGTTCAGATTGCACTGATTTATTAAGAGAGATTTATGTAGTGTCACAGCCAGGGGATGGTTGAACTGAGTGCAATGCAGAACCCCATGCAGGTGCTGGAGCTCTCCATACAGCGCAGGTGCAGAGCTTGGTTCTCCATGCCGGGATCCAGATGCGGCAACTCTCACACAGAGCTCATGCAGAAGAAATCGGAAAAGAAGGTGGGGTGAATTCAACCTCTCACTTGGGTCTCAGCTCCAGGGACATCTCCAGCAAGCTGCAGTCAGAGCAACTCTGGAGATTCCGCACCTTCACCAGATCTTTCCAAGAAACTGAAGCTCTGCTCTGCCAGAGAGCTGGTGCTACCAGGAAGGACAAGTCATTCTTGCTGCGGCTTGGGGACCACCAGAGTTTAGTGCCTGCTTGGCAAGTGGAAAAACTTCATCCATTTTCTGGACAACTGAAACCCACTTCCAACACCGCCCAGCCTAGAAATAGATAGAAGGGTGATGAATATAGTGTCAATTGGCCATAAATATGAGAGAGGAAACAAGTTCTAAGAAATGGAGGTAGTCGCGATGCACCAAGGTAGAAGGTCAGAGGACTGGAGAACTCTAGGTAGGGGGACAGTTGGACTGGATGATCTTGGAGGTCTCTTCCAACCTTAATGATTCTATGATTCCATGTACTTTCAAGGTTAGGTGCCAACTCAGTTTGGCAGTTAAGTTTTACGGACTATGTTGTTTGTTGGATTTCATCCAGGTTCCTCCTAGATGACTGTAAGCAATGGGGTGTGTAATTCAGGTGTGTGCTTCCTTTGGTATCGGTGATAGGAATGGAATTAATTTCTAGATGGAAGTAATAATGGGGACCTAACTCCGGTCGCACATTAACAGCCTACAGCAACAGGACCTCAGACTCAGACACAGTAAGTTTCCTTAAGTGTATGACTATACTGTCTCAGCCTACTTTATTGTATTAAATCTCATCATTTCCATTACTTTCTTCTACAAAGTGTGAAAAAGCCAAGCTAGAGCCAGGGATGTATAGGCCAGATTGCATAAACCACTACACAAACAAAATATTCTGAAGCAATGAGAGGTACCTAAAATGTTAAAGTAGGAATGAACCGGAGTTTTCTCCCAAGGGACCATTTAGAAATTCTAAAAGCCATCATCGTGATTGTACAGAGGAATTCTTGGCACTATTAACTACTGCATTTTTTAATATTTCTTTTAGCCAGTCTCACTTTTCTACCATGACCACTTGTCACTACTCTAAGCTAACGTAAAAAGTGAGGGACACAAACGTACACAAAAGATGTACCCAGCCTTTGCTCCAGACAATAACAGAACGGACAAAGGACAAAGTTTGTTCTGCAAGAGAAGGATATTAAGTGAAATAAAACCACGAGGTTATGAATGCTAAGTTCCAGAGTAAGAGCTGTTAACATATCACACATTAATATACACTATTAGACCTTCTTTTTTGATGGATTTTAAAAGCTGTCCATTGATCTAGGCTTTCACATGCATCATAATTGCACAGCACAAAGGTTGCAACCCATTAGAGAGCCCTTTAAGCTGTTTAATTTAGCAAACAGCTTGTATAATGCTCACTACACTATAAATAGCTGGCCACATTATATTTAGCTGGCTATTCATGAGGAAACATACAACCTCAAACTAAGGTAAACGCGTTGGCAGCAACAGGATTTGACTATTTTTAACAGTGCAATGAACCGTTATATTGTTCACGCCGATGTGGATGTTGTGTAACAATTTAACAAGCCATTTACAATAACACGAGCGGTCTTTTGAAATGGAAATGCATTTGCATAAATTTTCTTTTTGAGATGCATCTAGCTTCTGAAACCTTATCTGCACCCATATATAACCATTTCTTTTTAAAAAATTGTTGTTAATAAACATGAAGAAAAATAAAACAATGAACCTAAAAAATGCAGCTGTTACCAACTTTTTGATAAAGCCATACAAAAAAAAAAAATAAATCAAGTCACAACCATGCACAAGGAGCAGCACGTGTTCTTCTAGAAAAGCCTTGGACCAGCAAAATTCTCATGCTTGACCTGAATAAACTATCTCTAGGGCCAGAAATGCAACTCAGCACAAGCTTCACTCTTCAGTCCAGACTCCACACTGCAGGTCCTCTGCCAAACCTACGTATAAAGGCACGAGCCATGATGAAGGCTTCAGTAATGCACGCAGCGAGCCCCAGCATCTGCAAGAGTCCACGATTTCTCTTTCAGTTGGCATCTCCAAACCACAACGACTCCGACTCGCATCTACGATGAAAGTCACTGCAAAACCTGAGAGCTGGCTGTATTGCCTGGTGCCACGTTTAATACCATCAGTTACTGCAATATTACACAGCCTCCCCCCAGATTTAAGAGAAAAATAATTCAATTGTCACAAATCCTGAGCGTTGTGCATCACTATTGATCCATGAGGAAAAGGCTCACTGAAACAAGGACAGCTGTTCACACTCACTAGACATGTAACCTCCTATAATTAACTAATTTCAAACCTCTCAGAATTAGCTGCTAGAAATGCCAACAGCTGAGGCAAACAAGGAGGCCACTCCGATCGGCTACGGGGGCTGCGACAGCTATCCACACGGCAGCACAGAGCTAACAAAATAAATTTGAGGCAATTATTTCGGGGACTTGTAGCACAACTCGCATATTAACTCTTTGTATGAATGCTTTGATGAATTCAACTGAAGTCAATTAATTACATTTCCAAGTCAGATGAACACAAAGTCGAGACACCGCAGGTAGTGCCTGTTATTCGATCACTGAATATGTAACAGAGATGATAGGATTTCAGTTTCCAGATTGTTTAGCTGGGTCTTTGAGCAATCAAGTGATGATGTCTGAGCACCCTATTGTAGCTGGAACGAATGTGAAATCTCTGAAGCAAAATGCAAGTAGATCTAATTTGCTCGTGATTATTTTTTTTTCTGACTAGCAAGCTTCAAACTGTTATTTTAAATGGCTTTGAAGCCTTGATATTTAAGTTATGTGGATGTTACTTAGCGACAAAGAAGAAAACTTTATGAGCCAAAAAACAGTCTTCAATCAGAGGGAAACCCATTTTGAATTTACTTCTCACAATAGAGAATGTGAGAGTAATAGGGAAGCTTTAAATCAGTAATTATGAGTTTCTTGAATCCAGTAAAGAGACAAAACCTCAAAAGTAACCTTGAGGTATTACATTTCAGATAGCTGCATTTCTGGGTCACGGCAAAGTGCCATTAGAGGGGATATTAAAATTTAGCTTTGTGCAGCAGTGTGAAATAGCACTATAATAAAGATGCAAAAAATGCAATTCAGTTGGAAAATACACGTAAAAGAATTGTGGGAGTATCTGAAATTAGAAAAGACTACCCTACAGACACACAAATATTTAAAAGCAAAAGGGAAATGCAGCCAAAAAAGGTAGAACAAATACAATGTTTTAGCAGAAAGAAGTATTGAAGAAAACACTTCCTATTGACAAAACAGTTGCCACCTTTATGACTCATTGATTTCAACATGATTCAAGATCATTTACCATCCTGAAAGTGGAAAATTCACATGGGAAGAGTAGAGCTACAAGATAAAACCAACTAATACCCTAGAAAGTATCCAGTGCACAATGACATATTGACAAAAGGTAAACTGGATAATCTAAAAGGCCTTTTTATATTCAGCTGATAAGAGTTAGTTATTCCTCTATCAGGATAAATTTATTATCAGCACTATAAACTATGAGCAGAACACCAAAGCGACTGGAAAAGAATTCTCACCTGACCAAAATCTTGGGTAAATATCTCAAATCAAAGAGCTACTCAGGCAAAGATGAGGCTGAAATTGTGGTTGCTCATTTCTTACCAACTAGGATTTGTCAAGTTTCATAAATCCTCTTTATCTCCAGCAAGCCAAACAGGACCAGAGATATGGGAAGATTTCCCAGAATGCTCTTTGGCAGCTGCCTCACAAGAGTGCTGTGACTTAAAAGAGTGCCAACTGTTTTGATATGAAATGTAAATGTGCTTGAAAGAGCATCCAGGATGTAGAGTTTTGCTTTTTCATTTCAGTATGATGTGATCCTTCAAATTTGTTGGACGATTTGGGGAAGAGAAAGGAGCCATACTCAGAAAACGGATTTTGAGTGAGTATTCAAAAAGCACTTTATATATCCTCGGAGGACAGGCATTTACTTCCAGTTTGGCATGAATCAGAAACCATGCATGAGTATACCTGCTAGTGAGCAAAACTCCCTCAAATACAATTAAATAGACAGTCCTAACGAGCAAGAGGTTCTATGCAGGAAAACTTACTGATATTTTTTTTGGGCTCTGTGGGAAGACACTTCAAGCAAGCTGGAGGAACAGCAGGTCTGAGCAAAAAGCTTAACAAGAGATTCAGCTCCAGACGCAGACTCCTATATGTGGATGTCTACATGTAGGGTCTCCATGCAAGGTCCAGACCCAAGCTCTGACTCGTTCAAGCTGAGTGGAGCTACTCAACTGACCATACATACTCTTCCCTTAAAGATGAAATGGGACCCTCCATGGGCTCCATGGCCTTTGTAACTCCGTTGACCATGTCCATCAGCTTGTGGCCATTCTCAGTGACCACTTTTCCTAGTGATGACTCAGGAGATGGATGGTTGCATTAATCACCCTGGCGCTGGCAACGCCTCACTCCTAGCCACCACATTTCCCTCAATCTCTGCCCCATCACACCACTACCCACACACATCATGAAGATACACCACTGTTGTGGTACAATCGTTCTGCACTTACAGCAAGCCCACAGCTTGCCTTGAAGATGCTAAGCACCTGCAGCCTGGGAGGGACTGCGCTGCGAGGTCCTTTCTCCAAACCAAAGCAATCTGGTCTAGTGGAGGGTGTCCTTGCCCATGGCAGGGGGGTTGGAACTAGATGGTTTTTGAGATCCCTTCCAACCCAAACCATTCTAGCATTCTATGATTCTATAACACAAATAGCCTGAGTTGCTACAAAAGGGAGACAGTACTGCTTTAAACTCTTCAAAGGGAGAGTTTCATCTGTCCATCAGACTTCAAGCTGTTCACTGCCTTGTATCTGGACAGAACTATTTAAACACATGGTCCATCCGTACACAGTCATCTCAGTTTCACAACAAAGCACTGCAGAACAGCTTGTGAAAACATATTGTTCAGTTAATTGCGTTGGCATGCAGATGCCCTCACATTTATGAATTAACATCTATCGTGGCAAAAGGATGTACAAGGAGACACAGCGACTGTGGCACTCGGCCCTGAGACTGCCAAGAGCTATGCTGCCTGATGGAGTGCAGCCCATGAGCTCTGGGGATCCCTTTCCTGCTTCTGTGGTCTGCAGAGGCTTTGCCATTGCTGAAAAGGAGTCTGCAGGCAAAAAGTCAGGGTGCCTTAAGGATACTAGGGTGCTTAAAGCTTCAAGCAGTCCTTCGTGACCAACTGACTGCCTCCAAGGCATGTGAAAAATGCCCTTGAGGATCTCCACATTAGTTTACTGCACGCTAAAATGAAGAAAATCCATCTCTCAAAGAAAAAAGTCAATGGCAAAGAAACAGCCCAACCACAGTGGGACTTTGAAAGGTATCCAAGCATCTGTATTGGTTGCAAGAGTGTTATACTTCATCAAAGCTATGCTGGCTCAGGAGGAGGCGAATGCAGGAAATGAAACACAAGACTTTATTTGACATGTTCTTACTGAGTATATTGATACGCTACACAAAATATTATGGAAGGAAATTACCTGTGTCAGCAGTAGTACAAATACCTGTCCAATAATCACTCAGACTTTTGATAATGGCCCTGTTAACACAGGGGCAATGAATATATGTTTGTCACTTAAATACATCAAGCAAGTCTATTACAACACCCCTGAGATTAAACCTGGCACCTATTCCAACAGAGAGAAACAATGGGTTTGAAATTACATGCTTTGAGGTCACCGAGTTTTCACAAGACAGAATTTGCAGCTTCTCTCCATCTTGCACACTTAGGAAAACACAGAGCAGTTGGTGGTAGCTTAAACCCCTGAAAAATTCACAAATGTGAGTATTTTTGTGACACAACAAATTGTTCACAGGCATCTTGCTGTCATGCCCTTCTGGTGGTGTAGCCTCAAATCTCCCCTCAGTTTTTTGAGGAGGAGGAGATACTGGACAGAAATAGTGTCTGTTGGGAAGGGAGAGCTGTCATTCCCTCAGGCCTAAGACCTGTCCAGAGGAGTGCCACCACCACTCTCTACCAGCAGGTTGTTATGGCAGTCGTACATCACTCACAGAGCTCTCTCCTGCAAATATTTCCTAACACAGCCAGCCCTTACTGCAGCTAGAATACTGGTCCCTTCACCTGCTGTACTGGTGCAGGTCCTCTCCCGGAGAACAAGTGGAAGGATGAGTGGAATCAGCCGTCACAGTTACAACTATGGGTTTTACTGATTTTCTATATATCAGGCTTTGCAGAAATGTAAAAACCTCCAGATTCCAACCATGCTGGCGGGACCCATTAAGCCTGACTTCCCTCACAAAATAATTTACTTTCTTAGAAAATAAAGATCTCATGAAACGGTTGAAGGGCAGCGAAGACCGACACGTGAGAAACATCAGCACAGAGACACAAGCAGGAGAGCCTACCTGCGGACACTTGCTCCACTGTCCCCAGTCAGACACTGCACACTCACTGGGACAGTACAGGCTACACTTCTGCATTCTATCTGGGATTTCAGCCTGATTACACAGTGCGTTGGACACAGTCTCCCCTCTGTGGTCCTCAGTGGTACTCATGCACCTACACAGAAAACAGACATTTTCATTAGAGGATCATCAGCACGCTACAGAAGGGATGGCCACCAGTAGGTCTGCACGACCCCATATGGGACTCTACACGTAACACAACAGCTATGTGCAGCACGCCTGGTCAAAATGTAGAATTAATCTTGTTAATGCAAATCAAATCCAGCTACACGCACGACGTGCTTTTGTTACTCTCAGATTTCAATAAATACTTTAAATAAACATATCAAACTTCATACAGAGGGATTTTAACTTTGATCGTCTGACAGATGAGCGAACGGAAAATGACAACCAGCAAGAACAAAGCTCTGCGCTCCTGCTAGCAGCATCCGAACGTTTGGGAAGAACTCGGTGTTCCCCGTGCCTGGGGAACGAATACTCACTAATAATGAACGCCACGGCGGTGTGTTCAGTGCCATTGCTTGGGGAAAATGTTAGCAAATCAGAATATGGAGGCTTTGCACCTCAGGGGGCTTTATGTATATATGGCATTTAGGTCGAAGAATTCTAATTTAAACATCATGCCTTCTTCCTGAAAGACATCTCGATCGTAACACAAGGCTGCACCTCTGAGATGCTTTTCCTGCAAACCACTGCACATAAATTCATGTTTCTTTTCATTTGAAATACACTGGACTCAGCAGCGTACTCACTGTCAGGTGGCCAGATATCTCAGCCTTATGCAAGTATTTTTAATGCAGCTCTTTTAAATCTGGAGTACCTGTGCTTTTGTCTTCACGCACCTGACTTTCCTCGTTTGTATTCCTTCTCCACAGTGGAGGGAATTCTGTTCACTGTTGATTTTGCACGGAGACCACGGTTCTACTACCCAAGAATACTGATTGCACTCGGTGTAGCATGGGACTGCCTCGTACACCTGCCAGGAGAAAGAATCAGAACTGTTCATTTGAAGGAGCCAGGTTAGCACCTCTGCAGAAACACGTCGGCCAAACCCAGGGAAGAGTACGCTGAAAAATACCCTGCCTTACGCTCCTTATGTTAAGGGTGTTGTAATACCCTTTAAGTTCATTTATTCATTACTGACTTGCCAAGGGATTTTTAAGTATATAATAAACAGCAGTATGCATGCAGCATCTTAGGAAACAGGATAAATAACAGCTATTTCCTGCAGCCAGAACTCCATTACAATTTCATTTGCTCAGACTGCTCTCGCTATAATCTGTCACCCGCCATCCACCAGGGCCGTATGCGCCGCATCCTTTTGTGCTTCAGAAAGTACAAACTTAAAATCAGCGCTCGTTTACCTTTGCTTCTAAGGTATCCTTGCAAGTCATTTACCATAAAAGAATGACATTTCATGCGTCCTATAAATTCCATTTTTAAACACCAAAACTACAAATGCTGTTTTCCCTGCAAGTAAGTTCTCTCTAACACATCTCCTAGTCAAACCCAATCGTGTATTCATCTGAACTAAGGTATCTATGTAGAGAGAAAAAATACTGTCAAAAATTAATAAACATTTTTTAAAAGTGCTGGATATTCAGGTTGCTAGAAGCAGCACACTGAGATATAGTACATTAGCAGATTTCAAAGTTTTAAATAAACGTGTGCATCAACAGTTCTATTACAGCAATGAATAAAACTTATTTATTTTGAAACCAGTTTTTCTGCAGAAGCTGATTTGAAGATACAGTGTTCTCTGCGGCTTAGTATGAAAGCACAATGAAGCCCTGAAAAAATACAGTGCACCTAAGATTTCTTCTTCCACACACCAAACTCTCCTTGGCCTTGCTGCTGTGGAGCCATTCAGTTCCCACCATTAAAATACCTGTAACTCAACAGTCTTCCTCACAACTACTCCCCTCAAAAAAATTCAGCCACAGGATTGATAATTTATAGCTTCATTTAGAAATTGTAGATCATCCCCCTCTACTCTGACCTCCTGAGACCCCAGCTCTGGGGGCCCCAGCACAAGAAAGATGTGGTCCTTTAGGACCACCTAAAGAGGTCTTATAAAAAGGACGGAGAGGGACTCTTTACTTGGGTAGATAATGACAGGACAAGGGGAATGGGTTTAAACTAAAAGAGGATAGATTTAGATTAGACATTAGGAAGAAATCCTTCCCTGTGAGGGTGCTGAGGTCCTGGCACAGGGCCGAGAAGCTGTGGCTGCCCCTGGATTCCTGGAAGTGCCCAAGGCCAGGTTGGATGGGGCTTTGGTCAGCCTGGGCTGGTGGGGGTGTCCCTGCCCATGGCAGGGGGTTGGAACTAGAAGGGCTTTGAGGTCCCTTCCAACCCAAACCATTCTACGATTACAACCACACACATTGTGGCCACGACAATAAAACAACCTTATTTGCAACATTTTGGAGGTGGGGGGACAAGGAAATTGAGATACCAGTCTGAAAACAAAACTGGTACCCCATCAGAAAATTACCTTCACAGCAACTGAAACGAAGACACCTTGCTAAAGAAAAACCCCTCGGGAACAGCAAATGTCAGAAACTAATTGTAACTGTGGGTCCACAGAAACACTATGCATCGGTTTAGCAGAGAGGAGCGAGTGAGACAGGCTAAAAACTGCAAAACACATGAAGGAGAAAAGAAAGGACTGAGGGCAATAGAAGCCGGGACTGGTGGGGGCAAGCAGGGCATGAACTAGTAAGAGCGTCACGTCCCGTGCAGGAGAAGGGGAAAGCAAGGGGAACGAAGCGTGCAGAGGCAGTAATACGAGTAGCACGATTTTTCCTACACAATATTAAGCATAAATCTTTTTGCACAGTCCGTGCACAAATAACACGAGAGAACATACAAAATGCATTAGTAGTACTGCGGCAGGGCTGGAACACGCACAGCGACGGCGCTGGGAGGAACAACCTTCCTGCACAAGCGAGCGGGGTCACCCCGCAGCCTTTCGGGTGAGCGCCCGGAGGTGGCGTGTGATGTTTGCAGCTTTCGCTGGGTCTGCGTGAAGGTCTTTGGAAGATCACAGGGCACCACAGTCACTCGATACGGGCTCATGACCTCTGCACACCGAGGCGGTGATATTTGGCCTAACTATATGATATATAGGTACCTATATATCGTATAAAGTGCATATAGAGGCTGTTTCCTAGACTGAGCACGCAGCACCAGAAGTGTCCCTCGTTAGCTGTGCAGCCATGCTCATTAACCGGTGTATGCCAGAGCAAAGAGGGAAAGTGCCGCTGCGCAGGACCTGTGCTCAGCACCCGCAAGCAGGGAGCCAGCAGGCGTGGGGGGACGTGAGCACCGCCAGCCCGGCACCGAGCCACCATGCCGCCCGGTGGCCTGTCACCTTGAGAGAGTTACCGACTCCGGCAGCCGCTTCCCTGCATGCACCAGGGAGAATAACAACCCCTCTCTAGGCGCTGTGAAGCCGCCACGTTCCCAAAAGACAGCCAGGAGATGGATGTAGAGACCGGGAGTATTTATTAGTTTCCCTGCTCTGCATGGGGGGAAGAAGAAAAACCAAACGATGCTCTGGCTATCTTGTCTGACAAAACATACTGCCGTCTGCAGGAGGCGATTAGTTGAAGAGGGAAATATGTGTTTTAGGTGTGATCAGAGTTTCCTTCATCACAGATGGGAGGCAAAATGAAAAGAGACCAAAATACCGAATTTTGCAAGAACTGCCTGCTGGCGGGCAGGGACTGCAGCCCAGGGGGAGATGTCTCACTGGGCAGCGTTAAGGGAGGTAAAACTTATTTACTAACAAGTTTATTAAGAGCTAGGTGGGTGCCTGTTCCTGCACTTTAGACCTTTGGAGAGAGAGACGAGGCTGGGAGAGGCCGGGAGGTGATGGCATGGGTGCTGCCTGCGCTCCTCCAGAAGCACGGCGGGGCAGCTGGGGCAGGCTCAGCAACAACGGTGGCTTTCGGGATTTAAGATTCTTTTCTTTGCTCTAATTAATAACCTGTCCTCAGGGCAGGAGGATACTGCTGTGAATGCCGCAGGTCACGACGCCAGCACTGCCAGCCTTGCAGCATTCACCCCTGCTCCTTGCTTGGGTGAGACCAAGAGCTTGGAGATCCCGGCTCATTCCCTCTGTGACCCCTCGTCGCTCTGCGTTAAAATCCGTTAAACCTCAGGCTCTCCAAACCAGCACAGCCCACCTGCGGACAGCAGCACAGGCCTAGCAAAAGGAATTTACCACAACTGCGTTTTGGTGGCCAAAACCTCCTGCGGCATTTACCTGATGTGATTTCCGTGCCAGAAAACCAGCAGGGTTTGGGCAGGGATGGGATGCCACGTGAACTAAAAATCTATCCAAGGAAACGTGTGAGGACAGAACAGAGATCCTATATGCAGTGATACAAATACACGTGATGTCAAGTGATACTTCAAATGTGCTCTTCCAAGAGCAGGCAGGATCGCAATAATAAAGCCATTAATAGAGCATTTGTATTCCGCTGCCTAACCGTGCCAAGCCGGTGCCATTACACGTGAAGCCCCACGAGCTCTCCCCCTCCCACAGACACGCCGCTCTGTGCAGGAGGAGGGAGGGCACACGGCACTGGCACCATCCCTGCAGGACCCCAACGCCCCATCCAGACCCTGCAGCTCCTGCAGGCTCTGCCTTGCAGGGGTGCTCTGCCGCTGACCCCCCCGGTACCTCCAATGCAGTCAGGATTCCCAGGGTATGCTGGCCACCAAAACCCCGAAATATAATTGTTACAAATAACCCATTTCACTAAGTTATTGTGCTGACACCACTGCATCACCATCTGTGAACACACCCTTCCCTCTGCCCCGTGTCGGCACCGAGCAATGCCATCTCTGGTAGCACCTCCGAGACGGCAGGGAGGTGTAAATAACCACTGCACATCACTGGGAGGGACAGGTTTCTTCAGAGCAAGTTACCACAGGTCTCGGTTGGCTCTGTTACACCTTTTAGATGGCAGCCTGAAAGAGGCGCGAGGTTTCCACTGCTGCAACGCTGGATACGCATTTTGGAAGCTGTGAATATAATTTATGACTCTTATCTTTGCATGTAAAAACCATGGTGACATGGTGTATGTTCCCTTCCTCCACAGGACAATGCTCCCCTCCTGCTTTTCTCTCCTGGTTTTCCATCATTTGTTTTCAATCACTTCCAATTCCTCTTTTTTTTATTATTTAAAAACTGAAAAGCCTTAGAGCTTAGTTTTTCATTCCTATCTTTTGCTAACAGCTTTGGTACTTAAGAAGATCAAACAGATGATGTTCTGGAGTCTGCATATTCAAAGGATTTTGGCTAAGCCTTGCTGTTCTTTGGGTCCCACCAACCAGAGTAAGCTGGGATCATTTACTCCAGTGAGCACCCTCTCCTGACACTGAGCAGAGGCTGGGGTGGGATGTGGTGTCCTCACTCCTCACCCAACCCAGGGACTCAAAGTGGCTGAGCTGGGATAAGGTTGGGATGTGCTCCCATGGATCTCTGGCTGCAACACTGAGCACATCTAAGCTTCAAATTCAAGGAAGTCTCAGTATCCTGGCCTACAGTGTGTTGGCCATCTGCTGCAGATACTAAAGTCTCTTGTCCAACTACATCACTTACCTTCACCAGCCTAAAGACAACAGTTCCTTTGAAAACAATCTGCTTAATGCTTCTCCTTCCCCAAAATTATGCAAACAATGCATGTACAAAAACCTTCAGACAAAGCCACCCAACACACCTATGGAGTTGTACTACCACAATCCACCTCCTGAAGGACAGAGCCTAAAGACCACGGGTTGGGCGCAACGGACCGTTGCTCTGCACTGCTCAAGCGGGAGAGAGGCCAGGGGGCCAGCCTGGCTCCAACCCTTAGAACCTTGCCTTTCATCCTCTCAAGAAATAAACACTATCAAAATACTTTTAGCATCTGTGGAAATTAACTGTTTTCCTCAATTTTTACTCATTTTCACATGCTGGGTTTTGGGCTCAATGAACCAAGGGGTGAAATGATATCTGACTGGAGTCAATGGGAGCTTTGCTGCTGACTTTCATAGGACCCTCGTATCGCTCTTTGTAGCCACAATTAACCTGGAATATACTAATGTCTGAATCCTAAAATAAAGTTGATGAGCACAGTTCTAAATAAATTAAAGGGAAGAAAGACAAAAGCTACTTTTTAAGAGACAAACTGCTATAGGTTTGCCCTAAAAAAATAAGCCAGCTCCCATTACTCCAGTGCAAACCCCAAGTCCTTGCTAAAGCATCTTGACGCCAACAGTTACTGCAACAATACATACAAACATTAATCTATTTATTCTCTTTTAATAGCTGGTACTTGCATTTTAATGAAAATCTAACCACCAGAGCGCTTTGGTGTGATTTATAATGTTCTGTAACTTATTTATTTAAACATAGGTCAGGAATAATACTGACCTTGCAAAGGACATACAGAAACAAGCTCAGCCGATGTGATTCATTAAAAGAAATTCATACCTGTACTTCAGGTAACTTTTCTGATGAACACCTGCAGAGTAAACTAGAACAAGGTTCAACACTTCTGAAAATCATAGTGACTTCATATTTCAGTGAACATCAAGATTTATTGTCCCTCAAGGTAAATATTGACTCTGGTTTTCCCTCAGTCGATATTTTAGCTTTCAAGACAGTAAATCTTGGTGTTCACCTCAACTAAAGTCAATATCTGCTTATTATATCAGAACAACCAAACTGATCACTGTAGCAGTTGCATAAGACCCTGAGGACAACCTCTGCGCTATTAATTTCTAATAAAAATGGGCTAAATTCATTGCTAACATGAGTTCATTTCACATTGCTGCCCTTATACCAAGGTTACATTAGACCTAATACACTGAAACAGCCAGAACCGAAGAAGTAACAACTTACTTTTAAACTACAGAGACCACAATGAATAACGCTAAAGCTAGAAAAGATCTCCTACAGGAAAGAGCTGATTTGCTCCGGTTTGCAAAGACCCTTGCTGGTAAGAAAATCCAAGCACAGATACTAAAACCACTCCTACTGAGACTGGCCAGGAACTTGCTCACTTTTAATACTTTTTGCATACCCGCTTTTGCGCTCCCTGCATCACTAGGCTGCAAGCAGAGGCAGCAGTGGGATGTCACCGTGCAAAAGGGACACTCTCCTTCTCCTACAGCTTCTGGCCATCACTTCGTGAAACGTGAGCCATGGTCATCACTTCTCATGCAACCAGCCTCCCATCTGGTGAGGAATGGATCCGGAGCACGGTGGGAAGCACAGCTCCAAAGATGTCCACCCACTGCAATTACCAGAAAATTTGACTCCATCCAGCTCATCCAAATCTCTTTTTCGGTTGTAAGGTGTCCATACATTAACTGAATAATTTTTATAATGCTCTAATACTGCCTTTACATTCCATTTAATCCAAAACAGATAATTTCTAATAATGAGTTTATTTGATTTATTTCTTTAAAACTGAATTCGAAACGGAGTACTTACTTTGTTAATTACTTAAGTGCATGTTTGATTTGGTAGATCTAAGCATGCATTTAAAAGCTTTACTGAATTAACTGTATATCTGAAGGACAAGAACTTGCACGTTAACAAACACTACATCACAGAAATGACCTCATTAAAATTTCAACATTAAATAGTTCTCTTTAAAATAAAATTGATTTTATTTCATGCTAGTTTATGTATTGATCACAATGGCCAGAAATATGCTAACCGCTCACCAGTATTAAAACTGATTGAACAGTTAATTTTTAAGCAATTTGGATTTTTGCAAAGCAGCTGTTTCACTGACGAATACTTGTCTTCAGGTATTTGGATGCTGCAAATAGCCACCAAAATTAAAAAAAAAAATAAAAATACTGCTCAAGAATGACTTGCAGCACAAAAGTTTGAATAGATCGGCATGCAGGAAGACTTCTAAAATTATTGAAATTCCTGAGTTTTTCATGCCTCTAGCAGATACCTGCACAAATATTTGTGAAGCAAATTCATCACTTTTAGTTTTCATTTACACCCAAGTGAAAGGAATTATTGTTTTCTTACCTCCTTTGTGGTATAGAAAAGAGAAAATCAATTAAAACTTTGCTAAGGTTATGAAAAGCCTTCACTGGCATTGAACCAAGTTTCTAGAAAACCTAGACCTGCCTAAAACTTTGTAGCTGGCAAAAAGATGGGATCAATTTTATTCAAAGTACAAAATATGAATTGAGAATCTGAGCAATAATTACTATACCGTAGACAGAAAGACGTACCGATTCCCAGGCTCTGCCCTGCAGGCAGTGTGGAAGCTCCTACAGAAACAGACCCTTCACAGTTGCTCACAAACCATGGTGACAACCTCCAAAAACACTGTCAAAAAATGATTCTCGCTTAGTAGGGAGGGTAAAAACAATTATCAATCCTCTGAAGTTTCCCCAGCTCATGATAATCTGTTTATAGCCCGACCCTCAAAACTGCTTAACCTTAATCCTAATTTACACAGCAGAAAACTGAGGATGAAGAATTAAGTGATTTATTAGAGGTTGGTGAGGGAGCCCTCAGGGAGTGGGGGACTGAATCTGGAAACGCCCTATTTCTTGCACTAACTGGATGACATCTCGGCTTAAAACCAGATACTGAGAAGTTCAGATAAAGACATTTCAGGATGAAGCCATCAAAAAAAGCAGCACTGTAAAATTCCGGCTATAAAATGAGGAAAAAGAAAAGAGGAGAAATCAGGAAAGCAGCAGAGTATTCTTGCTATAAAGCCACCTGGATGCTCCACGTTCCCTCACCACAGCTTTTAGATGCTTTTACTGTATCTAGACTTTTGCTGGACTTTAAAAAATGCTCCCAGTAAATCCCTTATTTTCTTCTAATGGATGATTAAATATGCAAAGACAGACACCGCTGTATTTCAAATTCTTAAGTGCAACGAATGGAAAATGCCTTGTTTAAAAAGTTAATTGAAGTGAGCTCTGCCGAAGCCCAGTCATTACAGCTCACACTTACAGAACTAACACGCTGCTCAGCAAGGTTTATTAATTCATATTTTCTAGTGGTAAGTGGTTTTCTTTTCTGTAAGATTGGTGCGGGCATTAAAAACACCAAATTGTAAAGTGTGAGCGCGCCTTCCTGGAGATTAAAAGAAGAAGTTGGCATCATTCAGCCTCAGAAAATAGGGGAGAATGTGCAGCTCCCCGCCTGAACCTGCCTCCCTGGTTTTACTCAAGGTTTTACTGCTACGACAGCCTTTGAGGAGCAGAACGCAGCACAGAGTTTAACCTCGCAGGTATTAGGTATTTATTTCTACCTGAGGTACTCAGGCAAGACAATTTGGTCTCAGAGTTATGCAAAAAAATGGAGATGTTTAAGCGTGAATGGGGGACATGTGAATACCATCACAAATGGCCAGTTACTGTGGCTCTGCTTTTTATTTCATTGTTTAATTGTGCTTCTTCACAATCAAGAAAATACTGCATCTGGCCAAGATATTAACAAATGCCATTTTACTGTGTTGTCAAATATAGAGGTCTAAAGCAAGGCAGAAAGTCGTTAGTGAGAGTTTTGGTGCATTTTTGCTGATTCCAGAAGCTGTAGGTGCTGTAGCTTCTGCTGCCTCCCTGTCACAAAGCTAGGCAAGCATAGCAAATTTAAGTAGATATAAAAGAAATCAATGTCCCATGTTTTTGAAACAGCACATTTTACGGCAGCTGAAGGATAGTTTCAGGGGTAACAAACGAATGTGGCACCTCTCTGGATGAATCTGTTATGCCGTAATAATGTTGGATCCAGTTTTAAAAAGAGGAAGGGGGAAAAAAGCTGACTGACGAAGACCAACATTGAAGCCCCTTTTTACTAAATGAGAACAATAAGGTAAGATGAAGACAGATTGCAACACCAACCTGAGCCTTTGTAGATGTCCATGTTAGCAGGGCATGACAAGCAGAAAGGAAAGAAAATTATATATTCATTAGTTTAGCTGCTGTATAATATTGCAAAGGAAAAAAAAAAGCAGAAAATCTGCTTAAAATAAAATTGCTACAATGTCAGGATGCATTCAATTCTTCGATCTTCCCATCTTTAAAAAAAAATAATAAAATCCCTCAAGCAAAAATCAGTTCTTTATTTGTGAGTGAATGAAAAGCACGACTACGCTGAAGAATAGAGCAGAGTTCATTCAGCTTCATCCAGCAATGCTCTGGATTTCAGAAGTGTGTCTCACAATCAAAGCCTTAGGATAATAAAAATATTTTAAAAATCCATGAAGCTTAACCTGAAATCTGGTAAGAAAATCCACAATTACAGAATGTCAATCACAACAGATATGAAAGGCATTCAGAAATCTAAATCTTAATTGGGTGGCAGTGTCTTTAGCGAAGCCTGCAGGGGAGATGCAGCCGGCATGCCAGGCGGCACGCGGCCGGCTGGCCTTTACCAGGTGGGACCCCATCTCTGTGTCCACCATCAACAACTCCAGTAGATTTCATTATGGAAAAAAATAATTAAATGATAAAAATTCAGTAACGTGGGCATACAGCACATGCACATCCGACAGACAAGGAGGGATGTGCGGAGGCGGTTGACATTGAGATCTCCAGGGGTCTGCCGGCAGCGCGGGAGCCGCACTATTTAAGTCGGTATCAACTCGTCCTGCAGCCCCCAGGCAGCCTCGCCGATCAGCACGGACAACACAAACATCAGCTTTTCTAACAGAGCCCGGGCAGCCTGGAGCCCCCACTCCTCCCATCTGATGGAAACGCCAAACGAAGTCCACGCAGACGTGTCCCAGGAGCCACTCGGGGTTGGGGGACGCGGGGCTCCTGAGCAAGCCTGCAGCCACCGCGGTCCTCTGCCCAGGCAGCCTGCGCTCCCAAACCAAATCACGGCGCTGCAGGAGGTCAGAAACCTGCCCCAGCGGGATATAAGCGAGTGATTACTAGATCTAGAAGCCAAGTCATCTGTCACATGAAATGAAATAAATGCCGTACTAAACACAAACAGTCCCAAAGAAGCACTTTCTTTGTAGGCATCTGTACAATAGGCAATTTAAAGAAAAGACCATCAGAGCTTACTGCTAAGTTAGAAATGATGCCTCGGAGACAAAGTTTGAATCCTAGTCTTTCTTTTAAGAGATTTTAAATCATTTTGAGGTCCTAAAACTTCAAATTGATATTCCATTAGTTTATTTTCATGTCTTAAGCAAGAATGAATTAGCGTGGCAGAGCAGTCGCACATTTGTCCTCACACAGTATGATCTTGGGCTGACAATTTTCCACATGAGACTCAAACCCGTTAGCCGACACGAACAATGTGATTGATAGCACTATAGACAAGAAATAGAAGAGATTGGGAAGTTGTCAGGCAGTTGAAAGTTATGTTTTCTGAAACGCGCTTCCATGAGACTACGCCAGAGGCCTGAGGCAGAGAGAACTGCAAAGTGCTCCTGGGGCTTCGGCAGTCACAACCAGACGCAGCCTGGTTTTAGGTTCCTGCAAAAGCAGGAACAGAAATACAAGCCAGCTCATAACCCGATTGTTTTGTTAGGATGAGACTGTCACTCTCGCCCCGCATCCGCTCAGCAGCAGGTCTGATTCCTCCTCATCAGCATCCAGACAGAAGCGGATGCTCGTAGGGAGAGCAGAACAGACACTGATGGACGCGTGATAGATCCCATAGCTTCACAGCTCGGAAAGATCACCCACGGCCTGATTAATAAGTAGAGCTGGAAAATTTTCCTTAGAAGAGCAAGTTACTGCAGAAGCCAGGATATCTGACAGCCTGTTGCATCGCATATTTATGGTAGCTGTCTTCCTGCCAAGACAGGCAGATGTTAGTACTGCGTTCAGACGTGGCATTACCTTGAGCAATTTTCTCTGTATAATTACAGGTAATGCAGAACTCCTAGCAGTACTGCTGAGAGGCCAGCCTCTTGACAAGTCGGCTGAATTCACAGATTTGAAGGCAGCTACAATCTTGAAATTATTACTATCTGACAGGTTTTGTTGATATTTCTTATGGGCGGATCCAGACAGAAAAGATTTAGGCACAGAAGAGCAGAGTTTTCTTTCCCAGATGCATATGCTCAAGAAAAGTGATGTGCTGCAGAGAGAAACCATGCTTCTACCTGCAATCGCTCCTCAGCAAGAACATTCATATTTAATAAACTAAAGGCTCCCTTGAGCCAAAAGTTAAATTCCAACCAATCTACTTCAAACATCGGAGCACTCGTATCCCTCGAGCCAAAAGATAAGAGGGAAGTGCTTGTGAGCCACTACCTTGCAGGGGAGCTGGTGTGCCTGTACTTCTGGGTATCTTTCTTCTGCATTTCCACTCCTTTCTTTCCGAGCAGGGAATACATGTATTTCCAGATTCCTACATTTCTATCATAGGCCTTTATTTTGCATTTAAATGCTTCACATGAACCCCTCCCTACAAATCCACATGAATCAATGGAAAGTCTTCCACTGACTTCCACTGTTTGGGTCATGCTGTAGCAAGCAAGGATCACCTGAACATTTATAAGTACATCAGTAAAATTTAGAAGCAAAATTATAGTATTGATCATGCTGAATTTTTGCTGCAGTACCTATTTATTTAAAATGCACATCAACAGTGGCTATATATGTTGCTGGTTAAGGAGAAGCTATATAAAAAAACAAATTTTTTGGACTAAATCTGACCAGGAATGACCGCATAACTCTACATACACATGTGCCAATGTTCTGCAAACATCAGCACTTAGCACATATTTCTGATCTCTTTGTGTCTTGTTCTTCAGAAGTTTATGAATGTCTGACTATTGGAACTCTACCAGAAAACAGAACTCTCTACTTGTTCAGGTACCAGTGGGTAATGTACCCCATAATAACCACCACCAGAGCACCAGTCCTGCTCTGTACCACTGCGGCGTTCAGAAAGGGTATGTCAGGGCATCAGTGATTCAGCAGTTCTCACACCTCTGCCATCCCTCAGAGCGCCACCTTCATGCACCCATGATTCCGGAAATAATGGAGCGAAAAAGGCTGTTTCCCAAAACAATAAGGAAAAGGAAAAAGTAGAAGGACATGAAGACTACACCACACAGCTGTATTTTGCAGTGTGTCCTACAGACACACCACTCCACCTGAAACCTTTTAGAGAATTAAATAATGCAACAGAGTAAACAGCATATGGTATAAATTAGAGGGCACAGTCATTTAAAGATCATGGGAATAGTCTAAAAGAAAGTATTCACTCAGACTGCCCATCACAGATGAGAAAGAGAGGAAAATTAAAAGGCAGGGACTAGAAACTGAAGTTGAATGGCAGAGCTGAAAGGAACTGACATGTCAAAGAAAAATAGGGAAACACCGACCCCCATCGCAGGAGCCACAACAGAGAAAGCCCAACACTAAAATTTACAATAGAGGGAACAGTAGGAAATGAAAGATCACCAACGAGGCGAAGGGAAAGAAAAGCGGACAAACTTTTTGTGATGGGCACTGGCTCAGAAAGTTTGGCCAGCAAGAAGGGCAAACTTGAAGAGCCACTTGAAATAACTTCTGGGTCAAGGGGGTTATTTAGGACTGATGGAGACAAGATTGCCCAGCTTTCTTCAGAAGACGCAGTGCCAGAGAGATGGAGGACGAAAGGAGAAAAAACCCAGTGAACTGCATAGCAGTCAGATAAAACTTTTATTCTTGGAAAAATATTTTCCTACAGACATTATCTATAAGCAGCAGAAAATAACAAGGAGAGGAGTAGCGGGCAGCATGAGTTTGTCAAGAACAAACCGTGCGAAATCATTCTGATGTTCCTCGGTAACAGGATAACAGATGCTGTGGATAGGGATGAAATGGCAGGTATTACGTGGACTTTAGTAAGCCTTTCACACACTACCTCTCAGGCTAAGGAAATACGGTCTGGATGAATCTTACACTTGGTGAGTACAAAGTACGTTGGAAAATCATACTCTGAATAGTTAATAGTGTAAAACAGGCAAGAAACCTCACGCACGGCTCTGCAGAGCTTTATGTTCTGTATCCAGTCATATTCCTTGTTTTCATTAATTTGGGGCTGATGGATTGAAAATGATTCTTACTGACGCCGCGGATGTTGCCAAGGTGAGAGGGACAGCAAGGCGATCAGAGGACAGGAACAGAATCCAAAATGGGCTTTATGAGTTGGAGAAATAGACTGAAAAAATGGGTTGAAAGAGAAGTACGGAACTACCGATGAGAGACCGACCAGCGAACACAGGACAGGACACAACCAGCCCCTCAGTGGTACCGCTGCCCTGGATCTAGTAATTTTAAAGAATCATAAAGAGAATGTGATTCAATAATATCATAAAATGACAAGACAAAGGTAGAGTTTGTAAACCACTGAAGTACCACTTCAGCTATGGCACAACTCAGCTCGAGAAGCATATCCACACACGTGCACCCAACTTTGTGAGAAATTTGAAGGATTTGAACCAACTGAAAGCCACCAGGTGACAGTAAGATTAGTAAGACCAGAATCAAATTGCCAAGGTGAGCGGTGGCATTTCCACTGGTGCTTTACAGGTAAACATTTAAAACACCAGTGTAATTAGCGACAAGCTGTATGATGGCAGGTCTGTCAACAAAGCATGGTATCACTGTCAGATAAAATAGCAACACTGAGTCATAAAAAGAAATAACTCTGCTGTATCACGCCAGATGCAGAGTAGCAGAAAGACACCTGAGAGAGCTTTAAAGAGATCTTCCAGCAGCTTGAAACTATCTATCTGTAGCATCTCTGAGCTCCGCCGAATAAATCACAGACTGCATTTTGGAACCCAGGGACTCTCTTCTACCTCTTTCAGAAATAGGGCAGTGGAATTACCGTTATATTAAATATTAACAGCACTGTGATAACACTGCCTACAGTCCCACAGTCCTAGTTCCTCATTGTAAAAGTAACACTGATAATGACAGAGTGGTTAAAGAAAACCCAGAAATATAATTCAAGGCCTGAAAAACGTGTCTTACAGTAACAAACTAAAGAAATCCACCTCTTAGGGTCAGGTGAGAGGTGGGGAAAAGGAGACTAGAGCAGTTTTGGGAATATTCAGAGAGAGTTTCTCTTAGAAGAGCTATTTTTAAGCTAGCAGATAAAGATATGCATTCCCAAGGTTGAGCGCTGCAGTTAGACAAATTCATAGTCAAGTTATGAAAAAAGGGGAACTTTTTAAGCATGAAGGAAATTAATTACTGGATCAGCTTACCCAGGGTAAATCCCCCTTCAGCTGAAGTGTCTGTATGCCAAGGTGGGGTGCTGTTCTACCAATCTGCTCCAGCTCTACAGGTAGGCAGGGATTTGACTGCAAACCAAGTAGCTTATGTTATACAATAGGTCAAAACAGACCATCATCATCATCATCATGGTCTATGTCTGGCCTTAGGAGCTCTGAAAGAGGAACTGCACAGAAGACTTATAAATTGTGTATTAATCATTAAGTGAGCACTGCATTTATTAACCCATAGTACATACTTAAAATACAAATTGTATGTTAAAGTTGAAGCAAGGCAGTATACCCACGGGAACTGCACATGCATTTTGAGAAGCTGTCAAAAGCCAATGGCTCTACGTTACAGATCAAAAGCACATGGGAGTTCAGCCAGTCCACATAGCATCCCATATACGATGATCCCACAAAAAGGATAGTATTTTCTTGACTGTATTAGCTCTAGCTACTGAACTGTAACCAAGGAAGTGGCTGGAATTGAACAGAGAGGATAAACTTTTTAGCTAGGTCATGATGTTGCTGGTAGCACGCAGGATGGAGGAGTGAAACGCGAAAAAAAAGCAATTCTTTAAATAAAGCCAACACTTTCTTGGCTGTGTCTGTTCACTGACTTCTGCCATTTCTCAGCCTTAACTTGGGTGTGGGTAAAACAGACAGGATACCTGGAAAGGCAGGTTGGACTCTCCTGCCTCTGGGACAGAGGCTTCCAGGTTTTTGGATTGCTTCTCAGCCAACTGATCCTGCCAGTTTTTATTACAAACACCCCTCGCTCAGCAACGGCTCTCTGCCCCTCCCGCAGTCAGTGTGGCGGATGGACAAGTACGTGTATGTATGTGTGGACATCATAAAGAGTCAAACTTAGCTGCTTGACAGGAAAGTGAAAAGAAAGAAAACAGAGAGAACAACTGTAATTGCACGTGAGCAAAGAAGGGCAAATAGTCACGGTACAGAAATGCGTTTCAGTGAAAACAAAAGAGGAGAGATGTGCTAAGCAGCAATACTGGCGGTGACAGAGAACGGGGCAGAGGCAAGGAAAAGACAAAGGAAAATATGAGTGGAAGAGGCTCACTGTGCTTTACAAACCCTTGACAAAGCACAGGACAACGCAAAGCAGGGCTGGGGCAGGACAGGCGTGCGGAGAGGCACTGCCGGCTACTCTGCAACAGGGAACACGTTGAGCCCTGCTGGGCTCTACTTCGGTTGTTTCTTTGTGGTTCGGTGAGTCCTGTAACAGCTTCTGAGTATACAAGAAAGGTCCAACGGATCAGAATACTTGGAAAAGAAGCAGTGTATAAAAGGTTAATGCTTTTATACCTATCAACTGAGAGTTTAATATTGACATTAGTGGCACCGTTTGCTCTACACATGAACAATAGTCCACGCTCCCACGGTTATTTCCAGCTTATTTTACTAACTCACTTTTAGAAGTCGTTGCCTCCAGCGAGCGATGCAGGCGTTAGAGTCAAGCTCCATCCGCTCCGTACCAAAGCCTCTCCCACAGCGCAGCTGCACGCCAGCCCGGAGGGTCCAGGCACACACATTTCTACGGTTGCTTTTGGCCTGCTGAGCCAACAGACTGTACGCACACAAACCCTCCTTGCCCGCGAATGCTGAACTGGGAAACAATCCACATTTAATCGCCTTTTCATTTAGACTGATAAATAACTTAGAGATGAACACTAGACAGCAAGGAAAGTAATTGCTCACTCACAGTTGCATTTAAAAACACTTAAGCACGGCATTAAAATCCTCTCCGTTTGTCATACAGACATCAGACAGTTTGCAAATAACATTTTTAATTGCCAAATATTGACAGGGCTAGACTGTGAAGGACCAACATATAGCACACTGTTTCAGATGGATACAGAGAAATACTCCCTGGGTAGAGATCACTGAAAAATCCACTGCATTTGGTATAAAAATAGTTTGGGTTGGGGTTTTTTTTGTTTGGGGTTTTTTTTTTTTTTTAGATGGTATAATGGAATAATACAGCTGCCTTCTGTTACCCTCTATTATATCCACAAAAATAATCAGAGAGGAAAAGTGCCAAACAAATTCCCTCTTGTGCACCATGGAGATGAAAAAAAACCCCAATCATCAACTGCATAACACTGGTATTTGTGCTTGTGTATATTTAGACGTGGAAACATTTTTCTTAATAAAACCAAAAGACATTACAATTTGGAGGAAAACAGAAGCCTGAGGTAACGTGCTCCCCTTTTAAATACTGTGACCGATGCTTCTCAAGGACAATGCCTGACTTTCTAACTCAGGCAAACATTGAACACCAGAGAAACCAAACCAGATTTATTCCTGTGATGGTCAGCAAAACTCAGAATATTCAAAATAAAACCCCAAACTACAAAATCTACACCTCTCTGTTCCTGCCTGGCTTCCCCGTGTGTTGGACGGATGGCTCTGGAGCAGGGTGCACTGTTAAACACAAGGAACAAGAGCGGGTAGCTGTGGTGCGCTGCCAGCCGGCCGGCCCTCCATGAGCATCTCCGAGTCAAGGCTTCCCACACAAAAGGAAGGGGATTTCCCTTCCTCACTTCTCCAAAGAAAAGGATTGTGGCTGCACCTGAACGCTGCGGAGTGAAAACAAAGCAACTAAACAAAAAGCCTTATTGCATGCTGGGCAGGAGCTGCACAGTTTTACACAACACGTAGAAGACATCAGAAAGGTCCCCACTGCTGGCACATGAGGTTTCCACCCAAAAGCAGGAATGTGTACATGGAAATGCCATCTCTCCATCACAGAAAGCTGTTGGAGCCCCCCGTTACTGTCATTGCGGCGCCCTGGACCAGGCACAAAAGCAGCAGCAACTGGAAACCGTTGGCATGTACAGATGCTTAATCATAGAATCATAGAATCATTAAGGTTGGAAGAGACCAAGATTGGTTGGCCACATCTGGAGTATTGTGTCCAGTTCTGGGCCCCTCAGCTCAAGAAGGACAGGGAACTGCTAGAGAGAGTCCAGCGCAGAGCCACAAAGATGATCAAGGGCGTGGAACATCTCCCTTATGAGGAAAGGCTGAGGGAGCTGGGTCTCTTTAGCTTGGAGAAGAGGAGACTGAGGGGTGACCTCATCAATGTTTATAAATATGTTAAGAGTGAGTGTCAGGAAGATGGAGCCAGGCTCTTCTCAGTGTCATTAAGCGACAGGNAGTGATGTGCACTAGGTGGCCCTGCCTTGGCAGGGGGGGTTGGACTAGATGATCTTTCGAAGTCCCTTCCAACCTTTGTGATTCTGTGTGATTCTGTGAAGAGACCTCAAGGATCATCCAGTCCAACCGTCCCCCCTCCCCACCTATTACTCACTAAACCATGTCCTTCAGTACCACGTCTAACCTTTCCTTAAATACCCCGAGGGACGGTGACTCCACCACCTCCCTGGGCAACCCGTTCCAATGCCCGACCACCTTGTCCGAGAAGAAATTTCTCCTAGTCTCCAACCTGAACCTCCCCTGGCGCAACTTGCAGCCATGAGGAACCGCAGCATTCACATGGTCAACCTGAGAGAAAGGGGCCTCAATTCTCCTACGTGCCCACTGGAGGAGACGCTTTGATGCTTTCCAAAAATAAGTCTTCAAGTATTTTTGCACTCCCAGAGTCAAGAAGACACATCACCAGTGGGGAGGATCGGGGGCAGAGAAAACAGTGATAACTGACGCTGTTGTAACAGCTGGGCTGTTAAGACCTCTTGAGGATGAGGTTAGATGTCACAGTGGCTATAATACTCCTTTCCTTGAGGAAGAATTACAGGAGGCTTAAAGAAAATTAGGTTAGGAACTGAAGACAGACCCTGGTGGTCTCCAGCACTGGTGTCTGTAATGGCAGCTCTACAATACAGAGAACAAAGCAGGATACAGTAAGATAAGCTGATCTTTGCTGGGTGCAGTAATACATGCAGACTTCTTTAGAGCATATCTATTTATAACTACTGACATTTTTAATATTTCTAATGATAAGCATGCACAGTTTTGTCGGGGATTAGCCCCCTCGAACTGAATGCCTACAGAAGTCTAACTTTCTTGGGTTTCCCAAAGCAACGTGATATTAAGCATTCACACTTTTCTCTGCCAAGTTGTCTCTTTGGGATCCTTTTCTTTGTGAAACTCTATTTAAATTTGCTCTGGGTGCAGCAGGAGCAAACGTACCTCAGGACATTTTACAGGAACAACCGCACTCAGCACAACTCAACAAGCGAACGCGGCACAGCTGCACTCACGGCACGGCACCTAACCATCGCTGCCAAGAAGCAGAGGGCTTCACCAATGCAACCCCACTTTATCTCTACAGACGACGATGTTTAGGCATCTCTGCAGGACGCCACGCCACAAAGCGCAGACACAGCAACAGCACGTGGGAGTAAGCCCGTCTCCAGAGAAGTCGCGTTCTCCATCAGGCTGGCAGGGCAGTGGAGAGCGCTCATCCTGCACGGCAGAAATAACGGGGCCATTCCCACGTGCACTTTACAGCATGCACGGGGTTACTCTTCTCTATAGCTCCACTCCATCAGCAGAATTACGTGCAGCAGCAATCCAACCTGGGCCTCTGACAGCACCTAACCGACCTGAGAACCTCTTGAAGGAAGAATGAGTTTGCTCCTGTTTCAATAGCTCTCTCCATCTGAAAAGGGCATTGTTGTACAGGTTGATTAGCTACGAAGATTTTTCCTTATAGTCAGCCTCTATCTCACTCTTAATTCCACCCCATTACCCTAGCTACACCCCTGGGCCCCATCCTGTACAACCACCGTCTTTCTTTGATATTTATGTGCTCAGGAACCGGTACGACCCGCCGCAGACACTGCCAGCCCCAAAAGCCTTTTCACGCCGGTACTTCGCTCTTCCCGCTGCCCTAGCAGCCGGATGATACGGCTGGGGTTAAACACAGCATGAATTCGCATTCAGAAACAACCTGGGCAACACAGCCCACACGAGGCCTTGAAGACCCTAACGAAGGGGCACACAGGTTTATCCGGGCTTTGACGGAAAACGGGAATATGCCATTCAAACATCACATTACTTGCTCTCCCCTGGCTTCTCGGCCCGTTTACTGCGCTCTCTTCCCACGCATCAAAGGGGAAGGCAAGCTCTCTATCTGCGTTTATTACACAATTCCATTTCATATCAGTACATTTAACTTGCTTACGCTGAACTCCGCTGCCCGAACAAAGAACCACTGAGCTGAGTCTTACGGGATTAAGTTCAGTACTTTCCCTTAATTGGGCTGCACGGGCTCCTATAGGATGCTCCGTGTTGCTTTTATCTGCATTATCCCACAAACTGGAATCATGTATTGCACAACTCCTTTTACGCTTCTCTGAGATAAACCTAAGAAGATTAGGCCAGTTGGTTTCTCTCAGGTTCCTGCAGATTAGCACCTGCAACATCACTGTCCCTGCGTTCGTGTCGCTTATCTTCCTCTAACACTTCCCAGGTTTGAACGTTTCTGATTATATGATAAGGCCTGAAAAATAGCCAGGATCTCCCTCTGGGTTTTGGTCTTTCTCAAAGCACACTCATTCTCTCATTCTTCCCTTCACCCATTCCTTCTTCAATACACCAGTTGGGACAATAATCTGAAAGCGTTTATTGCAAGTGGTGTTTGATATACACAGGCTGGTTTTCCAGAATCACTTGGTCTGCCAACCATCGAGATTCATCACAGCTTGGCATCGCAGAAACTTGGAGGCAAGGAAACTGCCGAGGATTCGTGGAAGTCAAGTCAAGAAGAAATACAGGGACTAGCCTACTGCCTGACCGAGCTCTCTTTAGGCTGCAGAACATTTCTCTGTAAAGATTATGATTATTTAATATGTACATTATGGACAACGTGAGGCTAAAATGCAAATGCTCCAAGGCACTTTAATCATACTTTTGGATGTGACTTAGCAGCCGAAATCTAAGCATCAGTGGGACTTCACCCTGAGGACACCTTTGTGCTCAAAACATGGTCACCTGGCCTGGGCTGCCACATTCTTGTCCGCATCAGGAAGGTCAGCCGGCTGATGGGTATGTTATTCGTGCTAAACTTTTATTCAAAGCACACAGCCTTGTATATGTAGGGCATGCAAGTTCCTGCAGGAGAAGCAGGTCAACGAGTTGGCCTTCGGTTCAGCAGGAGGTGGTTTCTGAGCGCAGACACCGTAACGCGAGGCAGGCAGATTATGGCTGTCGCGGGACAAGGCGAGCCAATGATGGAGACCGCCAAGCTCAGCCTGGCGGATCCCAGCCGCCGGCACCGCAGCAGCAGAGCTGTCAGGTATCCACTCACATCAGCAGGCAGGGCTCCGGTGCCCATTCAGCCCAAGATCCCTGGGGACTCAGGGTCTTCCTGAATTATTTATTTGGCTCAACAGGTGATCTTTGGTTTTTAGATTATCTGATTCCACTCGGCCACCTCGCATAATATTTTTTCCAACCTCTGCCTCACTTTCCCAGTGAAACTTAATTTTCTAGCTCCTTTCCTTTCAGCCACGTGCCGAGTCCCAGATGACTGTCCTTTCTTAGAGGACTATACAAGTGCCCATTTTCCCAAAAGCAACATCTAATAAATTCACAGCTTAGAATCACAAATAGTAGAGATAAAACATTATCGAATAACATCGACATAACTTTCCAACTAGTTCAATACAGTATTAGTTTCACTATAATAAAATCTTATTTTCAACAAGTTATTTATAGGGCTTTCATCAGGTTACCTGGGATATTACTTCACTGTGCACAGCTCTTTTCTCCTTAATATTCAGCCCAAAACACCTCCGAAATCAGAGCTGAAAAACCTCTCGGTTAATCTGATGTTTCAAGGGTCAGTACAATTTCCAGAAAGTATGAGAATCACAGAGCCTGAAAGAATCACTCCAACTCACACCTCAGTGTTCATTCATAATGAGCTTTAAGATATCCGTTGAGGATTTTTAGCCCCAAGTTTCAATATATGTAGCTCTGAATTTGAGTGGCCACTCACGATTACCTGAGCTCCTGTTTGACCCGCTCAAGAAGTGACCATCACCAAGTTACTGGATCCCGCTCTCGTGGAGACAGCATTTTGCTCCAAGTCGTGGTGCTGCCTGTGCTTTATGAAAACCCTTCCTTATCCTGCACCGCAACCAGTAGTGTGCACGCCGTCAGCGACGCGTCCCCCAGGAGAACAGAGCTAATGGCTGAAGGGTGGTGGGTCCGTAAACCCCCTCCAGATAGCCACATACAGCACGCTATTATTGTGCTCAGAGCGTTCTAACTTCAGAGGCAGAAGAAAAGGGAGATTTCAAAACTGGTGCGGGGGCTAAAAAGCACTTTTGCCTCAATTTTCACTGTGGGAACACGGAGTTACGGAGGAGCCAGTAATTACCAACTCGCGTGAGGCATCATTTGTTTCGTAACTGCTAGCTTATCGTGGACTTCTGTCTGTGCAGCCTTCCGAGAGACACCTACCGTAAGCTCTGCTAATTGGTCAGGTGCAAGAACTGCTGTCAAAAATGTGCTCGGTAGGCACTTTCTTATAAAAATCTATCAGAGTGTCAGCTAGAAGTTTAACCCTCAGAGATAAAAAAAAATCAGGAAAGGCGTTTATGAGTTTGACAGGGTTTTACGGTAAAAGTTAAGGGAAGCGATGATGGTGTGGGGGAGACGCAGAAGAGGACAACCGATTGCTGCAGATCCAGTACAATTATACTGGGGTCAGCCACCAGCGAGGCACCTGTCTGAGGTTTAGCACTGCTCTAGTGGAAGACACTGATTTCCCAGACATCACTTTGACGTATTTTAACACAGAAGATGATGGCCAAGCTGGTTTTGGATGCCTCTCTGAGGATTTTTCTATTTCCTACAGACTTTCTATGAAAAATGAATCCAGATATACTCAAACAGTTACTACATTTGCAATGGTTTGTAAGTTGTCAATAACTGAGAGCTGTGTTTGGGTGTGCAATTTGTTCTGCCATGCGCATCTGCGTGCCAAAAATACCAGAGGTTCAGTAATACGAAAATACAAGAAAATGCAGCTGCTCTTATTAAAGTTAAGACATTTGGCCAGTAAAGACAGCACTGTACTTGTTGAAAAAAAAATATAGTTAAACAGGTCAAAAAAATTGGTTTTGGCCACAAACATGGTCAAACTCTTTAATCTAGTAATCCACTCTTTACATCTTTACAGAAGAGCTCACTGCACTGCAAACAAGTAATAAACATACATAAAAAAGTTCACGCATTAATGCAAGAAACTGCATTAGAGATCAAGTCACCTCTGCAAGAGGAGACTCTTGTCAAATTTCTTTCCAAAATCAGTTTAATGCTAAGACGCAATCTCATTTAACTAAAAACAATGAAACAGGAAGGGAAAAGCCACCCAAAATTATGATTAAAATGAACAGCAAAGAACATTCACCAGATGTTCAGGCTCTCCCCCTACTCTTTATCCTTCCTGTTGTCTGACACTTTCTTTCCTTTTAAAAATGCATTAATACAATCATGGATCATAACAATAAAACAGGTGGTATTAAAACCTTCTAATTTAGGTTTCTAGTTCAGGCATGCTATAGGCATTCACCTCCTTTCACTGACTACGGAAGGAAGTCAGACTCCCAGCTTTAAAGATTAATGGGGATATCTCGACAGTGTCTGGGTGTTGGTTTTTTTTCAATTTTCCTTTAACCTCTGACTTATCCTACCCTAGAAGCTAAGCCATTCCTATTTCTTCTTCCCTTGTCATGCTCTGTGCTCTACTCCCACACTTTAGCTAGTCCTATACATTACTGCTGTCCACGATGAGCTCTTTGAGGTTACTTCTACCGACACTGGAAGATACACATAGAAAATTGCATGGGAAGCAAAACATTCAGCTAACTCCCCTTTCTCCATCTCATACGTACCTGAGAAACACACCAGGGAAAGCCAGGAGCTGCTACACAGCCTCACCACAGGTAATCACCCACTCCTATAAACAACATTGCTGCCTGCCCTTTCGATCCTTTCCTTGGTGTCTTCCTACAGAAATAAGCACCCAGCCCTATGCCAGTGGTAAATTAGCTGCTTAGTTTTTGTTTAAGTCTCGTTTAACTAGATGTGACATCCCTGAGTTCATCCTGAAAAAGTGGGAAATGCCATGCCAGGAAGCTGATGAGGGTCATCAATCACCCATGTTTAGCTTCTTGGTAAATGAAGGAGGAAGGGGAGCAGAAAGAGGGACCAATACATGAAAAATAATCTATATACTGGAGGAAAGGACAAGTATTACTTGTGGTACATCCACACACGGGCAAGATCAGCTACACCATCAGAAAAAAAGACGCTGAAATCAAGAATTGTTAACATTTTTGCAGAACTGGAAGAATGGAAGGATCACAAGAGCCTTTGCTGTTCAGGACACAGGCAGAGGTGAGGAAGGAACACCGGGAAGAGAATGTAACAAAAAGAGTTCACCAAAACCAGGAATCCTGTGAACTGTCAGACTAATATCAGCAGGGATATCATCATAAAACAGTATTTAAGAGAAGGTAAGGTCATGCTTTAAGGGGCGTTTTGTCCACACACAGAGGCGGTGTGGGACACTGCCCAAGATGTGTGGGGAAGAGAGGGGCAAGCGGGTGCTGGAGGCCGTCGTGGGAGGTGGCACAGCCCCACAGCACGTCCCGAGCAACCACACCGCAAGGACAAGTACAACGGGCTGATGCAGCCGAGGAGAGGCAGAGCTTGTGGGGCTGCACGGGAGAGCTGTAATTCTAGCGAGCGGCAATCGTGCATCAAAAATTCTCTTAGACAAATTGCCAGATCCCTCGCAGCACGTCCTGCGACTCCAAATGGAGCGATGCTTTTCTGCGCCTTACGGCGGTCCTGCACGGGTGCTGGGGGAATTCTTCTTTTCAAGGGAAGGTCTGAGTTCACACTCCTTTGCCTCTTAACACAGTTTACAAAACCACGATGGAATATTTTTTCCCTGATATGGAGAACAGAAGGTAACAGAATTACAAGCTGGGCGAGATGAAAACTAACTACTGCATGCAAGATACCACCTCCGAGGCAGGAGAGGGGAAATATATGCAAACATTTCTTGCTTCTGCCAAGGATCAGCCAAATTTGCAGAGCTGGAGCCTGCTCTCATTTTTATTGTGGGTTTTGGTTTTTTTTTTGTAATTCTATTAGAAAATCGCTTCTGACTTCCAATAGTGTGTGATACTGCAGAATCAGATCTAAAATATGTTAATATCTTGAGAATCACAATTACAAATCTTGGGGGTACTTTGTATGCTGCACAGGTACATCTTGGATTACAGGCTTCCTGAATCTGCATTTGTTTTCCGATTTTGATGCTTTTACTTATGCTTTCTGGTACATATCCCACTATAATTTTTTCTGCAAATATTGCAGTAACTCCTTTAACAGTTTTTAGTCTTTCAGCTTTGATTTATTTATGGAAGATGTCTTTTTTAATTAAAGTTCTTAAAACTTGCTGCCAAGGACTTTGAAATTTAAGGATTTGATTTAAGCTACCGGAAAAAGGCATTCACGATCATGTTGGGATCCCGGTTTCTTCTTTTCAACACCAAAGCACAATTATATCTCTGTAATAGTTATGCTGAATATTAAAGGGAGCGATTATTACGGGGCATTTTAACTATCTGAACATTAAAAACTTAAAAGCACTAATCATAATTCCTTTGCCATATTAAAACATCACATGAGCAGAGTGGGAGCTGCACTAACACAATAGTCATTAATCAGTATTTAAAATAAGACTGTTGCCAAATTATCTCTTAGGCTTAATTTCCTTGAGCAGTATCATCCCACAGAGAGAAGGCTGGAGTATAACCTGACATATTACTGTTCTTCAAGAGATTAGTTCACCATTGGCAATCGCTCACCTGCATTAACTTGGCCCCCGCAATGCTGCTAGAACCTCTCCTCCAGCTTACAGAGGCACAAATGTCAAATTAAATACCCATCTGCCTTCCGAGCAGCCCAAGGCTGCTCAGTAATGTAGGCAAAATTGAATGAGTTATTTTGTCCTAACTCTACAGGCTGCAAAATCGAATTTGGTGGCAGCAGCAGAGCTGGATCCAAGAGAGGGCACAGAGGACTGACGGCAGCCAGCGAGCGTTCGGGAGGCAAGGCTGGAAGGAGGGGAATGACTGAATTTCAGAGGCCACCGATTTTGGGCAGCTGGAGGGAGCTTCCCTTCCTCCACACACCTCTGCCAGCCCAGGAATTGCCAATCCTGGCTCCTTGTGCAGCCCCTCCTGCCTGACCCTCATGCAACACGGTCTTGGACCCCTGTGCCCAAGAGGCTGGTCCCCACTCCCTCGGGCACAGGAGAACCCCCTGCGGACTGCCATCATGGGGAATGGACCCTCACCTACGTCTGTAGGTTGCCCATACTAACGAATAACCTGGCAAAAAAACACTTAGTAAAAAATTAATAATCTAACCACTCTAACCAGAAAAGCTTCATTGAGTGCATATGGTCACGACACAGGTCTGTGCCAGGCTGGGCCAGACCTTCTGAAGTTATGAGCTAAGTGCCAGTAGCAAATTTTCCCACCTGCTGCTGCTGCTGAACCTCCTCCCTGCCTTCTCCTCCTAGTTGGAAATGTTCCCTGCAGAGGTACTTCCATCTGCAAAGGCCGTAGCGGTGCGTCCCTGCCTGCCAGAGCACTCTGCAGAGCGGGAACACCGGCAGCAGACACACGCTGCCACCCGAAGCTGCTGGCCCGAAGAGGCAGGAGCACGCGCACAGCGTGCCACCTAGATGCAGCGCTCCTGCCAGAGCGCGTCACCGGTGATTTGTGTTTGTACGGTGTTAAAAGCCTGAGATTCAAACCAGAAATAAAAAAAGAGCTGGTCTCTAATCCAAAGATGTTACATACTGTTTTATATATATATATATTGCACTAAGGAATAACTACACAGAGAACAGGAGTTAGCTGTCTCTTTGCTATGCCTTTCATAAGTTTGCTCCCTCCACTTATCCTCCTTTTTATGGGGCACAGGAGAGCTATCCCTCAGCTCGCCTGCTTTTCTTTCTTTCTATCTTGTTCGTGGCTAATTTTATCTCCCCCATGGCTTCAACTTCCATTTTCATCCGACACTTACACTGTCATATCTGAAGTGTTCCTCTCCAGCCAACACATTATTTTAGTCCATCTCGCTCTCACTTCAGTTGTCTCATCTCGCTCGGTCAATGACACCAGCGAGGAGCACTCATGTCTGAACTTCTGTTATACCTCTCTCCATGCAGCCCCCCCGGAATACTTAACTGGAATTAATATGAAATATCATTCCCTTTCCCATCTCTCAGTACTTTCTCAAGATGTGCTCCTGCTGTAAGCCTCACCTCTCCTTCCCAAAACCAGCCAGACATGACATCTAGGTTGCATGGCTCTCGGTAATACTGCCTGCTATTTATTGTACCGGTTCTTCCAAAAAATAATATTGCAAAAATAGCATCACCAGTCTATTATTCCTACCGTTAACCTGCGTGACCAAACAATCTCAGCACTATCGCCCTTTTCATTGCTCTTTGATCCTTTCACATTGTTTTGTGAGGTTTTTTGGTTGTTTTTTTTTACATTTGGTTCCATACTGATAGGCAACCACTTCTGAAGAAACCTGTCTTATGTGTATATACAGAAACTACATCAGTGAAGGCATTACCATAAAACTGATAAGAAATAGTGCTAAGAGCTAGTTCCTCTACTTTAATCCATTTATCCTACTGTGTCTTCCAGTAGTCAAAATGAAGATATGTCCATGGGACCCAGCAAAGAATCAAATTTACATACCACAATAAGACATGAAATAGTTACAACTGCAATTGCTTAAGGATAATTCAGCCTATTATCCCCTTCTGTGTTATGTTGATGTGTCTGGGCTGTTGGTAAGAGTTGATGCACAGAAAAAAAAAGTGTATTTTCTGTGATAAGCAGAGGAATGCTTCACTAATTTAGAAGAGTCACAAAGAATAAAGGGAATTGCAAATTAAAAAGAGAATGCAGTTGTGCAGGAGATTTGGACACTTGTGATATTTGTACTGGGACCGAAACAATGCTTCTTTTAATAAAGCTGTCTTCGACACCTATCATACAAATGGCCATTCTCAGCCCAGAGCACCATACAATGAACCAATCTGGCAGTCATTACGTAGTCTTCGCGCTCATTAGTTTTTTTTTATCTAAACCAGTCTGATCTGACCAGAATTTTCTTGTCTGTTGTTTAGGTAAGGATCTGAGTGCATTTTATCAGGGCGTATCGGTTAGCTTTGCAAAATTGTTTAATGTCTCTCTAATTCTCAGTATAAGCAGTGTTACAATACATCCGTTCTCTCTTTTATGAGATGCACATATTCATCTCATAATCGGCTTTTACCTGCTGCTTAAAGCAGAAACAGGTCCTGTGAAATGCCTTTAAGGTGAGGAATAAAAGAAGTGTAACTCTTAGGTAGCACATCTACGGTTTAGAAAGCACCTTTACAACCATGGTCTCTCCTATGTCAGACTTGTTATCCGATCTGGAGCACTCACTTCAGGAATGTCACTGCCTCTTAGAAGTGAAGCCCTGTCCAGACAGAGCTAAAATTTAGTGTATGAGTGTCTTATTGAACTCCATCACCACACCAAATGACTGGGCTGTCTAATGAGAATCTGAGGTAGAAGACCAGAGGTGAAATGAATATGAAGACAGGACCACCGTTCCCGCTGCAGGTAATTTGCCATTTAAGCGTATTTGAGACAGACAGACAGACAGGTGAGACAGAACAGAGACACTTCACCTGACACGCTCCATTTTGTACTACTCTGTGGCCACTCATTCCCAACCAGTCTGTCAAGCCTGACCTTTCAACGTCCAGCAGCCTGGGGGCTAAGCGGGAAAAAAATGACAATGGTATTTTACAACGTGAAAAAAAACGGGTTTTTTCCTAGGTTTGCACTATTTATAAATGAAGACCTTTTTGAAAACTGTTTGTGTGAGCCTTTGTCTTTATTGTCTTTGAATGCTCAGCTAGCGTCCCTGAAGGTGAACATTTTCAGAGAATAAACAGGACAAACCAACAGCAGAAAGTTCTTCTATTCTGTTATAAATCTGTATATTTTTATATTTGCTTGCTATAAACTGTATCCAGTAATAACATCCACGCCACGAACATGTAAAGTTCATTTTTCCATAGCACCCCGTGGCAAATTTTTCTCTTTTCTCAATGACCTCCTGGCCACCATTGTGCATTGTTATTTGTTCTTCATGTGAACAAACATTCATAGATTTTATTTAATTACAAGGTGAAAACCACTGCTCACCAAACACCAATTGCTAACATCGCTGCATTTCCCATGACGATACTTGCAGTTGAAGTCTTAAACTTACCTTTAATTTAAGGCTAAAGAGTGGCAAGGTTGAACGCTGCATATAAGTGAATGCCTGACCAAACCCTTGGCCAACGGGCAATATCCAACCAGCCAGAGGAGGAAGGCACCTTCAGCTTCTACAAAGCCGCCCATTCAGTGAAACCAAACTGAACTGCTCAACTGGTTTCCGCAAGTTTCAACAGGATTTAAGTCACCTCAGTATCTTGTATGTGGGTTTCCTTCCAACTAACTACTGAATTTAGGATTTTCTTTTTTAATGAGAGTATTTAGGACAATCAAAACACAAATAGGACAAAATGTGTGAGTATTAGGATGTATTTGGATATACACAGTGTACTTCCAACATGGCTCATCCTTTCACTTCTTTTGTCTGGTATTTTTTTCTGTGTATATCCACATACATCCTAATACCCCCACACACCTTAAGTCAGAATTTGCACTAAAATATTGGTTTAGTTGTATTACTGAAAAGTCTAAGCTCTTCCCAGCAAATTACAATTCATGCATCAGGAAATAAATGCAAACATTTGCATTACCTGCTGAAAAGCAGCACAGTACAGCTCTGGAAGGCTTTAAATAAAGATGACACTTAGCTAGCTTAAGTTTCTTCTTACAGACCTATAAATCAGGAGGGACTTACCTCAAGTCATGGAGATTCACCAGAGTGAGAGGTAATGAGACCTGGTGAATTAAATGATTGAAGAAGTTTATCAAAACCAGGCTGAAATTATCTGGGGACCATACAGTAGCACTGTGACAGTTCCATTGTGATGATGCTGGCAGGCAACACGCCACAGTCCTCCAGATTTGGATTTTAATATAAATGCAGTATTATTAGAGAGCTATTTTTTAACAGAACTTTTTATTAGAGAACAAATGCTGCTAATAATAATATTAGAACCAGATATTCCCAAAAGCAGTCACTGACAGGTGAATTCAGCCACTGAAATAAGAAGGTGCTACTCTAGATTTCTTTCTGATGCCTAAGAGGAATAAAAGAGCTGGTTATAAAAATAAATCTGGAATAGGTGATTACATGTCGATTCAAAATTAAGGTATTCACTGATGTCTGCAGAACCCTCCGAGAAGGCAGGCTGGCATGTTCAGTCCCAGCTCTTGGCTTCAAAGGAGCAACTTGTGCGCAGCAAGGGAACCAGCCAGGGAAGTCACTAATCAAGAGGCTGAAAGATCTGCCTGGAGAAGGAGACGAGAGGTTCTTCAAGTCAGAGACACCAATACTTAAAGGGATCCATATCTCAGGAAGTAAAAACTCAAAGGCAGTGTGCCCGGTCCTCAAGCAGACCAAGTCCTGTGGAAATACTGGAGTTCATGTGGAGATGAAGAAAGCACCAAAGAGAAGCCCCAACAGCTGAGGAAGAGTGTGGCGGAGGCAGCAAGGGGCAGCTCCCGAAGCCCAGCCAAGGGAGCTGCTTCACAAGATATTAAAACAAAGACTCGTTGGCTGCATGAAGAGATAACCTACCAAGAAGTGAAGCTACTACACTTTAAGGCAGGAGTACAGATTAAAGACAGTACATAACTCCAAATTACATGAATACACGCTTTGATTATGAACACAGATCTCAGGCAACCAAATGTCCAAAAATGAGGAAACAAGTAATTTCCATCCAGAATAGTGAAAGAACTGGTATTTCACGTAGGGTAGGAAACTTAAATAGAGCAAGACAGGAACAATATCATGCGATCTGAAATAATAAATGTCATATCTATATTTAAAGAGGAAAAAAAATTCTGAGAGCAACTAAAAGCCCTTTCTTCTAAGCTCAGCAGCAGCGAAGCTTGATAAGAATTTTAAGGCAAGAGTAATGAAAGTCAGTGAAGCTAAGAGAATTTGGGGTAAAACACCACACGGTTTAATACAGGTAAGGCACAGAAGAGTAATCTGACATCTTTCTTAGAGAAGACAACTCGCTTTCTGGAGAAAGGAAATGAAATCGACCTCAGCTGTCTGATTTTGGTAAAGCTCTAACGTCACGTCACCTGGGAAGTTATTAGTTAAATTGAAGAAGATGGGGGATTAGTACAAAAATTTTAACTTGGCCTGAAACTGCTAGAGGTAGGAGAGTAACAGCAACATGAAATGGAGAACATCGGGGGAGAGGGAAGTTATTAGCATCACTGCTGAAGGACTGGTCTTAGAGCCAGTCTTGGTTAATATTTCACCAGTTATCCTGGCACACAAATAGCTACAGTCCTGTTAAAAGTTTACTGAAGACAAGAAGCTAAATGACATCTCTATACAGAGAGAACTGGGAGGGTGTGGAGCAAGAACCACGTAGCACCTTGACTGGAGTACCAGCGAGATGTTGCAGTTCAGTGCTACAGAGTGCAGATCATGGATTTAGAGACTTAAAAAAAAAATAAAAATTAAAAAAATCAGCCTTGGGAAGCTGCAGGGGGGCATCACAAGATGAAACACTATGTGATGCGGCTGTGAGATAAAACAGAAGAAAACGCAACCCAGGAAGGTATTATGTTAGAATTTCCCTACAAGACAGGATGCAACTACTGGTGTTTTACAAAGCCCCGCTAAGACCCTCTCCGGTGTAGTGTGCACAAATCCGGACACCCAGTTCCCCAATTCAAGCAGAAACAAAAACAGAAGAGAAACACCGGGTGACTGTGAGAACGAAGCTCCCTCCTTGCATGGAGGGGCTAAAAGGGTTTGATATGTCTGGAAACTGAACGCTGCGAGGGACGGCTCTCTTACCATTAGAGAATAGAGATGTTTTCTCCCTATGAAGTCTGCAGGGCAAGAAAACACCAGAGAGCAGAGCTTTTAGTACTAATGGAAACTTCAGCAAAGACGAGACAGCAAAAAATACCCATCCACTCAGCCTGGGAACGGTAAGGTTTTTAAACAGGAGAGGATGGGTCAGCCTTTTCACCCGAGTAATGCAGATCACCTGCCTAATGCCAAGGGCAGAGTTTAACAGTGTTTTCAACTAGCTAATACAGTTGCCTGCAATTTGTGGGACTGCTGGAGAAACGAGTCCTGTGAAAATATCACGAGTGTTTCCCACGTGAACCTGGAAGAAGGCGGTGTAATACCTGCTGTACCTCCCCTCTCCCACGGGGGGATCACACATTAATGTTCCTGCAAACCTTCAATTAGAGGAGTGAATCAAACAGACAATTATCTTGATGAAACCTCAAATTAAATGCAAATTAAATCCAAGACCACTGAAAATGTGATCTTTGACTAGAAGTAGGTAATGAACTGGGTTTTGTCTTCAGCAGTTGTTAACTGCATTTAGGTAGTTCTGGGATATCAAAGAAAAGATAAATTGACTTAAGCAATGAGTAACGTAAAATGATTAAGATAAACTCTTGGTTTTTTACAGCTTGTTACAAAACGTAATTAAAAAACCCAAACAAACCTGTTCCTAGTAACTGCCTCTAGATCAAAAATGCTTCTTTTTTCCAGACAGTGCTGTTTGCAAAACCGAGCGCTGGCGGCTTCAGCTTAGGAACCAGAGTGGGAAGCCAGGTGGAAGCATCACCAGTGGCCCATTTTCGTTTCCATGCAAGCCATTAGAAGTTTTAATCAATTGAATTTGATGGAAATAGGAAAAAGCCAATTATGTGACAGAAGAATTTACCTCCACCAACTTAGGAAAGAGAGGTTACTTTTCACGATTTAGTTACCCTTATACACATCAAATATAACAATAAAAGCCAGCAACAGCTTTACAAGGGAAAACTGGAGGTCTTCCCTGGGCAAAGTCTAACTGTTTACACACTGCAAGTTATACAACATAACTAAAATGAACTAAAAATAACTGGTTTTTTTCCCCACAAAACTTAATGGAGGGACAGTACTACAACTGAAGTTACAATTTAAACTAAAGAAACATAAGGCACAGACCCCTGACAATATTTTTACTTTACATTAACCAGAGTTACGTTATCTCGAGTTATTCTGGCCTCACCTGGTTCTGCTGTAATTCCTTCTTGGGAAGCGTACTCCTTTCCCTTAGATGCTTGCAATACAGTCCAGAGAGCATTTTACATTCATGTGACTTTGAGACATGCTCCAAACTTTTGTATTTTTCCTTTCACAACACACAAACCCTTTTTAAAGAAACAAATGCTCCCTATTTCACCATTTAAAAGATGCTCCAATAATATTGCAAACGCTACTGGACACATTTCAGGGAAGCATGTGGAGACTGATCGTTCCTTTCATTATTAACTCCATTGATAAACATCGATTCGAGACAAAAAAATTATCTTTCTGTTTTTAGAGTCAAACTTCATCTGTTACCCAGTCTGCAAATTAGATGACAATCAGCAAAAATAGGCAAACTTCTGGTATATGAAACAACTGACTGTTCTACAGGGAGGCCACTTTGTAGGGCTTTACATGTGACTTGGATCAAAGGTCTCACTTTCACTGAACAGACAGCAAAAAAGGAAATATTGGGTAAATTAATACTGTTTTCTAAAACAGCAGAGCCAGTTCCGGGTCTCTTAAAAGTTAATTGGAATTTGCCTTTATTTAATTAAATGATGAGAGTTAGGCCAGAGACTATAGGCCTAACATTTGGTTAGAATAACGCAGTAGTTAGAAAAACACTAGCTGGAAGACAGGACATAAAACTGGTGTTTGCATCTGCCATCACACAATATGCCGCGGATTTATGGGCACGCTCCAGAAGCGGAGAGCTGCCATAAACTGCACCCGGCCGGGCAGCGCAGCCGCCGGGCAGCGCGGAGCAGCTGGAGCACACGTCCTAGCGCTCACAAAGTACCCATCACCGGTTCCGGCACAGACGATTTACTGTGAATTACAGGGGGGAAAGAAGAAATAAGCCATGTAGAGCCTGGATCCCTACTCAAACTTCTCACAACTGAGTTTCAAGCGCAGCCTTTAGACACGGGATGCCGCGGGAAGAATTACTGCCCAGCGCTGTTCTGCACAGCCAGACGTGAAGTCACTCCCTTAACCTCACTAGGAACGGAAGGAACAGGGTCCCGTGCTCATTTTAAACGCAGTGCCATCACAAAAAAAATCAATACCTGTCAGGCACTGATTGCTCTTCTGATTTGATAACAAATTTTCACTCGGGCATACAGAAATCAGGTGTACAGAGTCAGTGTTGCGAGGAATCTGCAGTCTAACAGGCAGCGTGACCTGTTAGAAAGGAGTATTTTATTTTTTTTTTACAAAAGCTATAGCATACAGACTAAAAGAAATCTGTCTAAAATCAACATTTTACTCCAAAACAAGTAAATAAGTTAGTGTTATCTGAAGGACTTAAGAAATCACCTGTGTTGCCTGCCCCCACTAAGCTCCCAGGCACCATGGGACGATGCATTATTATGACAGGGTGAAAACAAGGAAATTAAATTAAAAAAATATTTACTCTTCCTCTAGCTGGGATTAATTTCTGAGGTTAGCATGCAGATATGCCCCAAATACAACTTGTACTTAGAATTTCCTACGTGATATGTAACCAGGCTGAAAATGCTGCTGTTGGCATACAGCTCCTCAGAGAATACTTATTATGCAAAAATGAAGACATGAGAATGCTGATGAAAATCTGCGAGTCATTTATCAAACACTGACCTGAAATGAATATTAAGAAAAACCTCTTTTATATGCAAATGTTTAATCTGATCGAGTTTAATCATCACTTTTCTGTCTCAGGACTGACGAGTTGCGTACGTACTGTGTACTGTAAGACACAACCTTCCGTATCTCATTCTCAAAAAAACCAGTTGTTTTGTCAATGGCTGCTCTGGGAACACATGGACTAGAAAATTAATCTTTTCTTATTATTTTACTCACCTGTGAGACTATCGTTTCAGCTGCCCACCTGCTGATCACTTGAGTACTATCTGGTTCACACGGACCAAGTACTTCCATTCTCTCAACAAGACAAACTCAAAGTATAATTGATTTCTCCGATGGATTTTCTAATGAATATCTATTGCTACACTAGTTGCTAAAGTACTCACTGATGTTTGTGTGCCAACTAATATAAATCTGTTTATTTACTACCCAATTTTACAACCAGCTACTGGCTGGGGAAAAGCAACACGAAGGAACAACATCAATGCCCGTGCATTTAGAAACGTTCGGCTCCAAACTGGCAGCCTGGTGGGAGCCCCGTCCCCCAGCCCCTCCCGGTGACTACCCAGAGCAGCAAAATCCTCCGTACTGTAGCAAGAATTAACAAGATCTGAGCCTTATTAAAAAGCAACATGATTGCATTCTGTAAAGCTGACTCTAACTAAACCAAAACAGAATTAAAAGTGCTGTACTGTAATTTTATCAAAAATATGCATGACATTAACAAAAATGAACATCCCTGGGCCTGACGCAGAATACAGATTTACACCAAAACTTGGATTTAAAATTTGGATTTAAAAGCCAGGACTGAACTTCTCAAAGCGGGCACCACGTAGAACGCGGATAAAAATCTGGCATGCGTGTTTTGATCCAGGTTCAGATCCCTAGTTACAAAGGAGTAATTCCTTAGTAACAACATTAATAAAGCAAAGACAGTACCACTTCCCTGCCAAAAGCGTGATGCACATACACAAATACAGGTTCCAGATGGCCACTTAAGAGGACACTGACTTTAAATTAAAGCAACAGACTGGATTTATTTTAAGAAATTTTGAAAACTTGCACACGCATAAAGGGCCGTACGTTGGACTTAGTGACCACCAAGCATCCCCACCAAAACCAAAACCTTCTGCGGCGCCTCAGGAAGGTCTGCGGTACCTGAAAGCACGGACCAAGGAGCACACATTGTCTTATTCACTGAGGGCTGAATGAAAAACCTAAACTCCATGTATTAAACAAAGCACTGTATAACAGCATTAACAAATGTCTACTAACTCTTTTCACCAGTTAAATGTACGTATATAATACACATATAAATATACACACATAATAAGACATAATCAAAGTAGCATACGACTAGGTTTTCACTACTTTTCAAAGCCTTGCTTAGAAGAGACTGATAAACTGTACTATTTTTACTCAGACTCTTCAGAACAAGCTTGAAAGTATCTTTATGCCCCGTAGTTAATTAGAAAGTTCATGTACCACATAATGTCACTTACTCAAAAAAGGAAAAATTCTCATCTTTATTTATCGAAGTCATAATTTAAGACTGAAAGTCATAATTTAAAACTAATTTATGAGAGTGTAAAGGACACCTAAGCTTAAGAGATGCTGGAATAAATTGTTGAAAGTAGATCATCCAGCAGAGCTGACAGATATTCTTTGGTTTAGCATTTCTAATTGCCAAAGGTCATATTAATTAATAATAATTGTCCAATTCTCAAACTCCTGCAGAATAGCCTGGATAAAATCTTTCTGATTATCAAAGACACCTACAGTTTTTATCCAAAAACCATTGGGACATTTTTATGTATGATTTAATAGCAAAACACTACCATTTTCATCAAGTAAAAAGGAATTGCATGATTTTTATTAACTATTCTAAAATTTAATTTTAAAAAAAAAGGTTTTAAAAATCCAGGATCAAAATTTTGTTTCAGAAACAGTTAAGACTGTTGACTGACAACACTGCAATTACATACAAATTTATTTAGGAAATCCACAACTTGAAAGCAAGGTTAAGAGAAATTGAGCAATTTGCCAAAGTGACACCATCCATGGAGCAGAGGAAGGTTACTGGAAGGGCCCCAAGGCTCTTCCCATCCATCCCACCAGAAGTCACAAGAAACACAAATGAAATCACAGCAAAGCTGAACTAACCATCAGAGGGCAGCTGACTCTCAGCTATATGAAATTCTTATTCCTGCCAAAACCCATGGCAAAACCCCCTTGCCGTCAATGAAATCCAAACTGACATCAAACCTTCTTACCTGAAATCTATAATGTCAGGATTCAACACCAAAAACTCCTCAGAAATTTCAAAGCTTTGACAGTGGACCTAGCAGATGTTTTCAAATAATAAAGATAATGTTTGAGAAAGCAGGAGATAAATGTATCGAAATTCAAATCAGACGAGCGCTCCGAAACATGCAACTCAAAACTGTTTGGTTAAATTTCTTCCAAATTTTGCAGAAACTCTCAAGGTAGCCATCTCTGCTATCACTACACAAAACGAAGTTCGCATATTATATTCATCCTTCAACAGTAACTCAAATGGCGAAAAATCTGTTTTTATAATGCATGCTGGTTATAACCTTAATTAAGGAAAAAACACAACAGTAACCTACCAGCTAAAAGAAACAATGACTCAACGACCAAACTGACCCAAAACATTAAAACTGGTTGTCCTATTGTTTTGACAACAGCACGTGGTTCAATACCAGAGCCAAATTAATTCTCCATTAAAATGTAAATAACCATTTCAAGCCTGCTTTTTAAATTATTAAAGTGTAGCTAACATCTGTGTATTGTGAAACCACGAATGAGTCTCATCCCTTTTAAAATTCATCTGTAACTCTAACAAACACATAGACTATATTCGCCATCAAACTATAATTGATGCTGGGTAAACTTTATTAAGTGCACTACTATTTAATTATCTTTGGTTCTGAGTTTGAACTCCGAAGTTGATCCGGAAGATCTGAGACACTGTCGTGTGCCACATCCGTCAGTGAATGTGAGGGCTCACAAAATGCTCCCTTCATGAAACAATGCAGGTTTCCTAGTTAAGTTACAATTTGGGAAACAGATGATTCAAAAATAATACAAAATACATATGGATTAAAAGCTCTCATAACTTTTAATTAAGCAATGAATCACAACAGACTACACGGGACTGCTGATTTATGCCCTCCTCAAGTGAGAAACAGTAAATAAAATTAGACAGGACAGAATACACATCTTATTGGAGAAGAAGAATCTATCCTTCGGCATTTCATTCACACATAAAAATCCACTTGTCTTTAGGTTTTCTACCGGTGGCTATAGTCTGCAATACGTTCACAGTACAAAGATGTATCATGGTCTATAGGTTTCAAGGAAGGATTAGCTGAATTTGTGCAAATTCATATTTGCAACTATTTTCTTCGTGTCCCTGCTAAAAGAGGGACTTCAGGAGACTGGAAAAATACAGTGGAGACAGGTCTAATTTCTCCTTTCTTTCCCCAAACCCACTTGCACGTGATTAGAATGAATCTCAACTTTTGGAAAACAGCCCTTGCAAACAACAGACCTCCCTGACACGGGGGTTGTATTTGACAACTGCTCAGAAAGCTCTAATTGGGTCTTGAAATCCGAAATCTCAAAGTAGTTTCTATTCCAGCTAGCAACCTGGAATGGTGACGATCCTGACGCTGTCACCTAAAAAAGATGCAAAATTCATGTATTCAACTTGCAGTTCAAACGCACACATTTAGCTGATGGCAAGTCCAGCACAATCCTTCCAGTTATGTGAGGCGAGATCAGGAGGAATAGAGAAGGTCATTTGCACTTTTATTCTGCTGTCTTGGAGGAAGAAACCAATTAAACAACATAAAAAGAAAATAAAATCCATTCCTGAATCTATCAATCAGCTAGAGCGCATAAAACAAAGCAAACCGAACAAATGAGATGGGTATAATGTCTGGGAAATAGCCACAAGAAACGTCTGCACCAGAAAAAATATTAACGCTTGTTAAGTATTAATCAATGGTAACTGCTGTAGACGGAACAACACAGCAATGTTAAGTACTTAAAAGAGGCGAGACCAGGGTTATTTTAAGGACTGTAATGCAAGAGGTGCCTGAGCGTTCGTGGGCTTCTCTGTAGCTCTGACAGATGAAATAACACAGCACATACCTTCGCCTCCATTCTCCCTGTGTGAACAGCAACTTCATTGCCAATTCTTCTCTCTCATTCATAAAGGACAGTCAGAAAGTAGGAATTTTCTGCTCTGAAAACTCAGGATATGTTCGCAGCATGCAGGTGAGTCAGATCATCTTTAATAAACTCCATTCCTCTTAGAATAGAGCCAACCACCTGAATGTGGTCAACTTTAAACTGAGAACCCACAGAGTCTGCTATATATTTATGAGAACATTCAGCCCTTCTAAAAGACACTGTCGTCCACTGGGAATATTTAAGAAGTGGCCAAAATCTTAATAACCAAGCTGGAGCTGCATACCTAGCAGAGCCAACACAGACCTCAGGATAGAGGTCTGGAGGAGACACACGGATATTTGGTTGACGAAAGGATGTATTACATACTTTGCCCTGTAGAGGAAACTCATTTCTTTATCGTTATTTTCCCAATAGCAGAGCTGGAGGCCGACTGCCATGATGTCCTCTCTTAAAGCTGCTTCCTACAACAGCCTCCTGTTGGTTTTTGACAGCAGTAGATGCTAAATCAGGCCAACATCATTACCTGATTTACCAACCCAACCTTCGCCCGGGTTGTGGGTGCATCGTGATTCTGACTGCACACACAGGCTTCCCCAGACTGGACTGCCCCCTGCCCGATGCGCTCCCATTCAACATCTTGCCAACATCTCATTGCATTCGCACTTCAAAAAGTTTTGATATTGTGTGGTAGGTTCTACAGAAGTATTAATTATTGTAATTAATTTCATTACTTGACTTAGAATCTATTTCAAAAGGAATTTCCACATTCATGTCTGCTACTATAGCAAACACTTTTGTAATCAGCAAGACAGTATTTTGGAAACTAATTTTGTACAGAAAGGAATTATAAAAGACAGTAAAGAAAATAAAAATGTGTCAAAACCTTCATTTAACCTACCAAAAGCAAGAGAAGGAATACTTCTGTGACATTTACTGTTTCTGAAGACTAAGTCACATGTGATTAAATGCATGATGCCAAAAGGCCGTTTTTCACATTTTCTACCATACAAAAATGTGAAGATGTACCAACAGTTTTTATTCTGAATATTCTTGGGTTTGTTCCAATTCAAACAGATGCTACATCCTTATTTTAACTGTTATGCAGTATTTCCCCTTCCTTAACGATTCTGAACCTCAAACTGAGAACAAATTACACTGCAAAACTTTACAGAAAGGAAATAGAAAACTTTCTAAAAGGAGGAAGGAGGGGGAAAAAAAACCCCAAGATTAAAACTGCTGCCAAGGAAAAAACAAGGCATCAATCCTTTGTGTTCTCCTGCTCCTAAGACAAAGACAAGCAAGAGTAAGTTCAGTCTCAGTGTTAGACGCTGTCACACTGATTTATGACACACAGCATATGCTGGTCCTCCAACATGACATATTGTCCACGAGAGATTCAGCACAAACCAAACTTCTTTCCTTAAAAAATATTGCCCAAACCAATTTAACTTCAGTTCCTTAGGTGAAATGCTAATACTTTCTCCACTGGGCTGCCCGACTGTCTACAGCTGATTTCCCATTTAATTCCATCTCCTCTGCAGAGGAACAGGACAAAGCACTTCTGGTATAACTCCTGCCTTTCGCTATATTTTGCGGTACGCTATCATATTAAACAATAAATATTTTCTTCAACAAGAAACATATGAACTCTGTATTTGAACCAGAAATAATTATGTGTAAATTTTCAGTTCCACAGACGCAAACGTATCACTTCCTTTTACAGCAAAAAGTCCGGATTTGGCTTGCTACTTCTGCTCATTTAATGAACTAACATTTAGCATCAAAACTTTCAGTCACAGCAAGAAAAGTGTAAAGAAACCAGGAAGTCCTTGCTATTTTTTGACATTGAAAATTCTCCCACGCTAGCGTAGCAGGCAAAAAACTTGTCATTTTTACGATACCATAAAAACTCACTAGAATCAGAGGGCAAATGTTTTCTGCGCTCTAATTCCTTCCTGTAAGTCTGAGTGGGAGGAAAGTAGACCTTCTGAAGGTAAAACTAAGATTAAGGATAGGATTTTTGTTTCCAGAAGTTAAGTTACACACAAAGCAAATGAGTCTTGATAGACAGAGCCAGAGGAAAATATAGGTCAGCCACGTCCTCGCACAGCACAGAAAGGGTTCTTACACAGACGATGCTACTGATAGAGCAGCACAGCACCGGGCTCAGAAATAAAATCCTGGCAGCTGAAATTGGTGAGAGGAAGAGTTTTTATGATTGCTTCAAAAAAGTTCAGTGGCTTTTCTGACAACTGGAAATCTATATTAGAAAAGAAGTGATTTAATTTAAGCGGGAGCTATTTACAGCTAATACATTATTAATGAATTCTTGAAGACTAATTTCTGATGAAAGGTAAAGGTTATACATGCAACTCACCATGTGGGGATTAGACGTGAGTTAATTCGGTGACACCAATGAAAGACACTGGGTTCAAACTTGTCTTCTAACACTGGAATCTAACAGTTTTGAAAGTGCTTCATACAACACACATATACCTACCTATGTATATATAAAAGACACACATATGGCAAAGGAAGAACATGATCAAGTATGACACCAAAACAAAGCATGAAATAAACTCTTACAGTCAGACACAGCCAAGATTAAGAGAATAAATACTATTTTAATAATTCACAGTCAGATAGGGGACAAAGATAAATGAAAGAGGTTGTAAATATTTTGTGTCAGCAAGTAAGGACAAGAACATAATTTGAAGGAAGGAAAACAGGAGCCATACAATAGCATTACACATTGCTTATTCAGAAACTTTAGTGTATACAACATTATTGCTCTGAGAGCAGTTACCTAAATAAAAATGGACTTCGTCTCATTACAGTGTCCTGTGATAAACCACGCTACGCTGCTCGTCCTTGGGCAGAGTTCCTCTGGCACAGTCTCAGGGCATTTTTGGATCACGGAAACTTAGCTTGCCAAAATTGCCCAGAGAAACGGCTACTGCATGTGAGCAAGTCAAACTTTAGTCTGCATACGACTGTGTTGGTTTTCCTTGTGGGTTTTTGGGAAGAACTGAAGTGTGAAAAGCCCTGGAAACATCTTAAAAGACATTTCCTGAACAGACCTTTCCTAACACTACGGATTAGAAAAGGGGACAGATGACACACACCCCCAAGATCAGACCACCTCTAGCCCAAGCACAGACAGCAGCTTCTACAATTAACCGCAGTCTACGAGCCCATCCAATTTTGCACATTCTCACGGTGAGTTTTCAAAGCCTGTAATTTTGTAGGATTTTCACTTTTCAAAAGAAATTTAACACATTTTTTGATGATCAAAAAAATTTGTTTTCTCTGAAGTGCAAGTAGAACTATACCAGTCATTTTCTATGAGAAGGTCACCAGACATTCATACTTCTTCACACCTGCTTCTGAGAAACCTGATCTGTAAATGTACCACTGTCCTCCTTTTCCCTTTCTTTAAACTTCTGTACACAATTTCAAGAAAAGTACTTAAAATTGTTATGTGCGAGGTGTCTGTATTTCTCATATTCTAGAGTGAGCACTAGAAAAATGTCATTAAGAATAAAACACTCGTTTTAAAGAAAGCAGTAAGTTTACATTTCAAATACATTACATTTTTCTTCCCTCCTATGCCTGCTTTTACAAATTCTCTCAATCCTTTAAAAATGTTTACTTAAATATATACAGTATATATAAAGGGAATAAACTACTTGCTATGGTATTTGTCCTCCAGCAGGACCGAGTAAGAGAAGGGAGGAAGGAGAGGGAGGAAAAATCTTGACAAGAATATATATTAGAGCAATCAATAAAAAGATAATCCTTGGAATTCATGAGTCTTTAAAATAAGATGCATTTTCTTGTAGTAATCCTAAAAACCTATAAAAGAATATTCAAGCAATAAACCCCCCATAACTCATATTTAACCTTTCATCATGTAGAACTACATATTAAATAGCTTAGCAACTGCATGCTGTGTAAGTGCATTCAAATAAGAGCAGAAATAGAAAAATGTAAATGCTACACCTCTTTTAACATGCACTGCACAGCCAAGAACATCTGCCAGCTGACCCCATAATCCAATCCGCTGTTCAGAAGCAATCATATCCTTAGATAAGAGCTGAACAGCTTCTACATCCAGTGCCCATTTTCTTTAAAAGATGGAGCAAAATGTAGTTAGCCAACTCCTCAACAATTTTCAAACACTTAGAGGTACAAGACGAAAGTAATTCAACACATTACATGGGTCTGCATTAAAATACTGTCATCTTTTCCTCCAAATACTGTAATTCATCTTTTAATTTCACAGGGCAATAATACAGAGGAAGCTTAAGGCTGAAGGGACTATATCAACAAACTGTTTGTCGCTTCTACTAGAAAATAATAAAACCCAGAATGGAAATCTGAAAGGGCTCAGCCTTGTTCATTGGCTATAATGCGGACAAGAAATATATAAAAACTGAATCAAATCTCCTCACACTGACTTTGCTTCCCAGATCTACAGCAAAAGGAGCGGGATGCTTGAGAGGCTCTATGGATTGGGGGGGGTGTATGTGAAGACATCTCAAAGAGTGGCTTCAAGATACTCCAGAAGAGCCAAAATGTCTCTGGCATTAAGAGCATAAAAGCCACAGCATATCATGCAGTAACAGGATGTGTCATTATTTCTGTAAAAAATTAAACTTCTGCTAAAAAGTTCTGTTGTGAATAGACAAGCAAGCTGCACTACGCTGATTGAACTGACTCGAGGAGGACAATCTTTTATGAAACAGTTTATGTGACTGAAATAATTACTTATATTCACCAAATAAATTGTTTTTAACATGCAGATTGCCCCTTTCTCCAAAGCAGTTGCTTTGCTAAAGTGTCTGTGTTGGCAGGGCCCTCAACATGGTGGGAAATGGTAAGAGAGAATTGCTGGAATAGTGTTTCATGTAACGCTCTCTGTACTTAAATTTATGTCAAATATCTGAAAGGCACTGAAAAAAAAAAAAAGGCATACGGGAGTCTGCCAAGAAGCCTAGAAAACACCTTTCACAAGAAGAGGGTGAAAAGCTTATTTAGCTTAATGAGAAAAACACACAAACTGACTGAGGGCTTTAGTTATAGAACAGTGGAAAATGGAGGGTTCTCCGAAGTAATTGATTAAGCAATAACAAGACCCAAGCTCAGAAGCAATTTTTAAAAAATAACTAAAAATACTGGAGGAAATAATAAGGAAGTAATACAGGAAATCTACTGGCACCTAGAGGAGTTTAATCATGGTTCTACATTATCTAACATCAACTGCATAAAACACAATATAGCACAGTAGCCAGTGAAAGATAAAGCAGATCTCACCACCAAGGTGATTTAGCTTTCTCCTGTCTGATACCAAGCAAAAGCAAGTATTATTTTACCAGATTATATAAAAATAATCAGGATGTCACATACTTACATATAAATAATCTATAGAGGTTTGCTCTAGAATTTAAGGACTGCCCAGACCAAAGAGAATGCGTCTGCCTTGCAGTGGATTAATGTGTGTCCAGCTTAGCTAAACAGCAGCATGATCAGCTAATTTAGTTTACCATCTGGGTAGGCAACTTGTGCGTGCCGCGGTGTGCCTAAGGACCTCGGCGAGTCTGAATCGGTGCTGGAAGTCAAAGCCCAGTGGGTGCAGAGCAAAACTCCTTTAAAACTGAGCAAAGGATGGAGAGGCATTTGAGGAGGCAATGAAGAGAATCACGAACACTGTGTGTGTACATGTGTGCATATCTAACTGTACACATATGTACATATATATACACACATTTATTAGCACAAAAATTCCTTCTTAGCTAAAAACTCTGAAATATCAAGGATCTGATCAAATCCTATAAATCTAGATTGGAAAAAGGTAATCCATTAGTGCACTAAACCACCTGAAAATAGCTTCTGCTTCTATCCTAAACACAAACAAAAAACTCCACAAGCAACCAACCAACCCCACCCCAAAATCCAACCAATCAACAAAAAAAAAAAAATCCCAAAACTCAAACCAGCTCCCCCAAAAATCACGAACCTAAAGAAACAGACCTTAATGCAACTGTAAGGTGTCACTGCTAGACCCCGCAATAGGAAGCCCTCTAATGAATTCAGTGGATTTCTGACCAAAGACGTGTGTTCCCAGTAAAGAGGTAAAAAGCACTGACCACATTTACATTAATACCAGCCGTGGCACTTTGCAAGCACCGTGCACCAATAAACCTTACAAAGACGTAATTTCCAAGTTTAAACAGTTTCTTTCCTTTAGTATCTTCTGAAAGGGGCTTGAAATTAGCAAATCTAATGTGTGTGGGAATAGGCAACGCTTTATGGCAGTAAGTTTACTTCTAATAGACGTAGTCTGCTGTACCTATGCTTAACAATCCTCAGTATCTTTTCATTACAAAGGAGCTTATTGTTACCATATGACGTACTGTGGGATTTCATTTTGCCTCTTCGGTGATCTGTCTGATCTATTAAGAAAAGCACTGAGGTATGGACAACATACACTTTATTGCAGTTTTATATTTTCCTAGTCCCTGCTGCTTCTGTTAGGCTGCTGCTGCTGCCTATGAATTTCAAACGGTAATAAGGAAAAAGGAAAAAAAGAAAAAGTATTTACTAAGTATTTTTCCCACAGGAAAAAAAATAAACTGTGAAGAAAACGAGGCAAGTTTAGAACCAGGTGTTAGAAGTGATGCTGCATCCTGGGACACGACTGCTGCAGCAACGGTTGCACAGAGAAACAACTGGATTCACCAGCTCTAGCACCTACAAGTCACTACAGAAATAAATCTTTGTATGAATATTATTAAAGTCCCTCTACACAGACTATGCAACATATTTATATATATATATATTCATAACTTATATATGACGTCTCTTCAGCATGACTGTTTCTGCTCTATTAATCAATTTGCATGGTTGAATCTGAAATAAAGGACAGGCAAAACTAAACAGTACTTCATCAGTGTTAATTAGTGTTGAGAATTAATCAGCAAATGGAGGAAATCACTATAAGTTTTGCACAAATGCATACAGCATTAAGCAGCGTTTAAATAGATGCTGATCTCTTTTTAAGAGTAGCAATTTAGAAATTATTTTCCTCTGATGGCATACTTCAATATTGAATATACAGAGATTAATGTTCAAGAGAACTTGTGTTGTGTTGAAGGGAAATGCTGCTAAAAATAGCAACATATATTTAACGAATGTTTCTGCAGCAACCATAGTCTCAGAGAGAATTAAACAGTTTTAAAATCCATGACATCTGTGCTCTCTGATGTTTATACACTGTCCAGGTGGGATTATTCATGCAGGGCTTCCCGTACTCTGGGAGATAAAAATTTCTTCATATAAGGAACACGGTGTTTCAGGTCAAATTCTGCTGTTACATGGGCATTACCCCCTCAATCCTCAAGAAGCTCGAGGATTGCCTACAAAATCTGACACAAGGCGGGGTCCCAGAGAAAACTCCTATCTTTCATTTCCTTGCCAGCCCAGTACCTTTAGATCACAATTAAAAAATACAGTAAGCATAAAGAGATTTCTGATGGCTATTTAACGCCGCTCACCTGATTCTTGAGATCCAGCTTTGGGCAGGGACGACCTCCGTTGTAAGGCTTCTCCTTAAGCCACTTGGATCGGACTTTCACCCCTGGTCCACAAGAAGAGCTGCACGGGGACCAACTGGACCAATCGCTTAGTTTGCAATCAAACGGGCAAGGGACCGTGCAAGATTCTTCAATGTAACCTAAACCAAAAATTTGAGAAAGGTTTTAATCACCGCAACTAACGAACTCTGATCCTCTGATGTCTCACTGCAATCTGTGTAATCAATACAAAATGAGAACTTCTTAAAGAGAAGACATTTGGCAGGCTGACAACGCCTTCCCAGTGCAAGATTATATTATTTGGAAAGAACAGCAATGACTAACACTGATTTCAGCTTGGTTTAGTCCAACGATCATGAGGCATATGGCAATAAAGCTGACTGATGTGAAGAACACACACTGGCAGAAAGTATCTGTTGTGAAGCCGACGGTCACCAACAAGTCATGATTATCTTCCCTATGAGACTGTGGCCATGATAAATTTTGGAGAAGTAAGCGTACAGCCCAGTCTTGTACTCCTTTAGATGCTAGCCATCTCCTGAGCTGGCACAGGCAGGGAGTCAGAGGCTCTCTTCCCAGCACATGGGACCGAAGGATGGTGGAGGCACCAGAGCTTCTCTTTATACATCTTTCCAACTGTTTTGCCTCTTCTGGCTTTCATAAATGGCATTTTAAAGCTCTGCTTTTACCTTAACCTGGCTGGACATAAAAGTTCCCCTGAGATCATCACCTCTTAAAATCAGAATACCAGACATCTGCAGGACCAACACCTTGCTGAATTAAAGTCGAATAGGGTTTCTCAAGGAAAAAACAAGGTTCCTCCATACAAACACAACCCCACAGCTGGTTTAGGAGCTGGCGTACGGGAAGAGAGATTTTGCAGAGCCCAGCACTGGCCGTGGAGCTCCTGGTGTGCGGAGAGGCAGCGGAGGGCAGCCCAATCCTTGAGGTCTCCAGGGAATTACTGACACCAGTTTTGGGTTGGCAGTGTGGAATAGCTCCTGCACCTTCCTGCATTTGTTCTCCTTGAGTTTCTATTATCTACTTGTCATGTCTGTATGTACTATTTTAATTTAAACAAAAAAGAGATTTAACGTTAGACCATGAAAGTCAGTGGCTGTTAAAATTAGCCTTTATTACAGGCAGCTTCGACCCTCTGACAGCTCTGGCAATGATGGTCATGGAAATAACTGAATTCCATCCCTACCGTATATCTGATGTTTCTCATTTTTATGCCCTTCCTTTCTGTTTGGTTTTCATTGCGTTAATACTCCCTCTACATTCTTTACCTACATAATACCAAATGAACTCATTTAATTATTCTTTTATGAAGGGTCTCCCCACTTTATCAAGGTGACAGTCACTGTAGCAGGGAGGAAAAAAAACACAACACAAACTAACTCAAAACAAAAAACCCCAGAAAAACCCAGCTCAGAAGCAGCTGCCCTCCAAAACCCCAGACAACAGCCCCCAAAACTGGGAAACATTGAGGCTGAGGCACAGAGATTATTCTGGCCCAGGGCTGGATTTACCAGCTGTGCCGTGCCGGATGCTCAGGACATGCTGCATTACATCCTGAGCATCAACCCACAGCAGCAATGTGCTGCCTCCCCCCTGGTCTTCACGCTGAAGTCAATATCAAGAAAAGTTTCAGACTTATTTAGACATCCTCCATCAGAAAATAGCCTCCCTCTAGAAGTACAAGAAACACTGATGTACTTTTTGTAAACAGCGCCTTAAAAGACACTAGAAACAACAGTAGTTCCCTCCTTCCCTTCAGTGACACTCTGTTCTTCTCTCTTTCTCCTTCCTGATGGTTCTGTTCCCTCTGCCTTCACAGCAGCCACCGCCGAGCCTGACAGTTGCAATCATTCCCCCAGTAACCCATGCCATAACTCTTCCCCCAAGCTGCAGACCTGTCCCGGTACAATGTGCTCTGGTTTTCTTTGCTACCTCCTATCTCCATATTCCCTTACTTTTTCGTTTGCAGCTCCAAAGCCGCTGAAATTTGGTATCTTAATTATTTCCGACCCAATCCATTACAGTGGCGTTCACGTGTTCGAGATATTTCAACTTTGCATGTTTTGCATTCTCATCTGAGATTACACCAATGCACACGCATATACAAATATTTCCAAAATAGACTCGCTGTTTTTCCCCAAATGGAACTCCCAAATATCCCCGCTAATATCCTATTCCACCTGCTTAGGTTGCCACTCAAAGCCATTCATAATACATTATGATAAGTAAAAGAAATTTTCTCATGATGGATTTATGAGAAGCATTTCTTAGGCAGTTCTCCAAAGAGTTCTCTACCACCACTGTATGAAATATCATTTTTCCTTGGGCTGTGTGACAGCCTAGGTAATTAACTCTCAACAGAAACAAAGAAAGTGCCTTGTTTCAAAGTAGGATTAGACAGAGGGGTTATCAACTTATCAGTGAAGGCAAAATCAGCTAAGCCTTTTGGCAGTTCAAGACGTACCTCTATAATAAAAAGAAATATAAGACACACACACAAAAAAAGAAATATAAGAAAGAGGAAGGAAAAGTTATAATAAACAAAACCAAAGAAACCTATTGTATTCCACCCCCAGGAAATGCTGTGGGGATCCCTCAGTGAACCACAGAATTTCTAAAGACTAAGAGGCCAGCTTATTACTTTTTGAGTTTCCTCACACATATTTCTAAATTACATTAAGCATAAACAAATAACGGCCAGCTAATGGAGCATTAAATTTCCATACTGCCCAGAGGAAGCCAATTCCCCACATTGAACAATGCTACAGAATCAAAATGGGAACATAACTTTCTTTCAAGCTCTTTTCACAGGCTGCCGTTATTTCTTCTATCAATCATTTGAGGTTAATCCTATGCCAAGACACCCATGGATCACAGATTTCATTCAACAAAAATTTTCCTCCAAAAATCTTTATGTGATATATCCTCTCTGCTCAGAGAGAGATAGCCTTTATGGCTATTTTTTTGAGAAATTAGTAAATAATGTTGCACTCAGTGCACCCATTGCCTATGAGAATGGGATATTTGGTTTTCTCCATAGGAGCCAAGCAATGGCTTGCCACTGTCAGGGTTTGAAAAGATTTCAGTTTGGACACCCACAATGATCCTAGTATTGGCATTCCCAGAAAACTTGTAGCATGGGCACAGTGCACAATGTAACCCACACACACACACAAAAAAAAAAAATCACAAGGGAGATACACTATTTAAACGAGTTATTAATAAAGAATTCTACATTTAGGCTATTATCTAGAGAAATACTTCTTGCCTTAACAGAATATGAAAAAGGAAACAGCATAAACACGCTTCTGAGTTACTGTCGCTCAGTTTGGGGAGACGAACTCAAGGTTGAGTTTACTCTGCTGGTTTTGTCAGTGCCAGCCTTAAACATCTCACTCATCCATCACATTCCCCAATTTTCTCTCCTCTGCAGAACCTGGTACCAAAATTCTTTGAGTTTCCAAGATCTTCTATGGATAAAGATGTCCTCTTCTCCCCAGCCCTGCTGAGCCTGCTTTCCATGTGTTCTTGTATTATTTCTTGAAGCTTCCTTTAACCTCTTTTTTAACTCCTCAAAATCTGTGTGTGTATATATATATATATATACACTGTAAAAAACAAACAAACAAACAACAAACTCATTTAATGAGTTTTAATAGAAAAAACAGACGAGAGCCTCTGCCCTATCTGAACCAACAGCAGGTTCCTGAACGCCACAGAGCTGAGGCTGGACACACAGATGTCACTGGAGGTCGCGACCAAAACACCAGTGCGCGGGATATTTAAGCGGGCACTTTGAAACATGCCACTGGCAATAGTCCTGAATCGGCAGGAAAAATTGAGCTGGACCATCAAATAAGCCCTTTCTATGTTTAAGTGCTATTGTTTTACTGCTGAGACACTGCCAACGTAATGGGATGAACAAATGCGTTTACCTAGGCTGCACAGCTCATTTTACTATTATTTATTCATTAAGAACAACGTGTTTGTTGCTCTACAAGCCACAAATGGAGTCTCTTCCCTACAGTGTCTATAATAAACAAAGGACCCACAATTTGACGGTTGCACTCGATGATCTTAAAGGTCTTTTCCAACCTAAATGATTCTGTGATGACACACAGGATGTACTGGGAAGGCTCAAATACATGATGAAGCAATTATTTCTCTTGTCTCATTTCTTCTGTGCAGCTCAAAACGAAGCAATAGCAGGTAGATGAATAAAGTAAGGACGACGGTCTGGTGGGTGCTGGAGGCGAAGGCTCAAATACACAGTGTGAAACCTGTTATCCTTGTCTCATTTTTGCTGTGCAGCCCAGAAGAGCCAAGGCAACAGGACGATGGGCTGGTGGGTGTCAGCGGCGCAGAAGCACGAGGTGGCTGTGGACCGCACTGCAGCGCCGGGGGGGTGTTTTGCACTAGCACAATTTCTTTCCCACCTACACAAGATGCCACGTGTATCCCAGCAGGCACAGCCAGCGCCGGGCTGCAGCGTCCTTCCGTGTCCCCCTCTATATTCGCAAACGGACAGCAGTGGGAGAAGCAGGCCATCAGTAGGTTGACAAGCTAACGTAAGACACTGGCATCCACGTGAGGGTTGCCAAATGATGAGTTTGCTGCAGGTGTAAGGTCTGTACACAGCGTTAAACAAAAGTGCCAACAGGATTCCAAGAGGCTGACTTAAAAGCGATTTGAAAATAAACAGCATTTCTCCAGCAGCTTTGGAAACAGATGCACTCCTAATTGAATTGGCTTTAAACTCATTTGTATCCTCTAACATATTTCATCATTTCAATTAACAAACTTCTAGTCGTTCTACCCTTGTTATCAAACCTTGAGGTGCTTCGTACAACTCAAGGTCATTACTATGGGAGGGACAATTCTGTGCATCACCACAACTGCCGCTGGTAATGACACCGCTAACTTCCCTCGGAGTCCACAGGATAAAAGAGATCGCCCTTTCACAAACAAGGCAGCAGCAGAGGGGACAGTGACACAGAAAAAATGTTTCTAATTACACAGACCAAAGGGAAAGAAAAAAAAATTTGATTCATTTTGCAATTAATATTTACTTTCATTTGGTTACTGACTGTGAAATATGTAGAGTAACACCAGTAAATCCACACAGTGCTGGAAGTCTAATAGCTAAAGACTTTATAAGGGAGACCTGGTAGACCATGGCACCCGGTGGGCCAGACTCTGCTCAGCTGAAGCTTTGGGATCTCCTACAAAGCAAACCTCACGTTTTAGTGCAGGTTAAACTCAGCATCAAGCATAGATAGACTGCAGCTAAGAGACAAACTCCACCGGCTGATCTATGGCTGGGACTTTCCCAATGTGCCATGGATAAGGCAACCACCAGCCACAGCATGACCAAACGCTCCGGGAGCTCGGGAGCTCCACAGGGAGCACCTCATCCTAAGCAATCCAGGTCCAAACATTCAAATCCTGCATCAAGGGAGAACATTATTAACTGAAGGACACTATGCAGAATAATTCTGGGAGTCTTAAAGCTGCTAACAACTTCAGCTGCATCTAAAAAGGATGTAATATTGCCATGGAACAAATGTTTAATCTTTTTTTTTCTTTTTTAATACGCAAGGATTTGAGAGATTTTATGCATTATTAGCTTGCTAGCTGGGAAATTTAAGAGATAATCTAATGAATACATTCAGTAAATGCACAACCAAAAATACCCAGCAAAAATAACTTCCACATCAAACATTTTGCAAAGCTCAAATAACGGACCCTTAGCTAATTTATTCCCACTTGCCCTTCTCAACAAAGAGGCACATGCCCTCGTTATCTCATAGCAGACTGATTATAGATTCTAAATAGACCAGAGAGGACTTGTAAAAAATGCTGGTAAGTTTAACTCGACATTATTGTTATTGAAATTCATCCAAAGGTTGGTTTTATTGCTCAGTTTCCAAGTCTCTGTAAATCTTGACAAGGCAGTTGGGTTGATGCTGACTTTGCATTATGATTCCTAATTTCTTTTGATTTTGCAGTACAGTTTTCTTCCTTAAAGAACTTGCAAGCTTACACTTTGAGTTACATGCAAACTGTAGTATTTGATATATTTAATCTTTTAAGTAAATAAGGCAATCGCCATTAATTACCACATTCCTTGTAATTGATTGCCGAACAAGCTGAGACGCCTTCCAGAGAAGAGAGACTCATCTGCTGCCTTCTGAGTGCAAATAAATAGTGCACGTAGACAGGACTTTGCAGCCTACATTCATCTCGCAGGGAACTTCCGATGCAGAAATCCCCTGCACAAATCTATCTGGCCTCCAAAACCAGCTGTGGAAATGATTCCCCCTCCTCCTGGGGCTGCTCCCCCCCAGTGAAGGGCTGCACCGGCTGCTTGGGAGCCCTGGCATCTAAAGAAAGTCTTCACCCAATTAAAACGTCATCCGCTGGGATCAATAGCAGTCGGAGTAGTAGCTCAGCTGTGTTTTTCTATATACTTTGCTCATCACTCTGACACTGGGAAAATCATCTGCTTTGTCCAAACAAAACTGAGTTGCTTTTTTTTTTTCCCTCTTTATCAGTGTCGTCATCTTCCATATATCAGGAAAGAAAGTCATCCCACTATACTTTATTACGCATTATATAGCATATATTAAAAAAACCCCTGACATTGTGTTTATTTTTTATTATTATGAGATCTATATAATAAAACAAGGCTTTTTTTAAAGGCAGAACACACCTCCACAATACATCATGAAGACAAAATTAAACTGTCCACAAACTGTCAAATTCCCCTCTTTCTCCTGCATCTGACTCCTCTCTGAGGCCCAGTTGCACAGTAGCTCTGAAAATACATGTGCATTGCAGAGTGCTCTGAAGATCAATATAGACCTGGGCAATTTGGACCAGGCGAGAAAGCATCTTCCAGAGCCAAGGGTCCATCACTGGGTGAAAGCTGCCGCCAAATGTCACCAAAAATATCCGTCCCCATCAGTAAATCATACCTGGCCTCAAGGTCAGTGGTTTCAGGCTCTGTTGGAGCACACTAAGAAACTCAATTTCAGTTTGGGGACCTCCGCGGAGAGCATCTCTGCCCGTTTCCTAAAGATACGACGTTAGACACTGTCAACACAACATGCCACCTCATCTCTGCTGCCAAGCTGTGACCCCAAGGCACAGACAAGCCTCGTTCAGACAGGCTTCTTCCCTCGGACAGCAACACGACCATTTCCATTTTACAGAACAGGAAACACTGATGCGTTTCCTGGTATCCTGATAATTAGCACATACTGTGCATTATAATACTGCTCTTACTTCAGACAAAATAAGCCACCAGATGACTCTGCAGAAGAAAGGAACGCAAAGCAATTAGATCCATGAGCAATTAATATGATCATGAAGGCTCATAACACCACCAAATTATTTTTTTTTCCTTTAAATGTACATTCCTGGCACTTTAATTCACAAACTGGAGAGGTATGACTGAGTGTAAGGGCCTCTGTTCAAGAGCAGGTCACACAGGCACCGAAAAGGCAGGGAGAAGCTTCTGAGCCCGCAGTGACCTCCGCAGTGACCTCCGCAGCCTCCCTCCCTGCCGTCACGGGAGGCGAGTGACACAGTGACCCCCTCGGATCAATACATTTAAATCAATACACTGCCTCAACTCCTTCTCATCAACACTGAATGAGAAACCTAACTACACGCTTTAATTACACCGGCGCTGTTTTAAAGATGCCACTAACCATTACCGACACCGGGGAGATCTGCGAGCGCCTCTCCAAACACCAGGCAGCTGCCGTGAGGTTCAGCCTGCTCCGATGAGGAATTTCACTCCTGCTATTAGAGGTCACCTTGCTGCCGAGGCAGGGATACAAAGGCATCCTACCTTCGGAAATAAAGCTATACAATTAAAAAAAAATAATCTGATGGAAACGGGATTTTAAGCAAGGGAACAGCCCTGGTTTTCCACAGCTTAGGCACAGGGACTGTACCACAACTCATTTAGACAACTAGACAAGGAAAACCTTGAGATGGAAATAGGATGTTTTTGTGATGTTAGCAGCCCATAGCACTGAGTACCGACATACTAAATTCCTGATAGACTTCTGTTTCAATTTTGCAGCATGACTTTGAGCACTCTGGTTGTACAGTTCAATCTCCTCTGCTGGAGGACTTCAACGAACTCAGACAGAAGCAGAAAGCGATGCAATCTTGTTGAGTAATACGATTTTTAACGGTCACTCCTCCATGTTACCAAATACAAACGAGATGCAAGATTTCACAGAGGGAATCTCCGTCTGTAGCGAGGGATATGACAAGTTTTGCAAACCAAGCTCTCAGTGATTTAATTTACACCATCCTCATTTGCAAATCTTGGAGGACAGAGAGATTTCAGATTATATCTCAGACCCAGGAACAAACTAAAGTGGGATAAATTCTCAGTTACTCATCGATATCATTATGATAATCCTTAGAGCAGAGCGAGCTGAAGTTTAATTTTACCCACGTTTCCTAATTCAGGCTCATTTCCTCCAACCTTCTATATTCAGCTGTTGCTATGTTTCCAAGTTGGTCTCACAAACTCTTTGAAAGCAGACTACGTCAGGCACCTTAAAAGATACCCACTACATGCCCATCTCCCCCGTCATGCTAACTTTATTGCTCTATGCAGTGCCCCAGCAAACTCACAGCTGCCCTGGCTGTCAGCTTGTTTCATTCACACCCTGGCCTACGCGTGAGCCAGCACAGGCAGGATGCTGAAACAACCACAAATGAAACGCCAAGAGTAAATTTATTTTCATTACCTGGCCAAGCGGGGGATGCCCAAAGCACACAAGTTAAGCATGTTCGACAGTGCGTCTCTAAGTCTATCGCAGGCCTTTGTTGTCTAAACACAGATGTTCTCCTTGTCCAACACAAAAGGCTAAGCAACAGTTGGTATGATATATGTGTTCTTCTACACCCCAGCCACAAGTCATCTGAGTGTGTTTACAGCCCTCCCCGCCAATCCTCCCGACAATGCTCCTCGCCGATCTCCCGTTGTTTTCCCACCACCTAAGTGCAAAAAGTGGAATTGTCCTTTTTGTGGGACTCCTGTTCCACACACACAGAAACACACAACGTTGCGCCTGAAGACCTTTGGAATGTGTCAGACATGGAACCTCTTAACACTCACTGAAATTCACTAAAACACCTACTATGCCCAGCTGCCACAGGGCTCCCTACCAGCGGTAAAGATAGGAAATTGTAACTTTCCGCTTAAAAATGATTTCTCATCCATTTATTTGCCTGAAAGTCCTGCTCATTGGGACGTAATTCCTGGAAAGGCTTAGGCTGAAGTGGTAGTTCTCCATACTTTCAATATAACGTATTAAATGGAATGACACACAGGGAGAGAAAAATGTTAATTCCAAATCTATCTTTATATGGTAACATTTTATTAGAGCCTTGCTTCATAACAGGCTGTATTTGTGACAAACGCGCTACTGAGGCCGACAAGACGGGCCACATTTCAGAGCTACTCTTACTGTAGCTGGCCGCAGAAATCAGGGCAGTAGATCGCCCAGCGCATTAACTTGCTATCAAAGCTTTCCTACACCTCCGACAGACTGTTTCTACACTGACTTGCTATTTCTACACTAAAAACATTCGATCTCTCATGGACGAGCTTTAATCAACCTGTCAAAAAAAAAAAAAAAAGGAGAAAAATTGACAGAGACTAATAATAGAAACAAAAGGCACGGACAGGAGCAAGGGTGGGCAAAGGTGGTTCGGGAAGCGGAGGCTGGTAGTGATCGTCAAACACAAGAAAGCCTGGGCTGAGGTTAGTAAAAAATCGTTCCTTCGCATCGTCCGGTATTGCTGCCTCTCCAGAAGGGTCATTTTATGGAAGGCAGTAAAAAGCATAGAAGAAATTTGAGCAAAAAGACACACTATAAAGATTTATATTTAGAGGCAAGGAGTAACAACAGACATCACTATGACTAAACACAGCACCTACAGAGGATGCTGCTCAAACAGCTAATCCTCTAAATACTTCCTCATAAGATGCATGCTTACTTTTCTAAGAAGATAAAGATCTAGAAGAATGTGCATTTCAACGTCCTAATGCCTCGGGGGAAAGTCTTAACCTTGCTTTAAGTAAGTTTCTTTGATAGCCAGTTTGACCCATTCAGAAATAACATTTTTTGATAGTTTTTTAACTTTGATTCTGTTGCCAGAAAAAAACCTCAAAACAGCAATGTCTGAACAGTTGTCTTCTGATCCAATTTCATTTGATAATTCTTTTAACATCCAGGAAAGAAGAACTGTGGCCAAATTTTCTTATGGTGAATAGACTTTGGAAGAAAGGAAAGGAAACGATAGGAATGAATCAATGTTCTTTGAGCACGGTTATGAGAGCAGTATGTAAAAATCCTGTAGTCAAACACAAAATGGAGGGCAGGTCCATTCTGGGCTCTGCTTCTGTGCTTACAGCTCCCCCGGCAGCCACAGCTGTAATTCACAGTGTCACCTCGCACCCAAGGAGACGTGCCAAAATGTCGGAGAGAGGTCCAGAGGAGAATCCTGCCAGGATTTCAGGGCTAAATTTAGAAGCAATTTAGCTCTGATAGCAGAAAACCAGACAAAGGTGGCAGTGGCTTTGAAGATTCCTGAAGTGGGGATGCAAGGGTAGGACAGCCCCGTCTGCAGCTGGCAACACCTTTTGGCCTCCCATGAACCAAACCCAGCCTTAACTCCCATGCCAGGGGATGGGATGGGCAGAAAATACAGAGAGAATGCCTCATCCATAAGATGTTTGTGGGATGCTGTTTATGGAAATACAGAAACCACCTAAAACCAAAACTCACTGGATTCTGTAATTAACGGTTTGTGCTAAAACCCAAAATTTCAATAGACAATTTCATTCAGACTAAGAATGAAATTAAATGCTTAAGAATACTTCCAAAACATTGGTGAAAATTTCCATTTCTGAAGATTTTCAAAACAAAACCAGGGATTTCAGCATCAATTTCATTCTTCAACATAAAATTTACTTGACATGGAAAAATGTATACTGCAGTAAATGCCAGAATAGATACACTTTCAAAAATAAGCAGGCATGTATGTAATATAGCTCTTTTTTTCCCCAAAAAATTGCTATCTTGTAGAAAAGGTATGTTTCAGTCCACCACAAATTTGGGTCACATTTCTTTAACCTATTAAACTCTGCTTCTTTTTGGCATATGTAAATATAATTTTGCAGAAAAATTATTAAAATCTAGTGACTAAAAGCTACCTGAAAATAGCTCTTTTTCTTGTACAATGACAATGCAGGGATTGGCGCACCGCAGGGTTTCAGAGCAGGTCCTTGTGTTAACTCACAGGTAGGTCATGCAATGTCTATCAAGCCAGCGGCCAGGATTTTCACGTGAGGGAGCGTAAACCTCAGAGGAACGCTCCGGGTAGAAATACAGCACTACTCTGGTCTGACCTTTCCGAAAATCAGATTTCATGAGACTTGATACTACCTGGTTTTCAGCAGGAGGAGCTGAAACTCCTGATCCATGACCTTTGCATACTGCCCTAAATCTCTCAGCGCTGGGGACACGGCTCATCAGGACAGAAGCAGCGGTGTCACTGCTGGCACACGCTGCCCCGATGTGCCTCGGAGCAGGGAGCATCCCTCCAGCAACCACAAAAACGATGAGTTTTCACATCTCCAAAATTTTTAACTCCACCTGGTGCATCCGTTTGCCAGTCCCACCTGTTCGGGATTAAAGCTGACATTTTTCAAGGAGTGACCTTGCCAGCAGCATGCCCAGTAGCAGTGTTACGTCGACTTGACTGGGAGGGACCGAGTGACACCCCTGCATCCGCAGGCACTTGGGGAACCCTCCGAGCAACCCCAGTCCTCTTTGATTTGTCCACCCACAACTAAACCACATCAACAAAACACTGCACTGTTGAGAAGGAGGAGGTATCTTAGCATCCCTGCCGTGCCCTTCATAAATTTAGAGATAATTAAAGCTTTTTAAGGTGACTGTAGGTTGAAGCTAACCGTTCTGTGATTTAAAGCCAGGATCTATTTGTCTGTTGTGACTTTCTTCCAGGTTCCTGTTGTTGCGAGCACAGCAGAATTTGAATAGTATAAGCACTCTTCATAAATTCCTGCTTTCCATAAATTGCCCGTCGGATCAAAAGCAGAACCTCTGTGCAAGAGTACAGAAATTTCCAGCCTTTGATTTGGAACAGAAGAGGCACCCTATGTTCCTCTAAGATTAAAAAAAAAAACCCTGTTGGCACAGCACACAAGAAAGAGAGGCAAAGGAACTACATAAAATAATTCAAAACAAAGGAGGTGGAAATTCAAAAATAGCACAAGGAACTCAGATGACAGATTGCGAAGCGGATGAACTGCAATTAAGAGGACAACTTCACGCCCAAAGAGGATGCTCCAAATACCAGCTAGAGAATGGAGACCCTCCAGACCAGCAGTGAGCTGAATGCAATATAATCCAGTCTTCCGATGGGAAGACAAATTGAGGCAAATTATCAGACATTTTTGTAATACAGTTAGAGATAGTTACCTCTATCCCTAATTTCATAAATGCATTTCCAAACTGAAGAAAGGAAAACAAGCGTGAACTAAATCCAGGAAAAAAGAATTAGCTCAATTTGGAAACTGCAGGTCATTCATTTCTTGAAGCTCACTGAATGGGCCATCAAGGAAAATGCTGACATCACTAAAATAAAGCTGTATACTACTCACAAAAGTCAGTTATGGAAAAAAAAAAAAGCGCTACAGTCTGTTTATTCTGGATATCGGAGATGAGGTTTGGTGTACAAAAGAATAAAATTCAGAAAAGTCTGGAGTTTGTATTTTTAAGCTTGTCATATAGAACCACAGAATATCCCGAGTTGGAAGGGACCCGTAAGTTTCATTGAGGCCAACTCCTGGCCCCACACAGGACCAGCCCAGTCAGAGCAGATGACTGAGTGCGTCGGCCAGACGCTGCCTGAACTCAGCCCAGCTCGGGGCGGTGACCACTGCCCTGGGGAGCCTGTGCCACGGCCCCACCACCCTCTGGGGGAAGAACCTTCTCCTCATCTCCAACCTAACCCTCCCCTGTCGAAGCTCCATGCTGTTCCCTCGGGTTCTATCGCTGGGCCCCAGAGGGAGGAGATCAGCGCCTGCCCCTTGGCTCCCCCTCGGGAGGAAGCTGTAGGCCGCCATGAGCTCTGCCCTCAGCCTCCTCTTCTCCAGGCTGAACAAACCAAGGGCCTTCAGCCTCTCCTCATAGATCTTCCCCTCTAGACCCTTCACCATCTTGGTTGTCTTTCTTTGGACACTCTCCAATAGTTTTATGTCCTTTTTGTGCTGTGGTGCCCAAAACTGCACCCAGCACTCGAGGTGAGGCTGCACCAGTGCAGTGTAGAGTTGGACAATCACGTCCCTAGACTGGCTGGCAATGCCATGCTTATCTAATCATATCTAAACGTGATCATATCTAAAGATCACGAGCTAACCTGAGATTAAATTGCAGGGAGGATGGGTAAACTGGTCAAGGTGTGACCTGTGTAGCCACTGCAGTTGACCCAAAGTGTCCACACAGGCTCTGCTCAGCTGTGCCGGGCAGGGCAGAGGTCCCTCCAGCCCAGGACCTGTGTCCTGATGGAAGAAACTGCAGACCGCTAGGCAAGTACCTAGAGCTTTTCCATGAAGGTACAGCTGGAATGCTTTTGTCTTCACTGGTTCTGGACCTTGGGATACTCTGTATGCAGTAACTATACCACTGGGGAGAAAATCCATTTCCTCTCAAGGAGGTATGCTTAAAGGGTTAATGCATCTGCAGATAATAGGCTTGGGAGAGTTGGAGTCTAGACTGCTGACAAACACAGACAAGCAGACTTTCATGGTTTTTTGGTTTGTTTTTGGTTTTGTTTTTTTTTGTTTCAAATGCAGAATTGCTCACAAAGCTCAGGGTAAGAGCAGAGCCTCAGAGCCTGAACCCCTCAGAGCAGTGATTAATTTCGACATTAGACTCAAACTCACAGTACTTTCACTTGATAACTATGATACATTCACATAGTAAGTCACACTGCCATGGGTGAACTAAACCCTACTGAAGTGGTGAGTTCAACAGCCAGGTTTCAGTCAGGGGAAGTGAAAATCATTGCTGTGAGAAGGCAAGAGCCTGAAGTTTGCTCTCTAGAAAAGCTACAAACTGACCTATTCTAATTCTGTACCATTCTGATTGTCCGATACCACGTACTCATGGCATTCTCAAGTCTGGGACAAACTTAAATCTACTTCTTCTAAGGTAAAGTTTGCATCCTTACATCTGCCATTCTACACTTTGTAAAAATTCTTCAAAAGGACCCAGCAAAGACGTGAGGTCTAAGTCTTACAACTTCTCACTTTGGTCCTGGTTCAAGGGAAAGGAAAAGCATTGTCCTGCAAAAGGAAAAGAGCAGGAAACAAAGAAAAGTCAGAAGACGTGAAAGAGAGAGAAGAGGAACACGCTTAGCCCCACAGCTCATAAAGCAAGAACAATGCCTAGATATCACAGGGATTGGCATTCAGTATATAAGGCAATGCCTTAATTAGGCACACGTACAGGGAGCTAGCAAGTGTTAAAAGGTCACCTGATACTAATTGTGAACAAGACAAACTGAGCTGCCTAAAAAACCTGCCACGAATCACTTACAGGGCTTAGCAATTCTGCATGCTTCCGTAATTTGCTCTTCTCTATTATGGTTGAATAACATTCTGCTAATTATTAATTGGATAATGATTTGTTTCTATCACTAATTCAATAATGTGTTCAGAAGTGCATTTTGAAAGCTCCCAGCTCTAGAGACCATAAATATCAGGTTTATCTTCACTTAACTGCTCTGGTTGGAAGGCAGGTCCCAAGAGATGGAAGTGGAGCCTATGGAGCTTTCTGCCCACTTTTGGGCACTCTACACCCAAACTCACTGAAATATTCATGTTCTCTGGAGACTGAGACAATGCTGCTTTCCTGCTCACCTTGCGGGGAACAGAGGGTGTTCAACACTGGGTAGCAATCAGGAGCTTATCCACCCTGGGTATTAAATGGGGGTCTGGCTGGAGATTAATAGTTCACCCTTTGGGGAACTCTTATGGGGCAGAAGGCAGACACATCTCACCCCTCCTTTACATCCCAGTTCCAAACCTACAGGTCTTCAGAGCACCACGTACATCGAGTGCAGGAGGAAGGACATGTGATAGGGCTCTGCTGTACAGAACTGACCACCCCTCTGACATGGGTCCTGTGCCAGGGACGTGTTGCAGTCATTTCTGCTCAGATAAAAAGCTGGAGTCAAGAAAGCCAACAATAATCCCCTTGAGCTACCACTCCTTACTGCCTCCCAAGAGGAGCCGAACCATTAAAAATGCCACATAAATATCACTGACAGAAAACAAGCTCCAAGGTTATTCAGAAAAGCCCCACGCACAGACAACCTCCTCTTTTTAATAGTGATAAAAACCCTGAGTTTTTCAAAAGAGCAAGTCACGACACAGGCAAACCCACCTTTCAAAACCCAACAGCTCCCTTTTTGCAGAAGAAAAGGTAATGTTGTGTGGGAAAGGTATAGCATTCCTCCTTCATGGGCCACAGAGGCATAATCAATTGGTATAACAGCACATTGTCGAAACACAAACCACGGAAAGCTGCTTTATGAATCCGTGCAGCCAGCTGGAACAGCTGTGAGAGGAATTCGCTCCAGGACTGAATCACTTCATTAGGGTGGGTTTCTCTTTTTTCCTTTCATTACACGCAGCTCAGGCTGCTGATCTTCACCCTGAAGACCCTCCACAGAGCAGCCCAACTTCCTTCTCTGCCCCCTTATATTCTCAGGAACATTAATGGTTCCCGTTGTATTCCTTAATCTCCTCCCGAGACATCATTTCTCCCTCTCCCACCATATAGCTCACCAGCAGTCTTCTAACCTACTACATCACACTGTGTGCTGCCCTAAGCTTTTTGATGGTAAATCAGAGAGCATTAGTGGTTTGGGGACAGCATAGGTACAGAATTTGCCCCTAAGATAAGGGCTTTTGTCTGTAAATTGATTTTGCGCAATAATTGCAATAAACTGCAAATCATGGAAACTGGGAGAAAATATCCAGATGGAATGACATCTCCAGCTTGCTCTACTGATTCTGCCGGGTTTCTGTTTGATACAGGCTACTTGATTACTTGTGAAATATAAGCAGACAGAGTCGCAGCCCGGAGCCCCATCAAGCAGTGACACTGGAATATACACTGTCTATCAATCTGAGCTTGAGACTGGCACAAAACTGCAAGGAGGAGACCACTTGCTGCTGAAGTCATGTGTACTTGGTATGAGTGACAGCAGGTGATGTCAAAAGGGTTTTATAATTAAATATGATTATCTCAAGGAAATTCCTGATTCCTTTACTGAAAACAACCGTAGAAACCTCCAAATTCAGTGAAAAGCAATAAAAATTTGTAAGCAAGTAAAAGCTGAAGTAGGAAACACCTTCAAACAAAATGCTAATTGAAATATACCTTCCCCTAAGGTATATTCTCCTATACTTTCATGGGATTTTATGACAAATAAAAGAAATGCCTCTGGTATTCTGACAGCATAGCCAACCTTAGCCCCCTCCTTCTTCATTTCCATTGTAGAAATACCAGCAGACCCTCAAACTGGGGAAAACCTCAGTAGTAAGAGTGATTGGAAGATACTAGAACAGTGTTCAACACTCACAGCAACCTTATGAAAGCTGTTCCAGCAAGCAAACAGGTACACACCTATGACAGGCTCCAAAAGTAAGCGTTGAGCGGATAACTGCGCTCAGCATCGGGGCTATCTACACATGTTGTCCGCTTTTTCAAATCTCCTTACCCGAGCTGCTACAGCGAGATGGTTCCACAAGTCTGCCGGTCTTATCGTAACAGGCAATAGCTCGCAGCCGTACACCCTCGCCACACTCCTTGGCGTCTCCGTGGGATCGCATTCCCAACTGCGGCTCAGGTGTACCTCCTCCGATAATGCAGTCGGACCAGTTTCCATGGGGCTGGGAGGTAAACTCCTCGCAGGGGCACAGCTCTGTTTCAACTTGAGGATAAACTTCTGTATTCTGGCATTTGTCTCGCTTTCTGCTTCGCCCTGTTCCAACCACAGAAATCCATTCGTTAGCTTAACATCTGCTACTTTTGATAACAACACGTCATATTATTTATACTTGCATGAATTCAACACATTAGTAGCAAGACAATCTGAATGTTAATACCCAGGAACGTTTCCGAAGCGTCTATTAGCTGCTGCCAGTGCTCTGGGGTGCAAGGGCAGCGTGTTTATCTCCAGGGGCAACCAGAGAACTTGGAAATACTGTTTTCATGGGTAGGGCAAGGAGCAGAACGCAGAGTCTTCTCTAGTAACAGTCTGGCCAGCAAACGCTTTGTAATTTTATGGAATATCATCTTTCTCTAATTATCCGATGAAAATAAATTGATTGTTTTGTCTCTATTTGCTTGCAATCAATGGTTGCCAGGACAACTTCCAGAGGACTCTACATTAGCCACAACTTCTCCTTTGAGGCTACTTTACAAATTAGTTAAAGATGCACTCTGCACACGAATCGTACTTTGAAGAAAACAGAAAAGATAATCCTCAGTAAATTATTAGCGCTGGAAAGCATTTCAATGGTTATTTTTAGTTTAATGTTTTCCTTTGTTCTATTCCTTCAACAGGTTTTAAAGGAAGGCTCTTTCAGTAGCTTCAGGAAGCAGCAGCATTCAAATAAGCCTGTGGTACAGCGCTCTGCAACCGCACTCTCCATGCCCTCCTCCTGGAGGACTTGTAGGCGTAAGAAAATGGCCCCGGTACAAGGAGAGGTAACGTAAAGAAGAGAATTCATGCTCCCTGCATCCCTACAGCTGCTCCAGGGAACGAGGTCTGTTTACAGCCTCTGAAGATAAAATCAATGCTTTTCTTGGCATGGGTTAGCCAACATGACGTGGAGCAATCTTTATGTGGCCGAGCTCAGGAATGTCTTTGCATTTGGCATCAGCACAGAGGGGAGAATTCATCTTCACTAACAAACCGCATCTGTATCCCATCCTCAAAACGTTCCTTGAGGATCTTGGACGTGCTAAAAATACATCTGCAAAAAGTTTTTAAAGCTTAGATCCCAAAAGAAATGTTTTCTCTTTGGCACTGCACACAAATAAGACACTAAACCAAAAAATTAAGTTGTATAACCCAGCAATCCTCTTTCTAGTCCGGAATCAAGAGTCTCACACCACGTCATCAATACCTGTTTGCATACAAACACCTACCTCCAAAGAGAAGGGCACCGGTTGTAGACCCTTAATATCACTGTCCTTCAAGCCCCAGCTCTGTCAAAATGTTATTTCCAGAGCTCTGGGGAATGTAAAATTTGCCAGCGCAATGGGATAATAAACACAAAGAAATCAAATAGCGCCGGTATCTTTGTGTATATGTGTGTGTGTATATTTATGAGCAAATTCAGGTAAGGCATGAGAGGTACAACTCCACATACTTCAAGGGAAGTCTTTTAAAAGGCTTTAAATAGATTGGGAGCTCTCCAGTGGCATTGCCAGCATTTTATGTCTGACAAGCTGACAGAAGCCACAAGCTCAGTACATACGTCCAAGCTGTACATTCTGCACTGTATTACTGAACATGGGAATTTGGGACTTGCCCACGTTTTGCCATTATTACATGAAGCACATCAGTAAGGATGCTAATAATCTCACACTTATACAACTCTTCTTTTCCAACTTGCCCTGCCAGCTGTTTTGTAAGAATCTTCCCTCTAATGAAGTTGCTATGAAAGTCCTATTTTGAGGGCAAAAGTGACATTCATCCCATACTCTCCACAAAGAAGCACTTTTAGAATTAGCAATGGTGATATTTCATCTTCACAGACTGCTTTAGAAATTACTATTAAAAATACCACTGCAAAAATTTTCAAGGACATAAATCCTTCAATTAAATAGTCTTTTCTTTTTTACATTACATTTCTGAATACTAACAAATATTATCTACATTAAATATTAGCAGGCAGTGTATGCTAGACATAAAAATTATATGAAACATGAAAAATACACCTTTCTACAGAAAATGCGTTGTATCCATTGTACAGTGAATGAACTGACTGCATTAATTAACTGAAGACTTACCTAAAAACTGTTTTGATTATAATGACTTTGAATTTTGATATGTTCTGTAATAAGTCTTTTGCTTTTTAAGTACTGACTAATTTTCTGTGTAGAGTCTATGATTACTTACCAAGTAAAATGAATAATACCATTAAAAACTGAGTGGGCGGCAAGCAAATACTTAGCAAACAATTAGGAGATTCACATTAAATGACATTGTTAATGAACTCTTATAATGAAGCCAAAGCATTCACTTGAGCATAGACACATACCGAGTTGAACGAGGAGGTACAATCCATGCACGCTTACAGAAAGGTGAAATAAAAAAGAATAAAGGAGTCTTAACAGCACGAAGTACTCCCCGAACAGCACTTCCCTTAAATCTTTGGACTGAGTTCACATGGAGGAGAATTCCTTAAGACATTTGGCTAGCTCCAATTTTCATGAAGTTTTATTGAAAGACAGGTCAGCATGAATCTCATCAACTTCTCCTTTTCAACTGTGGCAAAACCAAAACCCATGTCTGATTTAGTCCTCCCTCGCTGCTCGCTGTGGTGCGGTGCTGTCTGCAGACCAGCCCCACCCAGGACACCCCCTGAGGCTCCCCACTTGCTTTCCAGGACATCTCTGCTGGGAGTAGGAGGAAGGGACTGCAGGTCGTGTTTGGTCACAGATGCAGTGTGGGTGAGGACAGAAGCCATCGAAACCTGAATATCAGAAACCATTTTTGGTCCACTTACTTGAATGGATCTGTGTCTGATGGAGTAAGAAAGGGGATCGGTAGGACCATACTGTTTTGTAACTTGCACGCATGTCCATAAAGAAAATTCAGATTTAAAACTACCTGGAAGTAAGTGTTCACTTACTTCTTACAGTATCGTATTTTCTATAAGATCAGGCACCTATTGTTCCGATGGGGATAGAGGATTTCCACTACTATAAACATACCAGCATTGATATATGGAACATTTTAAAATACGCTCTTTGGCAGAAAAAATAGAGCATTTCATAGTAATGATTTTTATGTAAAAGAGAAATCTTTATCCTTTAATGAGCCATACTCATGAATGGCAGCTTGAAGCCATTATGTCTGTGTACTGTAATTGGTAGTTACTAAAAACTTGGATCATTCTAAGAGTAACAAACTGAGGAACAAGACAGACACGCAGCCAGGTACCAGCGTGCCTAGGAGAAAGGAGCGGTGGTAGCCACCATACTTGGCTGCCGTTCAGTTCCCAGGCATTACTGCAGCAGGTATTTTTACAGCAATGTTAGTATTTCACTCCTTAGCAGAAGTCTTCAAAGTTCCACCTCTACTAACAAACCAAACTCAAGTCAGCTCAGCTACACAGCTCTCAAACACCACACAGAAATGCAAAAAGATGTGAGTGTTCAGGATAACATTAACAGTAAATTTTTTGTAAATATTCTGAGAACAGAATAATTCATTTTGATCTGATTTAGCTGGGGAGAGGAAGACAACTCCTAACAAAACAAGCAGCTCCAAACTATTAATGTTACAGAGTCTTAAAGCTGTTCAGCATTCAAGTAACATAATAACAAACGACAACAGTAAGTATGGGAGAATGCTCCATGAAATGGTTTGAACTAGAGTGTTTAATGAATACATACAAAAGATCAAACAACACTGTTTCAACGATACCGTTTTTTCTTTATTCATGGTATTAATTTGCCCTGTTGAACTACCGGATACTGCTGAGCGCAAAACTCCCACATTTACACATCCAGATTTCACAGTCTTAAACAGAAAACCACACTGATTTTTATTCTTGTCGATGCATTTGGTGCATGATTTGCAGAACAGTAATAGGTCACATAAACTTGCACAATGCACAGTCCCTGTTCTATTTGATTTATGTCTAAAAATGGCTTTCCATCGCCAAGTTGCACTGTAATATTCTTACCCTGAAATGCACATGCGTAAAGCAGGCAAAGATCAGCATCAGATTTAAAAAAAAAAAAAAAGAAAAAATCAATTAAGGATGATCCCTATTCTGTCTAGATTTTACCAAAACCCCACCAGTCCATCAATGTCTGAGACATACTATGCATGAGTATCACCATCAGATAAATACTAGAAAAGACTCTACCTGTGAGTGACCGTCTCCTGCTTCTGGTTGATTCACAGTCAGAGGAGCATGCTGTAAATTTAGACCACGGGGTAAACGTGCAGTCATCTTTGCAGGGAACGAGACACTCCTGTACAAGAGAGGGCACAGGTCCTGCCCAACGCATGCAGTCACCAACATCGGCAGAGTCGTTGTACTCCGACAAGCACGTAACAGCTGCAAAGTAAAGGTACAGAAATCTTTATATTGTTACATATATCGTATTATACCCCACGCAGTCAGTACCTGTGTTCTATGAGAGATTCGCTGTCCAGGGTTAATAGGATAAAGCTGATGTAGTTCTACGTCATTATCCATGCACGACTCAACGACGAGCTAGAAGTTTCACAAAACCATAAAGACACGTTCTCACTGGAGCAGTGTGTTATCTAAATGATGATATAAATTCAGCATGCACAAGGAGGCAGTCATTCTAAGGGTCCTGGCAAAAGCTTAACCAATGACACGCTGTACAACCGAACAAGACCAGGGACAACACTAGGGCTATGTGCCATGAAGCGTATTCGGTAGCGTACTTGGTCAAGGCCAGGATTCCCAAGCTGCGATGCACACGCTATATATGGAACTGAAACTACTGCAAAGTGGAAAAAAAGAATTAAAAAATGTAACAGAAAACTTCCTTCTCCAAAACTGCCATCCTCTGCGTGTTTCAGATGAAGGGAAGAACTGTCTGAGCAGCTTCCCCATACAGCGTGGTGACCTCTGCTGTGTCTGAGCAGCAGCCACTACAGCTAACTAGGTGTAGGCACCAGGTCTGCCTCCCTCAAACCAAGTTCCCTCAACGCTTGCGCTCTCCCTCTCTCTGGCCATACGAACTTTGGAATGTCTTGCATAAATGGCGATGCTTAGGAGGAAAGGCACGAGCAGTCGGCCTGCAGCCATGATAAAAAGGGGCCGCAGACACTGCACTTTGCTAGAAGCCTGCTTTTATGGTGCACCATCGCTTGCTGTAAGAACATTACTGAATGGATCTGTTAACAGGGAAAAAGAAAAAAACCAAACAAACCAACATAAACCACCTGCCCTGTGCATTTCAGCTGCGGACAGCAACACTCTCAAGCTCCATCTGTCCTGCAGTGCCTTCGGACACCGGCAGAGGCAGAGCCCACGCGTGCGGACTGAGCCAATTCCCTTTTCCTTCAACACCCCGTGCCCTTTTTTGGACAGTAATTAATTTTTTAGGGTGGATAATGGTGCTGCATAGCCATGATGGAGGACAAAGGTGTTAACGTATAAATGAGTCACAGGAAACCTTTATTAAAACTTGCTAAAGTTTCAGTGAATAAATAATAAGTAATTATAATAAATAAGAACAGCATGCACGTCACGGAGTCTTTCATTTCATTAATAGTAATTAATTCTCACAAAATCTCCAAGATTATAGGCTATTTATATCCTACATTGTAGGTTAAACAAAGCAAAGACAGGTCATGACTTGATTAAAGTAATACAGTCAGGGACAAAATTAGGAATTGAACCTGGCCCCAAGAGTTTAGCCACGTCAGGCGCTCTGATTTCAGACTAGTCCACACATTCTATCACAAAGCTACAGAAGATGAAATTATTTAATCCAGATTTTATTACTTAACTTTAACAACCTGTGATATTATTTTATGGAGATTCCTAAATAATTCAGGTTTTTGAGGCTGCACATTTTTTTTTCCTTGTTGCCAGCATTTAATATAACTAGGAGTGCACGAAGAAAAAGGAAAAAATAACTCTGTTTTCTTACAGTTAAAGGATTTACTGCAGTGTAACCTTCCAATGAATACACATGATTTGTGGTTTTTAACTACAGTTCTGCATGGGAGCAAGCGATGGTTTGGCAACGACGTAGAAATAAAAAAAAAGTATCTTATTAAAATGTAATTAGATTTCTAAGGAGAAAAATCAGCCTTTTGAGGAGTATGCAACAGGCAAGCAATCGTTAAAAGTCTCTTTAGACTCAAGTGACAGTACATCAGCATATTAATAACTACCTCTAAATTGTTGATCCTTGCCTTTCACTTTCAATCCTTGTGACCCTTCCCATCTCTCAACTCCGGCAGTCAGAAACTCGGAGACGTTCCCCTTCTCGACTATGAGAGTGCGAGCACAGAGGTCGCCACTCTGTATGGGTAAGTGGGGTAATTGCCCTCTTCAGGAAGGTTAAACAAGTAATAGACTCTGATGCCCAAGGTCTGTGTAGCCTCGTTACCTTCAGCAAGGACACCAAAGATTTGGCAACACAAATGTGTCCACGTGAAATATGGCCAAATCTATGCAAACCATCTCCTCATGATCACTACATCCCCCAGCGTCTGCAGGGAAGTGAACAACGTCCTGCGCTGCCAGCCCCATGAAGCATTGTTTGCAACTGCATTACAAACCACCACGTTGCAAAGTTTACTGCTGTCTGACAGAAGATCACAATTCATTCCTGACATTTATCAATGGCAACACAAGCGACGAAACTTCTAAATACCAATGTTAAAACAGACGCTTCATGCTGCAATGAGTTATTATCTAATGGCCTGATCTTCTGCACAAATGTTCTTAATTTTAAGCGTGTAAATAATTCACTGAGTTCGCTGAGGCTATTTAGATGCTGAAAGTAATGGATATATAAGGACACTTGAGATCAGGGCAAATAATTGACAGGGATCATGGAGCTTAAAGAAATTAGTGGCAATAGTAAACAAGAGCCGAGGAGAGCAAAACTAAACCAACAAATGTTATAGTGGGTTATACACATATAAGCATGGAGACAAGAAGGAGTTGAAAAGAAGAGAATATAAGGGATAGTCTAGTAAGAGACATCTTCAGATGTCCCACAGAGCAGCATGAGTGAGGAAGAGAGGAACGAGGCTGATGTCAATTGGCAGCAACAATGGGAAACAAAAGGACGTGGAAAATGGAAGCAGGTAGACTGCAAAGCTAGAGCAAACAATTTTAGGTCAATATACAAGAAAGCAAAGACTTAAAAGACTGAAGGAAAGTGGGATGACTTGGACAGAGTGTCATCAAGGAGAGCTCCTGAGTAAATCTGGGGAGAACGGAGTGAGAGCATGGGAGTTTTAGGAAGACCTAAAGGAAAAGTGGAGAAGGATCTTGTGTGAGGTGATTAGGGACAGGCAGGCAGTTGAAAACACAGAATTGCTTCTCTTCTCTACTGCAGGAATTTTTAGAGCTGCAGATCCTGGTAACTCCAACAGGATACTCCTGACAGAGCTACAAAGCTTGACTGTCAGCAAGGAGAGAAGCCAGCAGCCAAAGAGCAAGAAATCCAAAAAAGCTTTTTTTGGATGCCTAAAATACTACCTAGAAAAGCAAATGTTCTACTTGTTTCCCGCTCACCTGGACTGCGGCACTTATCACTGCCAACGGTGTTATTACTAAGCTGGTGAGCCCAGACGAGCACCTCTGTCCCACTTTGCCAGGACAGCAGGCACAAAACAGAACACCAGCCATGACTATCTGGCACCCTTCCGCACCAAAACCCCGCAGCTCCTTGGACTGGCCTAGGCAGTACGATGCACTGCAGTCAGGTTAGAAGGCAATTCGTTTCCACTCAAGAGTCTGCAAATATCTTCAAAGACAATGCCAATGCATGACTTCTTCAGTTAGAACTGAGTTTTCTTCAAAAGCCTGAGCTTAATGGGGCTGATCTTTACAGCATGTCAAGTCATAAGAAACGACAGGATTTGTGCTACATGCTTACAACTATGCTTGAGGTGAGCAGCATGAACTGGTAAAATAAATTAAATAATAAAACAAAAGCCCATTATGACATTTTAATGGGCTGAGAAGGGCCAGACAGGAAGCAGCAGAGCTGATGGATCCACTCCAGTGGTTCGCTCAGCAACTAGTCACCTCATTTCTGCCTGCTGCAAACTTATTTCCCCCTTAAGTTAGCTTTAACTTTTAAGAGAAAAAATATTTTCAAATACAGGCATTTCTGGAAACAGAATGAGACAAATTTGTTTTCAGTGGACCTTCAGGAAAGTTGGTAGAATTATTTATCCTCGGTGGTTTTGAAATACTGATTGGTTTGGCTCATGTGTGGTTTATGTTGCATAAAATATATTTCCCTGTAATCCTCAGCTCTGTCACAATGGTTTTAAATAAACTCATACCGCAAAGCCAGTTCTGCTATGTCAACATCTCTTTTTTCTTTTTTTTTAAGTGGGATACCACTGGAGGGCAAATGCAGTCCATTTGCAGCCCTATGCACTGACAAAAAAAAAAAGAAAAAAACCCACATCATAACGATAAATCCCTCCTAGACATAATGTGCGATTTCTACCGTCTCTGACGCATTTAAAATGGACACAAACATATGAATAGAAATAGCTAATAACAGGGCGCTGCCAGATAAAGGGTTTCAAATTAAAATATTGATTCCCACAAAGAGGGGAAATGCAGGATTTCCTTTCAAACTCCCGCTATTCTTTCTTATTACTACCAGTGAACGCCACCAAACTGGAATTAAACACTTGGGGCCAAGCTCCACAATGACAATTTAATGCAGTTGTGTTGATATAAAACAATGGCTGTCACAAAAAAAAGAAAAGTATACCATCTCTCGTAATGATAAAAAACAAGACCATGAATTAAACTGAAAGGTAACCAGGTTTAAAATACTAAAAGAAAGTATCTTTTTTTCAGGGCAGAGCTGGAGTCGTTGAACAGACAGTGTGGATACACCCATTAAGGTGTCAACAAAAGTTAGAGATTAATATGAGAAATGAAAACTGCGGATGCAACCGCTTTGCCTCAAGGCGTAAGTCAGGAGTTAAATGTGTGGCTTGGGGAGGAAACCTCCCTTTCTGCTGGCACGGGGTCCGTTAGGATGCTGAACAAGGACTGCCAACGGGATGTTCAGTACGACAGTCTCTGTCTGCTTGTTTTATATCTACTCCCACAAGAGTAGGTTTGTATGCCATCATCTTAGCATATGGCACGCAGAAGCATATGGAAGCTATATTCTTTAACTACATTTATCTTAAATTAAAAGTAAATACCAGACACATCTATAAACTTTTACATGGTGAAATCAAATGTTTGCAAGCTGTCAAACTGCAGAGGCGCTGAATGCATCCTTAGATGATGTTACATCACCACCAAAGCAGCATGTCAGCATCAAACTGGGGGAACTCAAGTGCTCTCCGTAGGCACGCGCCTGACTTAACAGCACTACAGATGGCCCTAACAAAAGGAGTGTATTGAGAAAGAAAAGTTGTAGGCATAGCACTGCATCCAATAAGGAAAGATAAAATAAATATAGTTCCTCTTAAGTAAAAATCCAATTACAGACAGTCTTGGTAATCATATTCATTTACCAAAGCTATAATCAATTCTCCCTTAAAACTGCATTTCCAAAGGGTGAAAAGCTGAAGAGTGAGAATATAAACTACCAACCAGTAAAATTATGTTGTACCATGGCACTTCAATTTGGGAAACCTAAACTAGTGGTTTCAAAACTCGGGAATTAAATGTCATTAGAACATCCAAAAACAATGACTGATAATTCCAGGAAGGTACACTCAAGCAAACTAAAAGTAAAGCTAGGCGTAAATCAAATGTCTGACCTTAGTACAGGAACAATGGGATGACCTCTGAGGCTAGGCAAGAAAGAGGTGTAGACACAATGATGTAATAATCTTCTCTGGCTTCAAATTCTAAGAATGTGTGAAAAATCAAAGCCAGCATGTAAAGTCAACAGAATTACTTTAATGTAGCTTTTTCCTTTCTCACTGTTCAGAAAAATTCTCATTTTGTGTTGTATAATTATTCTCATTAGCCCTTAACGTAACTGTATCACTAACAGTAAATGAAAAAGGAGTTCAGGGATAGTACGTTAGAAAAAAAGAAAACTATAAGGATCCAGACTTGCTGACTATAAGCACAGTCTCATAACTCATGATGACGTCATTTATTTTCTACATTGATACTCCTTCATATGTTTCTCCAAATCCTAGGTGGAACACTTATGTTGTTCTTGGTATGTTAACACAACCTCTAATGACAGAAGGAGACCAGGAGCAGACATAATGGAAAACACAAGATAAGGCTTTGCTGAGACTCAGGTTCAAGTCTAAGGCCCTGATTCTGTAAGGACAAAAGTATAGGCTTAAGCTCACCACTGTGACCCCCCTTTGGACATAGCAGCACGCCCCGTAATACAGTGCATCCGAAGTTTGGACTTACAGAAGCAAACCGTAAGATAACTATTAAAAATAAGCCCAAGGAAAAGAACAAATGACGCCAGGAAGGACATCACAGGCACAAATCTAGTAATAATAACTGAGGAAGAGCTGGAACAACTAGTTATGCAGCAGGGAAACTGGCTCTGAGATCACCAGTTTCCCATTTTGTAATTATTAATGATATTGACAGTAGTGCTAAAGGGCTAACAAATGCCACCGAGCAAACAGAGCGCTGAATAAACACAGACCCCAACCAACGCGCACCATAAACAAACGAGGAGCCTGAGATGAGGTTGGGAAGCAATAAAGACGGTAAATACCAACTGAAAAGATAAAGGAAAGCAACTGAAATGATTTGCATGAAAAGGGGTCAGGGAAGAATTGGGTAGAGAAGTCGGGCAGAGAGCAATAGCATGGAGAACAGACTGCAATGGGGGAAAGGGGAGAAGTTTGGGATAGTATTAGAAGAAAAAGCAGCATTCCAAACTGCGAAGGTCCTTCTCAAGTTAAAGGTCGATGGATTAGTTGCTCTTTGGGTTGGTTTCTCACTGCAGCCTTCCCACAATAAGACATGTATGTGGGAAAGAGACGGGTTAATCTAGGTACAGGAGTCTCAGAAGAAGAAAAGCCCCAGCTGCAGCCTTCTGGGGGCCAGCGTGGTGGATGATAATCACCTCCAGCGCAGCCACAGCCGTGTCCCCACCTGGGCAGTCATCCCCACGTGTGTGTGTCTGACCCAACCGTAGAGTTCCCCCATGGCTACATGTCATCGGCATTCCCCAGAGGGAAAGGGGCAAAAGGGTGTGTGGTCTGCCTACCAGAGGTTCACGTCCCTCCCACACCTCTCGCCTAACACCGCAGCGCAAGCACGACAACGGAGCAGTTTGTCTGAAAGGGATTAAACACGGCCAGGGCTGCCCATTAAACCCAGTAAAATCAGCGCAGGGTGACTTCTGTCCTTTAATGCTTCAAACTGGACTCACCTCTGTTCCATTTTAAAATAACTTCTTGAAGTACAATTTTTCTTTGGTACTTATGGATAAGGTTATTGATTATTTAGTTGGGAATATATTATTTGAATCACTGAAAAGAATTGAGCTGTACATGTCGATTTTACCAAGCTATGTGACTTGATGTTTTAATTCTTCCTCATCTGTGAACCATGACTGCCCACCGCTTAAGGAGAAACAGGAGAGAAATACGTCGCTGAAAAGTCCATTCCTCCTCCCACCCACACACCGAATGCAGAACACGGGACTGATACATTAATGTCTAGCACTATTTTCATTTTAATACAAGAGTTTTCTTATTGCAAGTGGTTCACACTCTGCCCGGCTAGAAAGACAAAATAATATGATTTTTTAATGTTTCAAATTTACTTTGGCCAGAGAATAACTGCAATCTGAGTGCTTCTACATTACGCAATCAGTCTAAGGAATCTTTCACAATTTTCTCCTTTTTTTTAACTTTATTATAGGTTTTGAATTGCTTTTATTTTCATTTTCTATTAAAAAGAAAATCAATGCAAGTGCATTAGATGATTAATGATAGAAATTATGTTTCTGCTCCTTTCAGAGAACATAAAAAAGACAAAAATATGCTTCCTTTTTTCCTCTTTCTGTGGCCCACAATCACTAAAATTACTCGAGTTCAATTTATTTGTAGCACCTACCATCCAGTTATATTTAAGATGAATAATTTATTGCACGACTTGAAAATAAAACTAAGACATCCTGTTATATACACACACATTGAGACCACAGTAAATAAAGAGAATCAAACATGCCAAGTAACACAAGAGAGAGAAAATGGAAAACAAACACAACGTTTACAGTATTTCCAACTCAAGTTGGAAAATCAATTAGCTGATTAAGAAAGCACTGACTTTCTTTTGAAAGCCCTGTCTCAGTTACACTTTCACTGGCCAGTGCTTTTAGTGATAGCTGGATGAGCTTAAAACCTCACGCAGCCTGTTTTATTCCAGAGAGGTCTGGTTTTTTGGTAGCACCTCATGGTCATAGAATCATAGAATGGTTTGGGTTGGAGGACCACAAGGATCATCTAGTTCCAACCCCCCTGCCATGGGCAGGGACACCCTCCACTAGACCAGGGTGCCCAAAGCCCCATCCAACCTGGCCTTGGACACTGCCAGGGATCCAGGGGCAGCCACATCTTCTCTGGGCACCCTGTGCCAGGGCCTCAGCACCCTCACAGGGAAGGATTTCTTCCTAACGTCCAATCTAAATCCCCCCTCTTTTAGTTTAAACCCATTCCCCCTTGTCCTGTAACTAAACTCCCTAATAAACAGTCCCTCTCCAGCTTTCCTGTAGGCCCCCTTTAGGTATTGGAAGGCCACGATTAGGTGTCCCCAGAGTCTTTTCTTCTCCAGGCCGAACAACCCCAGGTCCCTCAGCCTGTCCTCACAGCAGAGGTGCTCCAGCCCTCTGATCAACTTTCTGGCCCTCCTCTGGCCTTGCTCCAGCAGCTTCATGCAAAAAAAAAGCTCCATCTTTCATGATGGCAGTAGAGAGCTCAATACTACAGCCAACTGCCACAGCAAACCCAACTCTAGGAAGGTCTCGGAAGACAACTCTGTAAACCTGTCAAGCCAAATTTCCATTCCAATCTGAATTTTGTTGGTATTGAGTTTGATAAAATTATCCACATGTATCATCTTTCATATCACTGGACATCAGAAAGCCTTGCACTATGTTGGTTTAGGAAAAAACCAATTTCAGATCTCCCTCTGCCAGGCAAACACTCTGCCATTTCCCTCCACTTATCCCTTTACAGTGATACTAAATCTAGAACATAACACTCAAATACTGCCATATATACAAGCCCCCCAACATTATATTTAAAATATTATGGTCCAAGGTAAGACCTAAAGATTTTAATCTACCTTTCCTCCTCAGCTCCCCACTGCCCAGCTCCAGCTCTTCTCATTTCAGCATTCAAAACCCTTCATTGCTCCTGACCGGTCAGGGACCAGCAACTAAGCCACTGTGGACACCGATGGGCCCTTCAACAACTTTTCAACTCATCCTGATGCCTCCTGCTCTCACCTGCCTGTCCTCTTCCTCCCCGAAATAATTCTGTTGTTAATGCCCAAATCCTGTCCTACCAGGCACGCTCCAAGTCCCAAGTAAGACAGTACAAATTAACCTGTCGTTCACAGATCTCCTCATTACAGAGAGGGGTTGTGTGGCAGCCCACTGTCCATTGTGGGAGATTCATTCAATTTTCTCCAAAATTCTCACTGCCTGGCCACACAGCTAACATTTAAAGGAAAATCAACAAGTTTGAAATTACCAACTCCTCCCTGACAGCACTGCCCACATAATGCTGTTCGTACCATTGCAGATTTGGACTGGTATAAAATAAGGCAAGAATGTAGTCTCCTATATTTATTTTTAATTAGCAATGCTTTTCCAGAATTCAGACAATCCCGGCATTTTACAGCATACAGACTGACCATCTTTATCAAAGTCCAAAACTGCAATTCAGACAGTAGTAACGTGGAAATTTGGAACCCCCCTCATCACTTCCTATATTCCATTCACAGAAACCACTGTTAAATTTTTCTAAAGTAGCAATGGATTTTGTAGATATGGTCCCACATAAAACTTTTCATTTCAACTATCGCTTTTCTACAGAAAAGAATGCTAAATGCTCTGCGGTCTGAAGTCAGGCTACTCATCTCCAGCCTAAAACTGATAAAACAACTAAATCTACTTTGACCAAATCTAATAAAAATGCATACTTAAATAATTCATGTTATCTAAATTAAGTATCTTTCAGCTGTCACGCAATATTGTCTACCTCGTGAGACAAAATAAAGATATTGTACTTGAGATTGAAGGGTCAGCACAGTAAAGACACTGTACTTAGACGAAAGGTGAGAGAGGCAGAAACAGATTGTGAAAAAATTCCCACGCACAACCTTGAGAAATTAAATGTTTGGGGCCTTCAGGAGATTTGCCCAGTAGGAAACCTAAGTACGCAGATTTGAATCCTAGTAAGAGCAAAGTCACACTCTGATGTGTGGGAGTTTCATACATGTACACATAATGTATAAATTATACATAGAGAAAGGCTTTTCATACCTCTTCCTAAACATTCCTAGCGTGCCGGGGAAAAGCGTTTTACAGAAACCCTACCTCGGGGCATCATTTCTTTAGCAGGAAAAAAAAAGACAAACAAAACCCAAAAAACCCAACTTACCCAGAAGACACTAACAGTCCAAGATACTGAAGGATGTATTTCTATGTAGGGAATATAAAAGACCCTGATTGCCCTAAGTATAAGAACTGGTATTTCCCCTGGGTCATGTTAAAGGAACTTTTTTGTGAGAACAAAGGAGTTCCAATAGGTTTGTCTCTTAAGAATAATAAAAATAATCACACTCATCTTTCCTTATGTTTGTTGTTCAGACCTTTCTCACTGCTGGTACACTCCTTTTTACTCTTCTTTTGAAGCTAACAGTTCTAAAGGGACTATTTGCTCTCCCCCTCTAGTCTCTTAAATACAAGGTGGAAGATCAGAGAAGATGCAAAGGGAGATATCTTACAGGACGTTATGCGTTTCTTATGATGATCTTCTCTTCCTTCCTTATAGGCAAAAAAAAAGAAAGGAGACAACATTTCTTATTTAGCTGCTTCTACTCTCCTTGAATTTGTACCAAATTGTTCTAACGGCGTGGGGATTATCAAGTAGACTGCATTTCTGCTGAAACAACAGGAAAACTCACGTTTATTTCAACAGGAAAAGAACCAATATTATTATGCTTTCTTTTTAATATCTATGAGCGAACCATTTGTTTGCAAGCATTTGTTTCTAAAGCAATTACACAATCCAAACACTGATTGATTACTATAGGATCGTTCATGTATAACAGATACAATATTTGGACACAAAGAATTCTCGGTTGTGATTTCTTTCCCGTCGGTTCAGATCATGTAATTTATGGTTTGTTTAACTGAAAACACAATCACATGCCATAAAAACGAATTAATACAACAGAAAGTAAATTGCATGAGAATTAGCAACACCTTCCGTCCCGCTGGTACATTATTAGTATTTTTAGCTGTTCTTCACATGCTTATTTCTCGATAACCCCGGGGTAGAGCTGATCGGGGCATGAAGCTATATTTTACAGTCCTTCCTGTAGAAACCAACTTAATCTTGGCTATAATAAATCATCAGTTTGATTCTCATCTTATTCCCTCTTTTCACCGATAAAGTTTTGTCGTCTTTGCCAGAGCTCAGAGCAGTTTCTCCCATTAAACTGCTCTGTGCGCGAATCTTTCTCGACGCAGAAGGTTTCTGCCAACTGTCGTTACGAGTTCAGAGAAAATCTACTCTTAAAGTGAGGAGCACTTAAAATAGGGGAAGCTCATCTTTGGAAAGTAACTTGGAGTAAAATTTTGCAGAAGTGGTTTATGTTTATTTGGTTTTGACTTCTCAAAAAATATTATTTAAAAAAAACAATCAGGAAAACAAAAGCCCATGAAAACATAAAGTGATTGAGCCCAAGAAATGTGTGGTTGAGCCACAAGCTTCCTCCTCCTGTAAGAGCAGAAACATCCTACGCACCTCTGAGAAGTCCTTGGTGTCCACACACAGCATCAGGACCTACGCTCACCTCCACGTCCACGCCAGCCGTGGAGGGAGTCATTAAGTCATCAGTGACTCAGACTTGAGATGGCCTCAGTGACACGAAGCCCAGAGGAACATCTGAGCCTTTGTTCCCTGGAGAGGGAAGAGAGGCTAGAACCAATATATCCAGCACTACCATTTCCCTTAAAAGCAAGGAAACTTAATCAGAGGCACTTCCAAAATTTCCCAAAGTGGTAATTAATTCTACCATTTTAGAATAAGGTATTTAGGAAATAAAATTCAATGCAAAAGCAACTCAATACTTTGAAAATCCATCAAGATTCACACCACATTTCCTTTTCAGAAGGGAGAACTGATATTTGGAATTTTAAGTGCGCATTTCAAAGAAACACTAAATAGCAGCTTTTTAATTCATCAGAAGCCCAAAGGAAAGGGAACTTCCCATAGAAATGTACTGTACTTGGGAAACTCAGTCTTGCTGTTGCTACAATGGAAGTATAAATACAGCGCACCACGAATTCATAGTAATTTGTTTCTATGTGCCAGTTTGACATGGCACAGCCAACTAAAGATTGTGTGGTTACGCAGACCTGAGAGATTCTCTAAAATACTGCACTGGTATTTTGCCTTTTATAGATCATGCATCGCGTCAGACCTTTGTCTCAATTTCTCTTTAAACTTTTGTCTTGTCCTATTTGAAGACCCACGCTCCAGGGTTATATCTTATCAGTTAATTAACTTTTAGGATGGAAACCTAGCAAAAATGACTATATAAACTTTTGCTCACATATATCAAAGCCAATGTCAACTTAATATGGTTCCTTTGTACCTAATCCAGGAGACTTATAATAAAATCTCATCTTTCATTTACAGCCTGAGGCAAAAGTAGGTCTTGCAGAGAGATGTGTGAAGCGGTGAAGTTTAGTAGAGCAATAACATTGCTCAACAGTTTAAATATTGGCCTAGCTACTAAACTTTATGCCATGAAGTTCTGGCATTACATTACTAAAATATGAAGATTTCATTCACTGTTTCACTTACTCAGAATAATGCAAAATTCATTTCACAAAAAAAAATTATTAAAAAAAAATATTGAAGTGTTTCCCCCCTAAAAAAAAAGATCACTTGAAGGTAACGCTGCTCTTCAGTAGATCAAGGCAACGCTAATGGGGATGTATGGGGTGTGCGTCGTGTCTAAGACATTAGTCCTTCGCTGTAAATTAATGAACAATTTCACAACAAAATACTAGAAGAAATGAAAATCATTGCTTTCATTCAGGCTTTATAAGGTCACTTTCAATGAGGAATAAAGGAGAAACCAATTAAGATGGAAAATTTGAATCAACAAATAAGGAAGAGGAGGATCCTCGGAAGTAACTTTGATTTTTATTTTTCTGGCCCTTCACCCAACATCAGCAGATCTTATTGATGTATATGAAACAAAAAAAAAACACCACAAAAAAACCCCACCAACCACAAAAAAAAAAATCAGGTAAGAGAGAACTGAACAAGAACTAGCGTTTGAAAATAATTTTGCCCGTGGTTCAAAAATGACAACGAAACCTCCAGCAGGGAAAAGGATGAAACACAGAAAAAGAATAAAGAATTTGAATGGGAGCTGGAGCGTGAGAGGATGCTGTGAGGGCTGAGAGAGCTCAACTCCAAGCATGCCTCTTCCCCCCGGTGAGGATCAGGCTCTGGCTCCTAACTCCTGTCATTTCGGAGAAGCTGCATGATCTGGCATTGAGCTTGGTCTAGCCAAACTGGAGGAACCCATGGCTGGACCCAAAGCACAGGCTGTCTCCCAGGGCACATCACCAGGTGGGGAAAGACAATGAAGGTCAAGTATGAATTTTATTTTGTATCGTATCGCTGAAAAACAGGATAGCAGTGGGTTTTAGTAATAGAGGGAGAAAAATCTATACATAGCAGCCAAGTGCAATACCAGTCATCCCTATTAAAGAGTTCAATAAAAAGTAATGTGTCCTGTTGTTGAAATACTTCACAAAGTTGCTGAATGTACCAATCTTATCAGATAACAAGTGAGCAGAGGTTCAAGCCATGTCAGGAATTAAGACAGAAAAAAAGGTATCCTGACCACAGTTCCTGCAGACAACATTGTTAAGAGCAGCCCACCATTCCCACGACCCCATGAAGGCAGCCAGAGGTCCCTCTGGCAGCAGCAGGCTGGCAGCCTGTTCCCATCCCATTCACCCCAAGATACGTGCACAATGCCCAAGGATGTAAAGAAGAATGTAAACTTAAGAAAATTCCCCTAAAGGTGATGCCAGCCCCATACGGGACTTTTCCTCCAGCTTTACTACACCGCTCCATAGCCTTACGGGTTTCTGCTGAAGCCAGGTCACCCACAGTTCATGGGAAGGGCTTCCCTGGGGCTGGCTCTTCTTCAGACAATGGTCCAAATACAGTGATAATCCTGCTGCTCACCCTTTCTTATACCATTAGGAACAGGGCAGACTATATATTTATTGCTAGGCATAAGAAGCAGGTGTTTCTTAGGTTTGGGGTTTTTTTTTGGGAAAGAGGGTTGAAGTTGAATTGTTTTGAGTCAACTAGGTGTACCACCAGGCCAAAGCTATTCTCTGCACAATGTGCATGTCACACAACTGCTCATCAAAATGTTAAAAAGCAAATTCACAGGTAGATATCCTACTAAAAAACCAAAACACATGCAAGAAAACCGACTTTAACAGCCACGCACAAATTCTTTTAAGCCTGAATGTCCTCCAGGAGCAAACAGCCTAAGATTCCCTTGACAACACAGAAGTAGTAAGAAAGCCTTAAACACCCGTGTTAGAAATAACAGAATATAAACTTTAGGAAGCGCAGAATGATTTCTCACAGAAGGTCAAAAGTCGACTAAAGACTTTTGCTCTGAAGTACGAAAAAATTAATTATATTCTTCAGTTGCATAATGTCAAATTACAAGCAGAACCTGAAGTTATTGGACACATTAAGAGGTTACAAAGACTGTAATTTTTGCCTACACTTAATAATAACAATTAAAAACTCATCTATCCTAAAGATTTTTTATACATATTACTGATATGACATGGAAGAATATCAAACCAAATTAGTTCACAAATTGAAATGGATTTCTGGGAAATTTCTGTCATTACAGCAACGATGTTTTCTAGCCGCACTTTAACTGAATGAAACCAAATTGCATCAGTCTTCCACATAAACACAGTCCCTTTCCTGACATTTGTTCTAGGAGAAAATTCTATACCTGGGGGAAAAAAAAAGGTGCATTTCTGACTAAATACTCCCTTCTTCCCCAGCCCTCTCCAAGGAATGGACCCCACAGAAAGCACAAGGTATTTGTCCTGTATTTCAGAAAACTCAAAAGATAATTTACTTGGTTACTTTATGTAGACATTACACTTCTACCTAACTACACACATAAAATCCATTCCTCGTAGTTTTTTATATATATGTGTGTGTGTGTATCTGTTATAAATTACTGCCATTCCTGATTTTTTTTTTTTAAGTGGAGGGTTAAATCCATATAGATTTATTAAGAAACTTTCTCATGGAAGTTTCACTAAGAACAGTTTTAAAAAGTCAATAAAACTTCTTGTCCTTTACTTTCAATAAAACACAAGAGAACATACTCTAGATGTAGATTACCATATCAGTACTTTTGATTTACTCACATTTGCAATGAGAAGACAGGTGATTCCCATATATAAATTTATTCCTAAGCTGTGACCTTGACTTTTACCAAAAGTTCAATTGCAGGGATATTGTTTTTGAGGCGAGATGAAGGAAGAAAGGAGTTCTCACAGATAAGATAATGAACTGTCAAATGCAGCTTATGAAATACTACTGTTTCAAATAGATGTTCTGATTTAATGTGTGTTGACAGTAGATTCAAAAATTATGACTAGGTCATTATGTAGCACACAGACTACAAAGCCTGAATTACTTATTTCTTTATTTCATAAAGCATTAGGGTGTGAATCAAAGACATCCCCATAGCCTTCCAAGTAGGGATCAAAAGTAACAGCTAAAATGATGCTAAATTAAATATCACATATTGAAGATGTATGATTAGCAATGTATTCATAATTGAAATTTGTCAAAAGGTAAAGAAAAAAGTATTGAAAAGTACTATTGGTAAACTTACTGATTACACCACAATAAAAAAAATAAGTTGTTCTCTAATTACTGAAAATAATAAAGGAATGCACAAAATGGCTATTTTAACTATTAACTCACTGTCCTAAGTACTCATACAACTGTAAAAATAGCGTGAAGCTTAAAAAAAAACCGCGCCCCACACTACAGCGTTATCTCCTGTATATGATGAGAATTATGTACCCATATAAACTATAAACACAGAAAATAATCTTTTTTTTTCTTTATTCAACTTCATAAATGCAGCAAGCTTTTTCTAATGAAAAGAGAAAAAAAAAGATGAGCTGCCAATACTTCTGTCCACTACCATAAATGAGAAGTCTTGATGAGACGACAAGATCTTCCAGTATAGTAAATAAGCAAAAACCCCGGAGGTTCATACGATGCTTTGCACAGATTCTTGTATTCTACATTGTCCAAGATAACAGTAGCCCATCTCATACTGACATATGAAATTATTCTAGAAAAAACAGGTGTACTCTGAAGGTAGGGACACAGGTTACATTTCACTTAAGACACGAGATTGACAGTCCTCTCCCAGCAAGAGAATGAGCAAAGATTGTGAAGAAGTGACGAAATGTTTAACTCTTTAATGTTTCAAATGCTTATCTGCCTTTCTATCATATATGTTTAAAATGAAGTTCAATATACTTTCCAATAAGATTACAGTAGGACTCTTCAGTAACAATCCCAAACAAAGGTGTTATAATGTAATCACCTCCCAAAATCAAATTATCTTTTATCAACACAAAATCTAAACCTACAAAAACACTGAATAAACAGCAAACAACAGTCACCTGCTATCAATATTAAACTATTATTTTCAGAGTAACTTACATAAGGAAATAAAGAAATAGGACCTGATTTCCACTCCCCACTCCCCCCAAAAGAAGACTGCTCAATGTGCCTTGTCCCAGCACTGCCGGAGGCGGTGCCCAATGATGCACCCACATCCCTCTCCCGAGCCGTGACGGCTGCTCCATCATCATTACATTATACTTCAGCTAAGATAACTGAAGTGTCACAATAAAGCTATAATTTACTCAACAAAGCCTTAAAAAGAGACTGAAAATGTTTACACAGTTATCACTAACATAATTTTGAGTGAAACCCTGTTGCAGCCAATATTTAACAGGTGAATTCACGTGACTGGAACAGTAACATAAAAGGGGTACAGCTCTTCTGGAAGGACATGCAGATGATGGTGAGATGTTTTATTTCATCTATAAATCATAGACCTTTTTGCTCTCTGGGACAGTCTATAGACAACGATTGACCTGCTGAATGCCTGGCTGATGGATAAAAGAGGAAGGAACATGTGTGCCATGCTGGGAAATGAACCTCAAATGAGGTCAGCCTGTGAACAAGTAGGAGGACACCATACACACCACTCCCTCTCGCGCTACAGGAACACAGAACGGCTCGAAATTCATTGACTGTTTTGGTGAATTTGGTAAAACTTCGTCTGTTGGGGTGAGGACAGAGTAAACTACTCAGCCAGATCATAAGCCATGAGGAGGAACCAATGGAGAACATCAGGGTGGAGGGCAGGCTGAAAGAGAACGATCATCAAATTACACAGTAACATCAGCTGGGATGGGCAGGTAGACTAATACATTCATACAAATATATTTGCACTGAAGCCAAGTAAGGTGCCCTGGAAGACTGGGCTGGCAGGGAAAAGAAATTGAATAAAGCTGCAGATCAGGAAAAAGTCAGATGCCAAAGTGAAAGCTCTCCTGTTAGGGAATGGACACAACCACGGTAGGGATTAGCCGGTGTATGAGAGGTCAGCTAAGCTCAGTCAAAAGCTATTCGCTGCCCTTGAACAAAAACAAAATGAAACACAAAAAAGTGGAAACTAGGTGAAGTTCCTGAGGATTAGCAGAAGATTGCAACACAAGCATGCAAAAATCAGAACTAGCAATGGGCATTAAAGGGAACAAAGGATCCTTCAGCAAATGTGGTAAAAACCAGACACTCTGCGCTCTCCCACCCCACTTCCCCAAAAAATTGGCTGAAGTTTGCACCACCCTTCGCTGAGTGGATCAGCTGCAATCCTGGGAGTGTTACAATCAGCAGTTAAAAAAAAGGCAAGATCTCAGGCCTGTCGGTCCTCTTTCAGGGAAAGAGCTGTCAGGGATAAGCTGGCTAGTTTGAAATTGTCTGTCCTAATGACTCCTGGCTCCAGAAAACCCATCGTGATGTGTCAGAAACAAACATCTGAGACCTCACGGAGAACGCACAACTCATCAGCAAACACTCTGCCCATCCTTACAACAGCTTTATTCTTATTTTTTAAGATGAGGGGTATGGAAATAGAGGCCCATCAGCTTATTTTTGATTTGCACAAAAATATCGGAACAAATAATTATCCCGCAGATAACAATAACTACCACAGATAATGGAAAAAAAAAAAAAGAGAAGAGTTAAATGCATCAACTTTATTTCTATAATAGATTGATGAACTCTAGGAAAGAGAACGAAGAAGGGTAGCCTCATTTTTGAAGAGCTTGTTTCCTTGAGGACAAAAATCCTAAAAATGCTCAGACCGTGAATCCTAAATGGCATCCAAATTACTTTCTTAATAATTAAATTATATTGCATCAAAAAGTACATGCCTTTAGCAGTTTGATTTGTATGTGCGCCCTCTACCCATCAGTAACTGAGTAAGCAAAGATTGGGCGGAGTTGCCATTAAAACATATAGTACGTTTAGCACTAAAAACCCCTCTGAAATGGAATAGAGCCTTCTGCTTTATGATTCTCTCTGGACCTGATTCACTACTGTTTTATTACTGACTTTTGTTATTGTATCTGAATACAATTTGATTTTATGAGATCTTAAATATTACCTTTATAAACATTTCATGGGATGTTGACTCTCCATCTGCAAATTGCTTATTTGCTTATTGTATCTGCTCATTGATGCCATTGCAATAGCTTATTTTTGTATTAACTTCTTTGTTGAGTCTAGTTCATCTTCTCAGAAAATCCTGGGATGGAATTTTTAATAAGAAACTCTTAGAAAAAAGAAGATATAACTGTAACTGGTAAAGACATTTACCCTTACAGTGTTCTGTTTGCAATATAATTCAATCAGGGAGTCTATGCCAGTCACCGTGAGATTTCAAGAAAGTACTTTGTTTATCATTTAATCAATATGATTTCAGCAACACAGAAAGATTTTTAAATAGCAGGCTGAATTCTGTGCGCAGCTCCTGCAGCTTCACTTGAGTTTCAGACTTTTGCTCAATAAACACTCTCCGCACATCGTTTCTTTCGCTTCCACCATTCTCACTGTGCAAACTCCACACCGATAAAAACCTGTAGCTGACTTCATTCTATACAACACATCAACTTATTTTCAGGTAATGGGAGATGATGATGATTGCACTGGGAGAAAATACAACAGGATAACTGGGCTCCCTGATCAACCTACTTGACAGGTTAGCACTAATTGATAGCTGCACTCGTATATCCATCACTACTTCTACTGCAAACCTGAGAGCTTACATTGCACAAAGCACACACTCAAATTTTACTGAACTAGAGCCCAAGAATTAAGCGTATTTAACTTCTGGAAACACATCAGGTTATTAATTCACTCATAGTAAATATTTAATACTTGCAAAACCAAGGACCAACTGCAAATTGCTAATGTTTCATTATTGTTGAGTTTGCCCCTTGGAAACACCAGTTCTCAGGGTCAAATGAAATTCCATAATCCTTCGAAATTTCTTTCATAGTTACTTTCAGTATTTACATTTACCTGTGAAATTTATCTCGCTAGAAAAGACAGGCATCTTTCAAAGTCTTCAGATAAGACAATTTAAGCAGAGACATATTTTGCCCTGTTTCTCATCAAAGCATTTAAAATTGGAAAGTTTATGCTTTCATACCAGATTTGCAGAGTATTTACATTTAAATAAGCTTAAAAAAAGGTAAGATACATGATCTGAAAACAAAAATGAATAAAAAGCAGCTATCTTCCTATAAACGCTACAATTAATCATTATGATGAACAGATAGAAAGCAATCCATCTCCTTGTACCACAGAGCTGATGTAGCTTTTCCTTTCATACACCACAGAAGTTAATTATTGAGCAGATGTGCTTAGATTACATGAAAATTTATACTCCATGAAACTAGGTACTGAAGATACCTATTTATTTTAAAGTGCAAATGTATTTATTCCCTGTTTCTTTGGAGGTTTGCTTACACGCCAGCTTCACCAGCAACGTAGCCCACACAAACCCATCCATCTTGCAGGCAGTGATTCTTATGTGCTCCACGAACAGATCCTTCCTAAGCCGTACTGAAACAGCACCTGGTGAGCAACTTCTCAACAACATGGTACGTCTCATTTGCCCCACAAATTCCCCAATGTGCCCCAAACGATGTCTACCATGACCACATCACATGTTAAAATGTAACAGAAGAGCTAAATCCCTCAAACTCTTGTCTCAAGAGTTCACGTCTGCACGTCGCTGCTCATTTCTGCAGACCAATTTCCCCTTAATTTTCTCAAATATCACTAATAAGAACCTATTAATAAGATGCCTTCCTAGAGCATATGGAATAAAATAAGCCAGCAGCGAAGGCTCGTGGTCAGCAAGGGCAGAGGCTGTGCAAGGCTATATATTCCTATCGCAGAGCGGCGGCTGGAGTGCTGCCCTCTCACGTCATACATCCCCTGAGGACGTGCTGATCTACTTCACCCCGAATTAAACAAATGCTGAAGTAGATGGCCTTCGACAAGCCTATTACATTTTAATAGGTTGGTTAGATTCCCTCATATTGTGTATTGTTCAGGCGTCTCCTTTGCCAACATAGAGACCAGGATAAAACCAAAGACACAGAAAGTTAATATCCAAGAGACAGTAGAAAAGAGATAACTCCAAGAAATTTCAATCACCTTGGGGCACATGTCAAAGAAAACAAATATATGATTGTAGGACTAAAACTTCAGTGAACTGTCAAGAAGGAACAATAGTACTGACATTAGAATTGACCAGAAAAGCAGTAAAAAGTCACATTTGCTACAAGGCTTCACATCCAAGATCCAAAATTTGACATTACAAAATACTCTACTTTGGGAAAACTCTGTCAAGTATCAGAATATATTATTCCAAACTTTCCTTATTTCACAAAGCCAATATCAGCAATCCTTTAATAAATGATGCACGCACTAGGCAAAACCAGTGGCTGCCAGGAAAAAAATTGACTTTAGAAAAATCTTTGTTAGAAGGTGACAGCTTTTTCATTACTATCTATTGCCATCAAAGTATAGAGATGGGTTTTTCTTGTGTAGTAATTTTATTCCAGTGGAATTCCAATTTTTTGGATGAAGTTTCTCTTGATTTATTATAATATAAAGAAGATGGAATCTTCTCCTGAGTCTTTTGAGAAGCAAATCAATGACAATACTGTTAACAAAAGGGAAGAAGGGGTGTTTCCAACAGGGAAAAAGCTCAGAAGTATTAACGCTGCAATCATCAGACTGGTTCAGAAAGTGTGAAACACACTGCTCAGTACCTTTAGTATTTCTGAACATATTTAGAAACAGTGCCAGCAGAAAAAAGCGCGACTGAGCGGGTAAAGCAAATGTAATATTGACCGTTTCACAGCTGCCTGATGCATTCTTGCAAGTGCAAGCACTTCATAAGTATCCCCGTCACTTCCAGTTACTCTACTGTCACTTTAGTGCACCCGTTTGAAAGAAAGATGCTGGGAATTTTGAAAGATAGTTTGAGCCAAGGTTATTCATTTATTCTGAAACTGAAAACTCATGTCTAAAACCTCTCCTGCAGACATAAAGCTATTGGAGTAACATAAATATACAAATTCAGATTCAACGAACACGACATCAGGATTCTTTTTCCACCTTTGTGGCATGTCACATTAAACAAATCTTGTGCCTGAAGATTTACAGTAAGCCACGCTGATGAGCTCTGTCATTTAGGATGCTAATATTCATGTTGAGTATTAGTGCTTAATTATTCAAAGAAACCTGACTCATTAATTTCCAATAAGAAGTGCTTTCTAACTAATGCAGAATAAGGGAAAATGCAAACTACAACTTCTACCAAGCTCCTCTGAAGGAAATTCCCCAGGCAGTCCAAACCTCAGCGCTCTGACAATGAACAGTATCTGCTACAAATCAAATCCTGCATTCCTTTCAACATCTCCCTTTCTCCTTTCGCCAACAGTTGATTTTGGTTGTTTGTTGGGTTGTGGTTTTTTTGAGGGGACAGTGTTACAGTGAACTGACAGAGTCCTTTAATATTGCATTGACTTAAGCAGGATCAGCATCAGCAAATCAACCCAGAACTGTCCATTTCTTCAGCTAGGGAAAATAAATACCAAATGAATTTCCTTTGGTACTGTTGTACTGTAGGAATAAACAACTGATCTTTATCCTTCCACTTAATGCCTCTGGAATTTCTCAGAATTTGGTATTCTACCTGACTGAGATCATCATAGACAAGGACGAGGTTAATTCTGGCAAAGATTTGGAGAATAACGTCCCTAATGTTCTCCCGATAACTAATAGGACACAACTTTTTTAATGAACTTATTTTTGGTCATGCATCAAGGCTTCCCATTTAAAGTGTCTATTTGAAGACAAGTTCTCCTTCAGGCCATTTTCCAGAGATCCTGGATCTTATCCTTCTCAGCTCAGATGAATTTTTAACAATTTCCCTATGAACCACAGCAGTTTTGGCTTGAATTATCTTGGATTTGTAAACAGCACAGCCCTGACAAGGAGGAAATTAAAATTTTATAAAAGTAAAAGCAGATCTAAATCAGTACTGAATGGGACTGCCTGCAACATGGAGAGGTGAACAAGAGGGACATGAAAGTGTTACATAAAAGAGAAAACAGGAGACTAAATGGGACTTAAGAACAAAGGATGTTTCAATTAAATTGAAAATCATCGAGCTAAAATAGTTTACTCACTGCAGGGTTAACCCATGGAACTGTGGTATGCCAGACACAGGCAGAGGCCAAAAGGTTAGGAAGAACATGGAGAAAAAATCAGATATTTTTGTAGCTAGTTATAGTGACAGTTACATGAGATCATATAAAATATTAATGATTATAAACCCTCATGCTTCAGGTTCTAAGTTAATGAAACAGTTTTAGGATGAAATGGCTCCCATATTTCTGATAAGGAACACACGAGGCTGTGTGATCAGGTCTACTACAACCTACCTGTGGCCACAGAAAAGACTTCTGTTACAGTTTATAACATCCTCTCCACAAACCGTGAAGCACGACCACCCAGGCCTCCTGTTCATGAAATAATCAGTTTCTCAGATTTCTACGAAAAGCCTGACTCAATTGTTTGTAACTCAGACTTTAAATTGCTGGAAGCTGGTGCTAAAAACAAGTCATAATTGGAAGGGCTTGTCTCCAGTTCGAGGGAGAGATTGCTCTTCATTATGTCCCTCATTATGTCTTTCATCCTGCTGAGTAAGTCTCAGCACAGTTTGGTTCTCCTTGGACCTCTTTCATCTACTATGCTCTGTTTAATGACAATCCATCATTTAAAAAAGGACCCCAAAAATGACTTTCACCAATGATAGTTGCTTAGATCATACAGACTACACACTAGATGAAAGAAATCTTAGGAGGACCAAAGAGAACTGAACTTAATCAGAGGGATGAAAGACAAAATAAAAATCTATCTACCCTTACATTTAAAAAGGAGTTTCCTTCAGATAAGATGATCTCGACTCTCTCTGTGTACCTGTTAAATATGGTATGAGTACTGTCAGATCATTTGGGACTTTTATGATTGAGATGCTCTAGCAATTCCTGTAAATTGTACACATTTGGATGGTGCTGCCTTTGACTTTGAGGTGATCGGGCCATTTACTATTGATCTAAAACCTTCTTTCCCCCCTTCTTTTCTCCTTCCTCCTAATCAAGGCAGAAATACATAGCCTGGAAAGCTTTGATGTTCCTCTGCTTTACTTCTCATTATTTTGATCTTTTAACAATCCCTCTATTGGTACATGCTTGTAGTATACATTTTCAGTGTTTATGCCTCCTGGCTTCAAAAGACTTGATCAAGACTTCCCCCTCCTCTCCCTCACAGAAAACAAATGCTGTGTGTGTGGCACTAAGAGCCTGATATTTTATCAGATGGGAACAGTATTTAGTTAAGCTAGAAAACCTGCTTATTTCCTTCTACTGAGTGGAACATACTGTTCTGTTTTTGAAGGAAATCAAATATATGTAATTTATCTGATGCAGTCTTCATCATCTTTATTTTACGGGAAGTCTACAGATTACTGAGTTGCCTTTGGATAAAATGTTGCACTGTAGATTGCTGTCAGGACAAATTCTCTAAGAGTCTCTTCAATTTTTATGTTGTTGGCATAAGGCTACAGTGGCAGAAATGAGTTGGAGTCTCTCTTGCTATTAGTTAACGTCTGTAAAATAATGTCATGCCAATTCTCCTACCGCTTGTGAAATATTCTTACAGCAGCTATACCTGAGGTGGAAGCTGGGCAAGACCCAGACTGAAATATAGTAGCACTGTTTTAAGCGTCTTGTGATGCCTGCTGACATCTCCCATGAAAAAAGGAGGGTCATCCACCATCACTCTTTTGTGAACAACCTGTCACTGGAAAATCAGTATCAATCTTTCTTCCCCTTATCCTATCAACTAAGACCCAAGGAAAGAAAAATTGGTCTACAGGAACACACTACCTGGAGATCAGTGGGATGTAGTACAATACGAGGATGAATTTCCATTCCCCAAAGCAGTACCCAGCTGCAGACATGCACATATTTACAGGCAATTCTGCTACACCGTCAGGTTTCAAGAAATTGGTCCAGGATGATTTCTATACAATCAGGTGATTTTATTTCTCATAAATTAAACTGCAGAACTCTCAAAGGCAGCCATAAAATGCTCAGAGAGATTGACCCATCGCACCTCACACAGCCTCATCTGTCCCTTCCCCTCTCCTCCTGCTCCTTAGGTCAATCCTAATGTTCCAACACTGAAATAAATCCCATGGAAAATCCATCTGGGAAAAGAGATACTTTCCTCTTTGCACTCATGCATGAAAGCCTGAGAATGCATACATGACATTATTATTGTATTTTTGTCTTCCTCCTCCTTCCTTTCCTTGTTTTTCTCTTTGGGAAACAGTGTCACACATCTTTGCATGCCGCTGATCTACTGCCAAATCCACAATTAAACCCAGGTTTTGGGAAATAATTTAAAGATTAAAGCCTATAGGTAAACTGATAGAAACTAGATACAAACAATCCAGACTCGTGCAAAAAAAAATCCATATTGCAGTGATAAATCTCTCAAATCACAAATTTGTGTGCACAGATAGATGTAGTTCACAAAGATCGAAGATAAGTTTTAAATGTAAAATCAAGGGTAAACTTTCATTAAGTTCAGGAGATTTTAATTTGTTCACTGATACTCACCAGAGCTTAGACTCCTGAACACCTGATTGTTCTTCTGTTAGTGAAATCTGGGTATTTTGCAAAAAGAATCCTAATCTATTCTGAATCTGTTGGGAAACCAGGAACTGGAATTACTCAGGAGAAAATTCTGAAGTTTTTATTTTACCTTAATTGTTTGTCATTATTTACAGTGGCAGAAAATGTTATTGAACAGCAACTAAAGGGAGGATTACCTGTTAAAAATATTCTGGTTTAGGAATCAGAAGAATAAGTTTCAAGAACTTGGAGATAAGAAGGAAACTGTAAGAAATACATGATTCTGTGATGTACATTTTTAGAACAGTATGATGCTACTCATACACAATCCATAACTCTTAATTCCAGACTTATTTCTGCAGTACCACTGCCCATCTTTCTACATAGTCTGAGAGCTGCAGATTATTTTTTTTTAATGGAAATTACCATTTTCTGATTTCAGAGCATGCTCAAATCTCTTCAGCTTGTATTTTTGGCCTGCCCTTCAGAGTACTCACAACTTGCAAATGCCTAGACGCGTTATAGATACACTCTCCATCTCATTATGCACGCTGTTATTGAGAATACTGAAGACAGCCAAGCGCAGGTGCGTCCCACGAGAAGCCATCTGAAGTGGCGCTCCTGGTTGACAGCAAAAAACATAACGAAGCTTAGACTGGGTTTTTTTCAACAAGTTGCACAACCACCTCATCCTCATTTCTCTAGGTCATACTTTCTTATTACACATGGGAGACTGTCAAGTTGGACTGGACTCAACATCTTCCTAAAGTCAGGATGGTATTATCTGCGCTGCTTTCCACTTACCTTATTGCCTAGCCTCCAGCCCACTGCCTCGTCAAGGACAGAAATCGGGTTATCAAGAATAAATAATAGTAAATCACTTCTGGCTTGGTTGTTTCTTATCACCTTATTACTCTCCATGCATTTATAAGCTAAAAATTTCATTATCAGTGACAAGAAAATAACAATACAGATAACACACACTCTATGAATTTGCAGGATAATGTAGAATGACTACACCAGTAAAGTGTTGGCTAAGCCCTGGGGGACATGGTTGGTAACAGACTGATGCTCTCCACCCTGGAAAGTCCACCTTCTGGACCTCAATCCCCATCCCAGACTTCGCTTCACAAACTTTCCTTTCAAACATGTCACAAATAAGTCTCATCTCCTGTCCTTACCCTGGTGATTATTTTTCCCTCAACTATTTGCTACCAATGCCACCAGCTGCCAGACAGGTGTCTTCCAGACACTCAAGTTCAGCTCGCTGTGCTCCCATTTGTGCCCCTTCAACCACTCGTTACCCTAGGCTGGTATCATCAGAAAAAACACTGACAAACTTAATGAACCCCCAGCATCACTCAGAATAAGGCTCAAGGTGCCAGTGTCCTACCAGGTCAAGTTAATATTGGAGGGAGCTACTGATGACAGGTAAGCTGCTATCAGCTGGACAGATTTACACACGGGACTGCACTGCAAAGCGCTGCTCATGAAATACCACCATCTAACTGAAGCAGGCTGTGTCTGCACCACATTTACTATCACAAATGTATTCGTTGTAAACTTTAGGCTATCACATTGCCTCCAGCCTGTAAATTAGAACAGGATTCTTATATGTACCTCCTGAAATAGGTAATTCTGTGCAAAAGTATTCTGCAACTCAAATTACAACGAACACATCTGTTAATTTAGCTAATCAGCAGTTATATTAAGTACCTACAAAATGGGGAATAAGAACTGTTGGGTGACTATCTTATGAGCAAAAACCACGGTAACACTGATGTTTTTCTGATGGGACGTCTCATTATAAATAGGTTGCCATAATATAACTTCAGCAGAAACAACAGCAATGTACATGGCCATTACTGTTACAGACTGAGAATACATTAGGCAATACAGCTAAAGGATACCTGTCTGAAACAGTTTCGTAGAGCCATGTTAACAGGCAATACCAAAACTCATCCTTTCATCTTCATAAGTACGGAACACTTGTTGACAGTCACTAATTTATTACAAATGATGTTTGTAATCACAGTTCTGCCTATATTTTATATATAATTTTACTGAAATTATCAGTGCATTTAGACACACTCAGAAGACTTAGATAGCAGATTGTTACAATTTTTCTTCTCATAATTTTTTGATCTGCATCTCAGTCTAAAAACGGTCTTGTCCGCAATATCCCTATTATAGCTATCAGGAAGCTCCAGAGCAAGAGGCAGAAACCTGCAATGAAGGAGACAGGAATCTTAAATTGCTTGAGTCCAGTGCTGCCTGCATTCTACTTTTTCACTGTCAATTCATATATCAACTTTTCAACTGAAACGGATTATATTTAACACAAACCATCTTAGCAAAGTCCACGTGGTGTGAATTTACAACCCTGTTAAAAAAGGAAAGAAATACATCATACGTGGTCTGATAGTAGAGAATACCAGAAGAAATATTCTGCTGAGATGCCCAATGAGGCCATCCAGTATCGATCCACCCCGTGACCTCAGGTGAGCCAGGGAGACTGCAATTCTCCAAAGCAAAGAAGTAGTTTCTCATTACTGCATTGGTGGATTTGTTGTTGCTTTCCTGCACATATATCAATAAATGATTCTCTAAGAATATTTGCTGCTCTGTATCACAGCATTTCTGTATTCTTGCAATGGGGAGCTACAGCTCTGTGATGGACTTACTGTCTCATTAACGGGGGAAGATATGGTCAAATCCCCCATATGAATCACAGTTAAGAAGTGGCAGGAGCAGAAGAAAGAAGACATGACATGTTCCAGTGCTGCAGCTTCTCCTTGCTTTTGGAAAGTAACTACTCTTTCATAACCACGTTGTCAGTGTACTTCCAAGACTAGTTTATAAAGCAGAGTCTCATTACATCAGTCTTGTCTTTAATACATGTCTATTTACTTTATCAATGGCTTTTGAAGCAGCCTTCAAAGACACTTGCTTAAAATAGGCTTTCCATCCACTAATTAAACCTTAACAATCCCTTGTAATGAGCAACACATTTTTTCCCCAAAAAAATGTAAATGTCTAAGGTGGCTGATCATGTCAGCACTGAAGGGAGAGGTCATTTCTGAAGGATCCTCCATCACAAACATCAGAGAACAGTAAAGTCACTGAAGGGCATCCGAAGCAGAAGCAATTTTCTCACAGTCTTGACACCTTCTAGTAAATTAGTCACTTGTCGAGGAAAATGACAGCTATATAGCAATAGAAAAGCTTGTAAAGCTCTTCATTTACTGTTAGAAATGTTGTCTATGTCACTGTCAAGCAACAGTAACATCCCCACCCAGTTTTACTTGAGTGCCCTATCTCAGGGGCTTTCTGCAAATCATGCCTTAATGAAGTTTAAATAAGGACTATATTTCTTAGTTCTAAACGCTACTTTTCTCTTACCTGCCTGATTGTTTTCTGAATAAGTTAGTCCACTGAAGCTGATATACAAAATGAAAGGCTGTTGTAAGTAGTGTAGTATCATTCCGAGATAAAGCCATGAAAACAGCTTCAGACAGCTGTCATCTCTGTGGCTATTCTGCTCATTATTCACAGAGAAATTCTGCTATCTTCTGCATGTTACATAGCAAACTTACGTGCAATTTCAGTGAAAACACTCATGGAACAAGATATGTAAGTATCTATCTCCCAATCTAGCCTAGAGAAAGAATGGTGCTTGAATGTAATTTCAGACTTAATTTTCCCTCAGCATGTTCTAAATAGGTACACACAAACTTACACGTTCTTCCTTTAGAAATAGTTTATATTAATTCAATGCCCTTATATAATTGGCTAGCTACGACAGTCACCGAAACCTGTAATTCTCATCCTTACATGACACCTATGATATGGACAGCAAAAGAAAAAAAATTCTAAAAATGGATGCTCTAAGGATCAGCAAGACTGACTACCTTCAATGGTAAAAGGGTAATTGCTGTTACATGGTAAAAAAGAAATTGGGCAAATTCATGTAAATACTCTTTGGAGAATAAGCACTTACTGGCCAAAGACACTGACACATTATGCAAACCAGTTACTGTGGGGACTGGTGGTGATACCTTGAAAGTAAACTCATTTGTAGGGTGCCCGAATATTGCAGGAAAGCATCTATCTATAACACCTGGTGTTCCTCCAGCAATGGTACAGATTCCTCTGAAAAGATCCAGAGTCACAGAACTGTACAATGTAACTTAGGACAGAAGAGACCTCTGAAGATACAACACCTGTTCTAAATGGGCCTTGACCTTCAAGTTAGAAAAGGCTGCTCAAGACCTTACTCAGATAAATTTCCAGCATCTCCAAGGAACCTACAGTCTCACTGGGCAATCTGGCAATTTCCCTCACTACAGCTTATGCCTGTTATCTTCTGTTATTTCACTGTGCACCTCTTGGAAGAGCCTGGCTCCATCTCTTCTGTGAACCCCAGACACTTCTCCAGGCTGAACAAGCCCACACCTTCAGCCTCATTTCACATGTTCCAAAGACACTCTTCACTGTGAAGAATGAGAGGATCAGAAGTCCTCCAGTGTGTATGTCTACAAGCTGAAAAGACCCTGGCAAGGTACGTAAGCAAATGTCACCCTTGGCTAAATGGCTTCTCCAGACAATATGGTGCCACAGCACCTCTTCACATGCACTAGCTGCTCTTGAAGAGTTCAAGTAGCAGCAAGGAGAAGTATTAACAGCAGCTTTAGGAAAATTTCCCTTACTAAACAGTTCTATAGGTAAGATACAGAATCGTTGAAAAGCAAGCAGCAGCATTTGGGTCAGAGTTAGCAGTGTGGTTCCTGCTGCCTCTCCACAGAGATCATTCCTCTTGTTCATAGGGACTGTCTTGAAAATCATCTTCCAGGCGTTTCACCTAAGAAATCGTTTTCCTGAAACCCCACTCATCCTCAATAGTACCGAGCAGACTGGTTCTATCACTACATGCAATTGTGAAAACCAAAGCTGGTACAAAACCCACAGTTAATTACGAGAAGTGAACGCAGCATTGAAACAAATTTTGCTTAAACTCACCAGGCCATGAGATTTCTTTCCCATGATTACCCCAGAACAGCACACAGCCTATGTAATTGTTGGAGAACTCTCCACAGAGTAAAAATAAGCATGATACTCTTCTATAATACTTCAAATTCTGTCAGAGTAAGATTAATACAGAGTTCATGCACCAACTGGAGCATAAAGATTACCATTCCTTCACACAGAGACTGAGGAATACATTTTAGGACATCTCAACTTACGGAGTTCTCTTTGAAAATCTTGTGGTCAAAACCTAGTTAAAGATATTTACCCCTTTGAGCTTTAGTTTAAAACACATTTCTTCTTTCAGATACAGCCCACATACTGTCAGGGCTTTTCTTTCTTTTCCTTTGTTTCCAGGTTATATAAGAAATTCACTTCATCCTTACAGAATAGTTTTACGCTTGTGAAGGAGTAAATTATTATGTCAAGTTTCTTCAGTTAGCATACCTGTAATTTTTTTTCAATAAAAATAACCTTTTGTTAAAGGTTTCGTTACATTTCCCAGGAGACTGATAACAGCCAAATCTCCAGCCATCTGCAGGAACCACTACAGACTCTGAACAGTGAAATTCTTCTCAACACTTTTGTTCAGACCATGTGATCACTGTATTTTCCAAGCGCTTAACTGAGCCAAGGGCAGGAGCAAAAGCTTTTGCCCACACTGAACTTCTCCAATATTCTTAATGAAAATCAGGGCTCAGGCAAATATTAGTAAAATTTAACATCATGAGGAAATTATCCTTTTCATTTTTAGCTCCAAGAACGGATTACTTCACAGAGGCCTATAGATAGTTCTCTCAAAGCCCACGTGCTTCACCTTTAGGCAGAAGAGCAGGTTACTGTAAAGACACTGGAATACCAGCATTAATCCCCTCCTATACTCCAGGCATAACTATATATGTTACTGGTACTTTAAAATCCAGCACAGCATGGGTCCACTTCCCAAAATACTTTAAGTACTTCAGCCCCTTTGTTTCCAAATTAGACACTGTAAAAGAGTAAACAGCCTACTTAAATGCCACACTCCAACACGTTAAATATTTGGAGGCTGCATGGAGAAAGCTTACCCCTTGACTGCAAACCATGTCCACATGCCTCAGTATGTCCCAGCACACCCTGCCTCACCGAATCCGGCACCAGCACACAGTGACTCCAGCGGTGGGTCTTCCACCTGCAAGAGGAAAAGCTTAACGATTAAGTGCTTAAAACTGGGAAACAGTTGACAAGTCCAAGCAAAAAACTCAGTTATGAATGATGATATATTGCAGAGACTTAAGGAAAACGAGAGTCAAAAAGCTGTAATGACTCCTGAAAGAAGTATTCTGAACTGAAATCCAGATGCAAGGTTCACCACGTCATTCGCCAACGTTTCCCTTTCTCATTTTTGCAGGGCAGGTTCCAAAGTTACATAGAATACACTGGAAACATCTTCAGTGGGCTCTGAAATCAGGCTCTCCTCCTGCCAGCCTGTTCTCATACAACTGACGCTGTTCCTGATCGGTTTTTATGCTGGAATGTGCGCCAGGCACGAAGACGAGCCGTGCGGTATGGAGCCGGGCAGAGCCGGGCGGTGCAACTCCTGCTTTGGCACCACCTTCAGCTCCCTGCTCTGCTCTGAGACCACGTCCTATAGGATGAGCAGGGTGGCGATTTATATGCAAAGATCTAATGCTTTTCTATTTACTAGTATTGTATAACAGATGGGTCACGGAATTTTAACGAAGAGTGGTAAGTAATTGCCCTATTGTACTATCTGTCTAATCGGAATTTTTTTAAGTGCATATTATTTGCTGGAGTGAGAGCATCAGGGGAAAAGACAAGAGTTTCTGTAATAAGCACACAATTATGATTAAGGCAGTTGAGTGCCTGTGGTCCCAAAGTAGCTTACATTGATTTTTAGATACAGTGAGGGGGGCAGTTCCCAGTAATAGCTTCCTTAAACTCATCTAACCCTGAGGTTACTATTTCTAGGAGTCGTGTCTATCGGTGCTCGTTCTGAGGACGCCAATTTGAACTCTACTTCTACACATTTTGCAGCGTACAGTATTTGTTCATAATTCTGCATTTTCCAGTATTATGTTGTTTTCTGGTGAAAACTGTGCAGGACAATCGCACAAGAGTAATTTCTGGAGAAGTGGACAGCTGCTAGCAAAGAGGCTGATTCCAAACTAACACTTTTTACCTGTACACTGGGCAGATGGGAGTATCTTCACATTCTCTTTCCTCATACAAGGTGTCCGGGCACGCCTGTCCCCCATTGGCAGCATCCTGAATAATAATCCTATACCGGGACTGTTTGACTGCAGTGGCATTGCCTGTAAAATAAAGAAAAAAAATATAGCTTTCCATACACAGCTGGCACCCTGAGTTAGTGACCTAGCTGTCTCAGTTAAAAACATGCTTTGTGTTTCATTTATATTTTGAAATTACGAGCACTCTGGCACTACCCAAAGAAGGGAAGGAATGGTACATTGGATCAAAAGATACCATTATTTGCTTTAAAATTACCAGTATTTCAGCAGAACAGCACCTGGAAGGTTAATACATCAACAGCCTAAGAGGTGCATCAAAAAAAGTCTATTTAATAGAACATTAAATCAGACAAGAAAATAAGTATAAGCAAATACTTAAACACCTGAGTAGGAAAAAAGAGTAAAAGCCAAAGAAGCAAACTGTCATAATGGAAGGTTTTTTTTCTGAAAACACGTCCTGGTGGTCTCAGGCTGCTACCAGTAACCCATCTTTATGGGTCTAGAAATTACAGATGATCACTTCCTGATGGGACAACCATTGCAACCAACAAAGGCTAACTCTCTACTTAACCTGAGTCGATGCAAGATCGACATCTAGAAACACAATTCACAAAATGTACCGTACAGAATGAAGCATGAAAAACAAGTATAAGATTTATCTATATATCTCTACAGCTAAACCCAAATGCTATCCTTGGCTGCGTAGAGTGGCTTAACCGCTGTGTATGGCATTTGTACTTCTTCACGTACTGTCTTCACACTTCAAAAACAGATGCTAGAAAACTGAAAAGGGATTTCAGCACAACTCCATAAAGGATTCCAGACCAGGCAAACATCTTTCAATAGTCAACTTCATCAAATTTGTCCAAGAGAGGAGAGCAGTGTGCAAATTATCCCACTTACGAGTATTATTTTTCTGGCTCAAGATAAGGTCAAAGCTGCAGTAGCAAGATTACAGTGCATTAGGGTAGAAGGAAAACTTCGGCAAAGTCACACCAGGAACACAAAGTACAAGTACAAATGCAGTAAAAATGGTTGGTTCTAAAAATATCAAGTTATACAAGCCTTCACTCGCACATGCGCTATCACTGCGAGATCACCGCAAAGGGACTTCAAACATGGCAGGAGGCTGCTAACCCCAGCTGCTACCCTGAGGCAGGGTAAGTGCATTCAGGGCCACCCCTCTCCTGCTTCTTCAACAACCACTACCTGAGGCAGCTCTACAGCTTCCTGCAGTCTCCCTCCAGATGCCTGAATCAGCGTGTGGAAAGCCTCACAGAGAGCCTTTTCTTAAAATCTAGTCCAAGTCATCACCCCTGTAAATTAAGCTAATCCTTTTTCATCTTCCATCCACTAGATTTAAAAAAGGAGTTTGTCGCTATCGTCCAATGCGTAACCTTTATGGAATATAAAGGGCTTCTATCTGCTCTAAGTCCTTCCCTCTCTAAGCAAACCCGGTTCTTCATGGATCCTACTCAATTCCCTCTCTTTGCTCCCTTTCCTACAACGCTGTGCCCAAGGAATCCCACTCGCAGCCTCACCAGTGCAGAGGACAGTAACACCTCTGGTGTTTTACACACAACATGCCCATCAGTTTGACAAGCCCAATATGAGTTTTAGCATTTCAAACTGTTGACTTTCATTCATTTTGCAGTCCACACTCCACAGGTGCCCAAGACAGTATTGACGTCTTTACTCCCCATTCTATCTTTAGAATAGAATAGAATAGAATCATTAAGGTTGGAAGTGACCTCAAGGATCATCTAGTCCAACCATCCCCCCCACCACCTATTACCCACTAAACCATGTCCCTAAGTACCACATCTAACCTTTCCTTAAACACCTTCAGGGACGGTGACTCCACCACCTCCCTGGGCAACCCGTTCCAATGCCCGACCACCCTTTCCCAGAAGAAATTTCTCCTCATCTCCAACCTGAACCTTCCCTGGCGCAACTTGCAGCCATTTCCCCTTGTCCTGTCACTAGTTATCTGCGAGAAGAGGCCGACCCCCAGCTCGCCACAACTTCCTTTCAGGTAGTTTATGCAATCAACTTTTCCTTCCCAAGTCATATTTTGAGAAATTTCTCAATGGTTTCAATATCATTTCAGATACTGTCTACTGTATTCACTACCTCTTTCAGCTCTGCACCATCCACTAATGTTACCATTCGAGCACACAAACTGTTCAGAAAAATATCACATATAATTGGAGCAACAAGAGATTTCTGTAGGACTTCCCTTGGCTCATCTTCCAGTTTGGTCTTGAATAGTGGAGATCTATCAGCTGACTGACTGGAAGCAGCTTTGCAGAAGAGGTGGTAGTCCTGATGGACAAGTTGATGCAGCAATGTGCCCTTGCAAAAAAGAAGGGCTACGGTATCTTGGGCTGCCTTAGGAAGAGCAGCTCCAGCAGGTCAAAGGAAGTGACCCTTTCGCTCTACTCAGCACTGGTGAGGCAACTGGGTGCCATGTCAAGTACTGGGCTCCCCAGGAGACAAAGGACATGGGCACACCAGAATGAATCCAGTGAACAGCCACAAAGACAATTTAAGGACTGCAGCATAAGAAGAAACCAGGAAAGCTGGGACTCTTCAGCCTGGCGAGGAGAAGGCTCATAGGATCTTATCAATCTCTACCAATGCCTGATGGCAGGCAGCAAAGGAGGCCGGCTCTTTCCACAATGATATCCACTGCGAGATTTTTCAGGCAGCTGAGTACTCATTTAACAGTGATTTAATTCCAAGTCATTGTTCTTCAGCTTCCTGATAAAATTTCATGTGTCAAAAATCTACCACTTGCCTTAATTAGAGCAGCTACGCTGTCAAAAAAAGGAGATTAAATTTATTGGGCATGATTTGTTCTCAATGAGCCCATACTGGCCAGTTTATTAGAATCTGATTCTTGAAAGGTTTATATCATGGGTAATAACTTGTTCTTGCGGTTTTCAAATCATAGAATGGTTAGGGCTGGAAAGGACCTCAAAGATCATCTAGTTCCAACTTTCTACATAACAAAGTTAGGATAAGTAATCTACAATTTTTCTTTGATCTTTCTTTTTTATTTTTTTATTATTATTCGTTGGGGGGCATGTTGGTTGGTTGATTTGCTTTGTCTTGGTAGCACTGAGTTTTAGGAGGTTCCTTCGGACTTTGCAATTTTTCACCCAGAAGACAGTCACTAGATGCTCTGACATTACTTTATTACTTCCTTCTCTATTCACACAGCCCTACTGACATGGGAACATCTAATTTATGGAAATACCCTTTGTCCATTCCTCTACCGGCTGCAGACAGAAAACAATGGCAGCAATTGCACGTTCCCCATGCTGCATTTCACTCATTTCTCAGAAAGTAATGGACATATATTTCATTCATTTTTCCCTTTTAATCCATTTTCATAGTTCTTGCTCATCTAATATCCTCTTACAGCTTAAGATGCATTCTCGATTTCTTGTTTCTAATTTTTGTCAAACAATTTGACAATCAAAAAGGAAACAAGATTCTGAACTCTGATGATGAGAAAAGATAAACAAAGGACTTTTCTAGCTGTGTTTGAGGTTTTCTTTTTATGATTTGGACCTTGAACATGCATGTCATATACAGACCTACACGTGCCTTGTTCCCTTGTGCTATTGACTTGCTATTATGATAGTTTCAGGACAGAAAGTAGAGTCCAGTTGGGCTTCAGTCCTTCACAAAGTATTCTTGGTAGCTTCCAGGTCTTCTACACTCTGCACAGAACATGTTCCCAAAACGCGTAGCTACCAATTCCCTCAGTTTGTTCAAGTCTGTCTTTTTTTAAGATGTCTTGCTGATATTGTCATCCTTCCCTTCTCCTAAGAATCATGAACTCTATCACTTTGTGATGATTTTCATTCAAATTAGCTACCACCATTAGAATCTTAGCCATTTCCTTCCTATTAATCAGTACCAAATCTAAATGAGCTTCCCACAGTAATTTTCTCCACCTCAAGAAACTAAATTATCCTCAACATTTATTGCACATTACTCAAACCCCATTTTCAAAATTGAATCTCCTCATTGGCTTTTCTACAGCATTCCTTACAAATGTTAATGAACATAATTTTTATATCTCATTTAAAATTGCTATAGCCTGATTTTCCAGAGTATTAGCGTTATGTAGTTCTGTCCTTTTAAAGCCAAACTTCAGCTGATTTCAAGCATGGCTATGACTGCTTGACCTCCTGAAAACATCAAGCCTCGGGATCTCAAGACCATCTTAACTCCTACGTCCTTGACTTTGTAACTCAGATAATGATGTTTGAGAATTTCGGCAGTGCCTAACCTCTGCTTCCACTCCCACCAGTCTCCAAGTCTCCTCTACTTCCACATAGAGCCTTATGACTCCTTCTACCAATCCGCTCTTCTCATTCCTCCCTTGCTCTTGCATCTTTCCTTCCTCTGCATTCGACCCCCAGGGCTTTCCCAGTACCCTGCCCAGGGGTTGAAAAGGTGCACCACTGTTTTCGGGTGAGGGGAAAAAAACCTTGTTCACTACTGTGAAATGTGCTCTATCTGGTCCAGCTTTTACAGGAAACATTTGGCTTCATAGTCGTTGCCCCTGACAGGAGAAAAGTCTGGTCAACACCAGACTCTGAGCACAAAAATAACAAGAACAGATTCTGTGAGATTTTAGTCACCAAAATCAAAGTTGTCGCCAGTATTTTTGTCCAGTTAAGAGGTTTTTGAAGGGGTAAGTCTTTAACTTTGACCATCTCTGGTTGACCGTTTGTTTATGAGAACTGGAAGTGGCAGATCCTTGACAGAAACTCCCTGACACCAGCTAGAATTTCTTATTCTATCAGAATTTATTTTATCAGAATTTCTTATCATGGCACGCCATGCATTTTATCCACTCTTACCCTACTTCTTTTCAAATCTGATTTAAGGCATGGGGAAATAAATAGGACAGTTACTACCTAACATTTCCTGTAAACTTGTTTAGAGAATTAAGCAACAGTGAAATTTCTAACCTTCCCCCTGGACAACCAAAGCCCAGAAGAAGAAAGGTACTTACAGGTACCATCTATTTTCAGGAGGAAGATGAAAAATGTTATTTATTGTCAGTTGTTTGCTTTTTTTAATCTCCCCATTTTAAATCTATGCTGACAGGCTAGAGAGCATATCACCCATACTGAAAGTAGTTACCTCCCCAGGACACCTTCAGCACCCGTTACGGAGGTGACAGAGGAAAATCTACATGCTGCTCACTCAAACCGTTTCATACTCTGAAACCTCCATATTGATTCTTCGATTCTTGTTTCAATTCAGCCTCAAAGATCCATTACAACAGATATATTATAAGAGACTGCAGTAGACAGTTGTCACCTTTAAGTATCTGAAATGGCAGAGAATCAATAACCTGCAGCGACCTCCCTGTTCCTGCCTCACCAACAGGTGTTTGGATTCAATTGCACTTCTTCTGTGAATTATGTTGCCCGTCCATCTGCTATTGCTCTAAGTTCACTGCTGTCTACACTTCTGAGGTAAAAGATAATCCTTCGCCAGAAGACAGCCTATTGTCTGATGACATTTAAATGTAGGGAAAATGTCAGGGTTTTTATTGTTAGATAGTAAAGTTGGACGCATTTTCTCAGATAAACTACAAACAGCTTAACTGGTAAAGTTCTGTGCAAACCTGATTTAGTGATTGCATGTTTGTCTAAGCTCTGATCTTACGCCGGTACACATCTAATTTTACATCTGCTAGGCAATACCTGTTCCTGCTTGATCTGCTTAGTAATTCACCATCTGCATATTGTTTTCATTAAATACAACTTTTCTTAAAAAAAAAAAACCCAAAACCTCACAAACAAACAAAAAAACCCAACCCCCTAACAGCTCACATACATATAGTGGTTTTGAAATTTCATCACTGTGCTGAGGTTTTAATTGTGCAATGCAAATTAAAAAAAAATAATAATCTTGCAATGCAATCATATCAATAACAGATCTAGCAAAAAGCAAACTCCCCCAACTAAGAAGTTTTAATTTAGAATTATATTAAAATGAGAACACTGCCAAGGAGGTTAAATAATTAATTTCTTCTCATTTTAATTGTAGACTATTATTTAATAAACAAAGCAATTTACCAGGTAATTTATTCTACTTCTTCATAAGCAGCTCATTTAAAGTCTAAAAATAAATTGCTAATTAAAACAGGATTCACTGTTTTAGAAAGCAACTCATTTTCCCGTAAAAATCTAACAAGAACTATGCTAGAGCATCTACTGAAAAATCTTTGAAGGGCAGGAAGCCACCAACAAAAATGAAATATTCTGATAACTGCGCAGGCTTTCATCTGAACAATTAATGAAACACACAAATTTGTCACAAAACCCAACACTAGATCATTATAAAGAAATTTTGCTAAACACTTAGTGTCCAAAAGCTAACCAACTAGATCAAAGAAATGTACGGTCCTTGAAAAATCACGGAGCAAAGGAGTTATTGGCACAACCCCGTAAGTACATCTAGGACGGTCAGGAGAAATAAACCTCCTATAATGTAGCAATTCCACGTGTAGCCACACAACGTTGGGGCCCTGGACTTCTGACTTTGAAGGCAGAAGCCCAAAAGGAATTTATTCCAGGTAAAGAGAACTTACATCTCCAAATCTGCTCGTGAGGATCCCGCACATGCCCAAAACATCTGTGTCAGCAACACCCCAAGTCCAAAACTCATTCAGATGAACGCCCTAAAAATTATTAGACTGGCATGAACTACAACTACCGCACGTTTCTAGGTCAATTCCCTATTTTTTCCCCAAATTTTTACCTCTTCTTAAAGGCTTACCAGGCTGACATTCTGTTGGGCAGCGAGTCCACTCACTGAAAGGTGTAACAAGACAATCTCTCTTGCAGAGGAGGAGACATGGCCGCACAGTCTCAGGTCTGATGGACTCCGGACATCTATCCATCCAAAGATAAAAATACAATAAAAAATAAAACTACAGGGCAATGTTTTCCTCCTAAGACTCTCACAGGGCTGTGAGCATACTGCCATATCAATGATATCACTTCTGTTCATAGCAAGCCTCATTTTGTAATTATTTTTTTTATTTTTAACTCCTGAATGAAAAATGTCATGCATATTCTAATAAAAGTTTCAGAAACAGACAGTTAATATCTAAAAACTCAAAAGGTGAAAAAGAGATCATTTTCTGGGATCAGGAAGAACTTGAATTTCAAATGGGGAAGCAGAAAGGAAATTATTCTAATTTTTATTATTTAGAAAGATCACTCGACAACTCTCAGTAATGCAACCCAAAACAACTCCATTTGAAGAGGAATATGCCACTAAACCCTACTAGGAAAGAAAATGAATCTTAAAGTAATGATTCTGTTACTGAGATAGTAATAAGATACTTAGAGTTATAATTTCAAAGAATATAAATACAAAGGGACATGTCTTCTCATTAAGCATGATTATCCTAAAGGGCAGATTTCTGTTATCTAAAGAAGAGACTGAAATATTTTTCTGCAAAAATTTTAGGTTTATTTGGCTTTCTATGCCTTGCCCCTTCTTCAGATACAACGCAATTTTTCTTCAGAAAATCAGAAAAAACGCAGAATAGAAAAAAACCCACAGTATGCCAACACATAAAGGTATTCACATAACGTACCCCATTTCTGAAGCCATATTCACAGTAGATTCCACCACACCAGTTCTAAACACAACATTACTTTGGGTCAGTTTTCATCAACTCACACATAAAATAAAGTACAGGCGAGGCGGGCTGCCCTCCACCCAGCACCAGATCAGACTCTCCTGGGCATTAATGAGAGAATCATAGAACCACAGAATATCACGAGTTGGAAGGGAACCATAAGGACCATCGAGGCCAACTCCTGGCTGCACACAGGCCCAGCCCAGTCAGAGCAGATGACTGAGAGTGTTGGCCAGATGCTGCCTGAACTCAGCCCAGCTCGGGGCGGTGACCACGGCCCTGGGGAGCCTGTGCCAGGGCCCCACCACCCTCTGGGGGAAGAACCTTCTCCTCATCTCCACCCTAACCCTCCCCTGTGGCAGCTCCATGCCGTTCCCTCAGATTCTATCACTGGGCACCAGAGGGAGTAGATCAGCACCTGCCTCTTCATATTTATTTAATATTTAATTCTGAAACACAGAGGTTTTGTTCCTTCCATCTTCCTAAAGACTTCTAGAGGTCTGTTTTTTATTTTTAAGACAATTATCGCCATAAGAGCATTACGCAGCCCAGCAGCAAAAGAATTTCAGTTAGAAGCTCTTTTGAGGACACAGCGATCTTGTCTGCTCCAGCCACCTCCCTTACAGGAAGAACGCCGTGGCACTGAAGCTACCGCACCAAAATCCAAGGAGAGCTCCTTTCTGAAGTCCCCACTACACAAATCTCTTCTTTTGGCAGGATTTTACCACCACTGAAACTCTCTTTTCCCTTCACATACTTCACTTAAGTATTTACTTACCCTCTTCGGTTCCATTTCCCCTTATACCATCTCAAAAGTGGAGGGGGTGAACAACTATTTTAGACATTATATAGCTCTATAAACAATATGTTTAATTAGGTGAAGTTAAAGCATATCAATGGATTCTAGATATAAATGAATACTAGATTTCATTCCTTTTATTTAATTAAGCTCATTAACCTCAAGAATTTTAATTAACTTTACTGGAATCAGCACAGTCTGCTTATATGAACAGGATTGTTTTGAGAGCTACAATAAGAAATGAAACTCAGCTGTAAGTCTCTAGACTCATTAACAGTGCAAAAAATAATTAGCAATGTCTTGATTTTTTGATATTAGGGAAAACATCTGTGCTACTTATTTTCCTCATTTAGTAAAGCAAAGTATAACTCAGAATATTCATACTGCACAATACATAATTCTGTCACATGGGTATCACATTATAGAAGCTATATAAATCAACTGAACAATATAGATCACACATATGGTTCTGCCTTATTGTGGTGTAAATATAATGCAAACTCTATTTACTTTTTCTATTTTGGTAGAGCATTGTTAATAATGTATTGATGAACATTATATTCAGATGTACTTTATATTTTCCTCACACCAGTCCTTCAGGAAAAATATTTGTAGAAAACTGTAAATTAGAATAACAGAGGAGCTACAGCAAAAAAGCTACACCACTAAACACATGTGTTTTGCTTGGATTTATATAGAAAATGAAAAATGGGCTAGCTATTTCTTTTTGTTACATGTTAGTATCCCTTTCATAGTAGTGATGGAGTAGTCGCTGGAGAATTAGTCCCGAAATTAAATTATTTTCAACGCTGAAGATTCCATACACTAGGTGAAAATGCCTTCATATGTCATATATTGTAACTGCAAATAATCACTAATAATTTTCCTTTAAATACCTTTTAGGTGTGACCTGGCCAGAACTGCTCTTCCTGCAGAAGACTTTCCTTGTCTGTATACCCACTCCGCAAGGGGCTTCTCCGCTCCAACTAACGGTTGCGTTGAGTGCGGTTACCAGCGTGTCTTCAGAGCAAGAGCTCCAAGGAGAAGCTTCCCAGAAGAAATGCACGCATGGGTGATCGTTACAGGCACGGTGCTCCTGCAGGGCTCGGTCAGGGGGACAGGCTTTTCCACCTGGAGTCAAAGAGAACACCGTGTTTTATCTTATGGCACGTGGCAAAAGAAAGATGTAGAAAAACAAATAAAAATGTTACATTTGCTTAATATCCCCTCCTCCCAATAAATAAATAAATAAAGCTTAAATAAAGCTGTTGACCTTTATGGCTGCAATAATAACCTTCTAAAATATTGTTTCCCCATTAAACTAGCCTTGCATAAAATTGTATTCCGACGCATAATGGAAACAGAAATAGGCAAAGTATATTTCTGAGTTACCTTATTGATACTCCTACACACAGCCAAGTTAATTCCATTTAAATGCCAGTATCACTCAGCAAACATGCAATTAGGTTTAAAGACAAATTAAGCATTATTTTTATGTTCATTCTCCTTGCTAATTTCCCAAGGAGGAACATCTCTTTCTAATATTTGGACTCTATTCACGCGTTGCCTTAAAGAGCTAAGCTATAGAGTGCTGAACTGTACTGGTGGAGGAATGTATCAACTGAGACCCACATCTGCAAACCAAGGGGGAAAACCTGAAAGAAAGGTTTTGAGTATGAAGCCTTTACTTTTTTGAAGCAACACCTTTTAAATTTGTGTCCAAAGATTTTGCTAAACTACTGCACTTTGTCAACAACTTCTAATGACAGGAGTTTGAACAGCCAACCTAGAAGCTTTTACACTCTAGCCAGCAGCCTGAATTTATCCCATAAAAGAAGCAGATGTTCATAGCTCAAAAGCTAAGGAGTAACACAGTGAAACTGTAACAGCAAGCATTGATGCTTTAGGAAGAAAGAAGGAAAAATTACTAAAATCAAAACCATTCCCCTTCCAGGAGGGAGAATCTGGCAACTTGTGACATGGCCAAAGTGCTGCAGGTTTTGAAAGAAGTGAAGTGTTAGGGCCAGATAGCACAGGGTTCAGAGTGTCTTTCCGCCCTACTAAAATCATCAGGAGATGAAGGTATATTGCTCCTTGCCTTGCAGGACTGAGCCTTCTCAAATAAGGTATGACCCCAAATGGCCATAATGAATAGTGCTGAGCAAAGAAAGAAAGGGATAGAAGTTTCTGAGCACACTGATTTGGATAATCACGTCACATTACCACTCATCTTTTCATGGAAATGGACTTTTCCACATAGTGTTCAGTCTCTGAAATACTTAGTATGATGATGGAGTAGAAAATGCCCCAGATAACTTACTTTTCTGAAGATTTTGACTTGGCAGGAAAAATGCAGAGCAGTTACTGCTCTTCTGTGTTTGAGCACATGTTAAAAAAAAGAAAAAAAATGTAGCAAGCAAAATGCCTGGTCCATTAGGAAAAAAAGAAAAAGAAAAAGAAAAGATCTAACTCAAATTTTGAGCTTCACAGGGAAAAGTTAAGGTGTTTTCTTCAAGAATAACCATAGTAAGGAAGCTCTCCTAAACAAAGGAGAGTAGTAACAAGGCAGTTTTAACTTAAGAACATTGCCACATGGTCCATCCAACCTAGCCATCTGTCTGCAGAACAGAAAGTGGGGGATGCCTTTTAGCAAAAAGCACAAGAGCCTGGCCGCTTTCTGCAGTTCATTGACAACTTTTGTAGAAGGAAAGCGGGACAGCACACCACCGTCCAGCCGTTCCCGCAGCTATTTACAGACTTTTTATGGACCTGTTGTTCATCAGTGCCTCTAACCCATTTTCAGCCTGCTGAGACTGCCTTCCTCCACAATCTGCTCTCGCACCAAGCTTCACAAGTTTTGCTGTGTAAAGAAGTATCTTTTTAAACCTAATTTAAACCAAGCCCCTCCAGTTTCCTTAACAGCCTTCTGGTAGCATATTCTGAGATCTGGTGAACAGCCTGGAGAAAACAACCCAAGGGTTTGACATGAAGTCAGCCTGTAGGACGGCACCCAGAGGTCCTCAGGCAGCACAGCCACAGCTAACATTGCCTCAGTCGATAGAGGACAAATGAAATGTCACTTGCAAAGGTACCTGAGCTCTGTAAAAGTTGATGGCTCAGCTGTGAGCTCGGTATGAAAGAGTCAGAGAAAGCAGGTAACATGACATTGCCTTAGTATTGCAGTGCTAATGGGATTAAATCCACTTCCACTCTCCATGAATTCAAATCGATCACTATTTATCTGTATCCAGATGTGTGACTCTGCACAGCAAACCATTATACTCGCTGCTAAAGATGTACAGAAAAAGTCGGGGCGTTTGACTTTAATAGTTAATTGTTTCTTCCTGAAAAACTTACAAGCATTCCATTGAAAGCACGTCATTTTTAGTTTAGTGTGTTTCAGGTTGAGATGACTGAGCTTACGTACTTCCAGAACTCACTTCTTCAGCATTTCACTTTCATAATTTCAATTTTTATCTGTTATTTGCATTTCACTACTTCCATGGAAAATACGAAGCCAACTGTATTTTTCATTTTATTCTCTAGCTCACAGACTTTTTTAGTAGTAGTTACGATCATTCAATTGACAATTATATAGCAGTTTTCATCCTGAAGGGTCCCAATTTTCTTTGCCAGTGCTCGTAAGGGTGTTTATGTGAATACAGACCTGAATACAGACCATTTATATGGGTAAGGGTTTGCAAGATCAAGTCCTTACATTGCCCCAGAAACAGTGGGTGGCTCTAATGATAATTTACAAAATAGCACTTAACAGAGCTTGTCCTAGACTAGATTCGCATCTAAAAGTGTTTTGCTGCCGCATTAGCTGCACATAGTGCTGACAATAGTAGATGTTTTTGTTGTGTCAACAAGGCTTCAGTCTGTTAGACCTGTTCACGTTTTATGAATTTTTATGCACGTGATGTGACACCTTTCAAAGCCTGTGTGATAAACACACACATACATGAATTACCACACGGGTAACTGTAGTTAGAAGACTACACTTCCAACACAAAACAGTTTGTGGAAATTGTGGAATTGTATCACCGATGTTATGTAAAAATCCAGATACATGATGTGTCCATGAAGATCCAGAGGAAATTATATACATTCATCAAGAGCTAGTTACTTACTACAACAGAAAACCAAGGAGGTCAATACATTCTCTAGGCCTGCATTAATAAAATAAACAGGTCCTCCTCTATTTCATCATTTTTCACAGCTCACTGTTCTTTTCTAATCAGTACTAATATGTTCCTATATAAGACACTCGTATGATTAGTCTGAGTCACGCAGGAATTTCATTAGTATAGCATGTAGCTCTCCTGAAGTAAATTCACACCCAGACTGGCCCTCAATAGACAGTAATTCATAGGCTGAAGTAAGTAATTTTGAACTGTGACAGAATTTCTTGAAGTGACACATGCATTAGCTCAAGCCCATAAAGATCTTGTCACCAGGCATGAAGTACAGCTAAATATTATTAATCCTTATTGCTCCAGTATTAGTATTAGCTGTGATCTGAACACAGTTTGGCTGAGGAACACAAGTCAATTCATTAAATAAACAAACATGATTAATCCAAAATGTTTACTACTCACCCTCAGCTGGAAGGGCCAAGATGGACCTACTTCTGCTTTGACTGCCCTCGGCATTTTTACTGGAGCATGAGTGGGAACACGGGGACCACTGGGACCACTCACTGATGACACAGTCATTTGCACAGGGGATTTCACAAGCCACAACTTCAGGACGGGGAAGCTCTGAGCAGAGGTGACGTGGTACTTCTTCACCTGGAGCGAACAAAACAAGGCAGACACGGAGGAAGGTTCAACTCGGTTCAATATCCACAGTCTGCATCAAACAGACTAACTTTATATCAAAGTTCTGCCTGCCCATGGAGGCATATACTACAAAAGAGCACGCGGGTAGGCTTTGGGCTTGGAAGTGCAATACTTGAACAACTGACTTAAGTATTTCTTCAGAAAAGAAAAAAAGAAAAACAAGAAGTGTTTCAAGTTTTGTGCATGACATCTTGGCAGCAGTCTACTTTTATAAAACAAGCAAGCTGAGGAATGAGATAATTCTATCAGTAAAAAGCTGTGATATCATTTAGCAACAGAATTTATGATAATTGCCCTATATTTTCCAGCAATCTCCACTTAAAGTACCTATTTTCCACAACAGAAATTGTGCAGGTCCCCACAGAAGACAGTATGTTTTGGTCATTCTCCTGCAAACTCACCAGAACTAACTACATACCACTTCTGACTGCTTCTCATCCAAAAACTAGGAGATCCAAACTAAAAGGTCTGTTGGACCACCTCCATTGAAGGGGGAAATACTTGGTGCTGGGGATGAACCAGGGGCCTGGACCACAGTGTACCTCCAGATGAGAAGCATCTTTCCAAAACCCCTTTCAGTAACAAGGTAGGACAGTGGGGGTGGTGGGGAAAAAACTACCAACCAAAATGAGCGGCAGAATGAGCGGCAAAACAAAGCACACGAGGGACGGCACGTGGAGTACAACACATGGAACTATTGTTTTTAAAAAGGAAAATAACATATACATTCATTTTTAAAATACCAAATGAAATTTGCAGTAATTTTATTAGTTACACAGCATCTACAAGGAATTCTTAAACTCATAAAATGTAACTCTTCTGGTACCAAATTACACACAACTTCTTACGAATATAATTCAAGTGATGAACAGACGTGACTGACTTTGTTACACTGTTCTCTGGCTTAGTGTTTGTATACCCCCACGAACTTCCAGCTACAAAACTGAAATTTCTGGAAGCTCAAATCTGCCTGTTTTACTAACCACAAGCTCACACTGAACATTACCCTCCTCTTTCACCCTTACAATAGTTACGAAGCCCTCCTTCAAGGTTGCCTTAATTATGAATCTAGGAAAAAACATAATGACTACCCAGGCTCAATTACACACAGGAAAAAAAAAATTAATATTTATAATGGCAACAACTGGCTCTCTCACCTCATGCTACAGGAACAGGCTCCACAACCAGGCGGCTCAGGATGCAATTATAACTAGGAGGGTAGAAAACTGTACCGCTTTTGCAAGGCAACACAGGTATGAGTGAGTAAATAAGAGAGGCAGGCTGCTAGCGAGGGTGCATAAAGCTGTCAGCAGCACGGTGGTATCACCCGCAGTTGCATCCCTAAATGAAGACAGGCTCATCGCCCTCGAGGCACAAATAAAACTTTTCAAGCATATTATGAGAAGTAACGGAGAATCTAGCAGGCAATCAGACTGCAAGATATGTTTAAAAAGACTTTATTTTTATACTCCCTTTCCCTTGCACTTGTCTATGCTCATCAGGGAAGTCTCAATATGCCCAGAATTTGCACTACTATTTTAAGTCTACGGAACAAGAAAAAGGAGACCAACACCCACCCTAGAGTCAACCCTCACCCTTTGGTACTAAGTTTGGCAAACCAAGCTTAATCCATCATTCGCTTCAACTAGCCCATTATCACCACTGCTGCTCTGGATGCTCACAAAGAGCTAAGAACTATCTTCAGGGAAAAACAATGTAAAAACCCCAAATAAACCTGTAAGCCTTATTCCAGCTGTCTCCTTGAGTCATTTTAGTGTCAAACTCCCCACTAACATTTTGACAGCTTGTCTGTACTGCGGCAGATAACATGAGGGCATCCTGGGCAGGCTTGATTTTAGGAGTCAATGGCACAGTTGCATCAAGAGATGATATGCTTTGGTGAAGTAAGGAAAAACATCTGTCCTCCTCTCCCACCACTGACACTTAGAGGGAAGCAGGCGATCAGTCAGCGACAGGCTTCTGAATGAGGAGGGATGAGATGGGACACCGTATCTTTGTTACGTTATGACAAGGGAACACCAGGAAAATTCACTAAATTCTGGATTTAGCCCATTTTTTCCACCATAGAATCACAGAATCTCCTGAGTTGGAAGGGAACCATAAGGTCCAACTCCTGGTCCCACACAGGACCAGCCCAGTCAGAGCAGATGACTGAGAGCGTTGGCCAGATGCTGCTTGAACTCAGCCAAGCTTGGGGCGGTGACCACTGCCCTGGGGAGCTTGTGCCAGGGCCCCACCACCCTCTGGGGGAAGAACCTTCTCCTCATCTCCAACCTAACCCTTCCCTGGGGCAGCTCCATGCCGTTCCCTGGGGTTCTGTCACTGGGCACCAGAGGGAGGAGATCAGCGCCTGCCCCTTGGCTCCCCCTCGGGAGGAAGCTGTAGGCCGCCATGAGCTCTGCCCTCAGTCTCCTCTTCTCCAGGTTGAACAAGCCCAGGGCCTTCAGCCTCTCCTCACACGTCTTCCCTTCTAGACCCTTCCCCACCTTTGTTGCCCTCCTTTGGACACTCTCCAATAGTTTTATGTCCTTTTAGTGCTGTGGCGCCCAAAACTGCACCCAGCACTCGAGGTGAGGCCGCCCCAGCACAGGGCAGAGTGGGACAATCCCATCCCTGGACCTGCTGGCAATGCTGTGCTTGATGCCCCCCAGGACACGGCTGGCCTTCCTGGCAGCCTGGGCACACTGTTGATACCAATCAGACAGTGCCAGAGACATAAGCATCAGAGAAAACTCTATTTTCTGACAGCCACAGGAGCCTTTTCACTGACTTAATCTGACTTTACAAAGTCCAAGCCACTCCACTCAGAAGACAGTTCAAAACACTTGGGTCTCATTTGGGGAGTGGCTTCCTCCACCCATGAGCCAAGGTGCCACAGATTTTCAAGTGACCACCCTATGGGAAAAGGAGGTAAAGGAGCAAAACACACTTTCTACTTCTTCCCTTCGCGGTTCCTATTCATGCTGGATTTACAGCAGGTGACAGCAACAGGAACGCTGCAAACAGAGGCTGCAAATCGTGGTTCCTCAGCAAAGAAAGGAAGCTTTGAGTTTTGTTATAAAGAGTTTACCACCCAGTGCATGAAGGTACAATTCAACACTCACTTTGATTTACTTTATAGCTCTGTTCGGTGTGTTCAGGTTTAATTACCGGCTTGTATTACTGCAGAAGGGAAACGTTCTTCTGTACCAGCCGCCTGGCAGAGAATTCTCAGAAAACAACCATATACTACAAAGCGAGGTAATAATCTTTCATTTTCCATGAAAAATACTAGTACAGGATATATCTGAAGTGTGCTTTACGCATTGTCACAGATCTACAGGGAATATTAAATTCTCCAGAGCTTCCAAATTGTCCACTCAGTACCTTGAAGGTGTAATTCTTATCTCAGATATTCTGAATATTGTTTCTAGAGGAGGTTTTCTCCCTCTCCAAATAAGACTAATGCCTTTTAGTATCTAAATTATACATCTGGAAGCAATATGAATTCCTCTCCAAATAGATCTTCAGATCTCAAGACAGAGCATCTGAAATCAGTCCTGGAGAGCAGCAGGATGGGGGGGTCACAGCAGAAGGATGCCAGCCTTGGTGAAAGCCACCTTTCCTTCAGGAAAAACAGGGAAAAGGACAGCACTGACCTTGACAGCTACAACTTTGCTCCCTGTTAGAATTTTTCAGATGAGAACCAATGACGTTCCTCTGAAGTTCATCTTGTGGTAACGAGGAATTAAGCCTAGATGGCAATTCAGGTACCCAGTATCTCCTGGTCAGAGCCCAGAGCAGCTCCCTCTTGTAGGGAAACTGGTTCCTGTCTGCAACTTGCTGTGATGTTGGAATAAACCGAGAGCTTCATTCATCCGTTCATCAGTAAAACGAACCATCCAAGTCAAAAGGACAGAACATCTGAAATCAGCCCTGGAGAGCAGCAGGATTGGGGGGGGGGTCACAGCAGAAGGATGTCAGCCTTGGTGAAAGCCACCTTTCCTTCAGGAAAAACAGGGAAAAGGACAGCACTGACCTTGACAGCTACAACTTTGCTCCCTGTTAGAATTTTTTAGATGAGAACCAATGACGTTGCTCTGAAGTTCATCTTGTGGTAACGAGGAATGAAGCCCAGATGGCAATTCAGGTACCCAGTATCTCCTGGTCAGAGCCCAGAGCAGCTCCCTCTTGTAGGGAAACTGGTTCCTGTCTGCAACTTGCTGTGATGATGGAATAAACCGAGAGCATCATTCATCCATTCATCAGTAAAACGAACCATTCAAGTCAAAAGGACAGAATATGCTTTCAAAGAGAGAAAAAGGAAAAAAGTCTTAGGTTTTGTGGGGTCTTCTAGTTAGCTTGGCCAGATTCAGCCTATCCAATCCAACCTACCCCAGAGGTTACCATCACTCTTCGTTGGCTCTCTTCAGAGACTACTTGCTCATTTCATCTTTTTTCTCCCCCTTGACACTGTCCAAGCATCCAGAGTCAATCTCAAGGAATTATATTTACTCTGAAGAGTTTGGGGGTTTTTTGCTGTAATACTAAACGGTACAAACCCACAGCTGCTACTGAGATGCAGCAGACACCTGTTTAAGATGGTGAGTGAGCAATCGAACAGTTTCATCCTAACGTTGAGGACATAACAGTGAAAACCAAGTGGGGCTCAGATTGGGGTGAACTTTGGGAAGTGCCTTCTATACTTAGGGTAACCACAAAAAACTACTGCTAATACAACTGCACATGGAAAGCACGAGGCGTAAAACACAACTTACACCAACATTTTACAAAGAGCTGCAGCTATTAATTGATTCGCGCTACTCATGATCAGTGATATGTGACAGTGCAGTTATTAAAGCTAAATACAGGAGATACATTCAACAGGTAATATTTTCAATATAGGGAAGATTGAATCCATTTTCTTCCAAAGTCAGGGTATAATCATTACAGAAGAGAAGACGAGTGTGGCGTTTTTGTAAACATATTTGCTAATAAAGTTGATCATTACCCTAATGCACCCACCCCTAATTTGAATCCTTGAACAGTGTAACAAAGAAGCTACATGGAGAAGTACAATTCTGAGTGGAATTTTCGATTCACCTTAAAGCAAATTAAATTCTTCCCAACAAGGAAAACAAAACAAGGGATGACATAGAACTCTGCTTGAACTAAAAAGCTTGGGTTTTTTTCAGCAATTTAATGTTTTTCTTACTGTCTTTTCCACCCCAGAAGGAGAAGCCACTGCCACAGTCCTGCATACCGCACTCCACTGATCAACGGGAACGTTTCATCCTGAATCAGTTCAATATTAAACTGCATCTGTCTATTTTACATAATGCCTTGCAGCTCCAGCGCATTAGTCTCATTCTTCCCAGCGACCTGTGTACCTATCTCCTATGATACCATTTAATTACTCCTGCCACAGACATCCCTCCTGGCTCAGGAAAAAGGGAACGTTCACTGGACAAGGATACAACTAAAGCAGCAAAAATACAAATCCCATCAGGCAGCAGGAATCAAAAGATCAACTCAATAACAAACCCAGCATCCTCCTTTTGACATTCACCACTATACTATCTTCATTTTTTAAAAGGAAAATTTGAGAAATTACTTCGAATATTTCAGGTTTGCGCACATGTGCGGAGCCTTGAGCGACCTCCACGGTGGAGAAAGGCTCAAGAGGAAGGAACTGCATTTCAGACAGTTCTGCATTGCTACCTACAAGTTCAGGAAATTTATTTTTTGCACAAATGACTGCTGCAAAAATGCTGCATATTTAATGACAATTACCAGTTTGACATCAATATTTCTCTCCTTGTAGCATTTCAAATTATTCAGTGGAAATAATGAAGCTGTCATCTAAAATACTATACGTATCGTAAAATTTTATGTCCCACTTAAACCTCAGAAAAGAATGACAATAAACTTTGATTAAATACTTGCCTGTAACAGAGTAAGATGTCAACAGACAGTAGTAAATTCAGAAGAATTCCTATTGACTGTATGCCAGTTTGCTAACGGCAACTGCGTTCAGAGAGAGTTGTCTGCTGACAATGTCTTGACCTAGGCATCTCATCAGCTAACGACAACGTTACATTTAAAAGCAATAACAACCAAACTGCAAGAATAGGAGAAATTTCTTACACCTACTTGGAATGTGTTCACCTCATCACATCGTGACAGATTTTTACATTTTTTTTTCCATATTGCACAACCAGCTTTAGAGATACCTCAAAGCATCCAGGGCTTGCTGTGTTCAGTTGTCACCAGGAGACCAATGTCACACTTCACTGAAATCCCTGGCTCCTGGTTGACTTTTCTTAATGCCAGTCAACAGGTAAGAACATCGGAGAAGAGCGGTGTCACTTTGTCAGGGAAAGCAGTGGGGTATGGAATAAATCTAATTGCAGTGGTCCATCACTATTATCACAGCCCCATAGCGGAGAAGAGCAAAGCAACAGCAATGAAGATGAATGCAGGTGAAGATCTACCACAAAAAAAGCTGAAGCAGCGAAGAAGAACAAGCCATTCACAATGGAAAAGAGGAAATAGACACAAATACAACCAGGATCATTCTCGGGGGGGGGAGGAAGGAAAAAAGGAAAAAAAAAAAAAAGAAAAAAGAAAAAGAAAGAGAACAAAGAACAGATGAGGCAATCTTTTCGGGTTTGAGTCAGAAGACTTAGTTAAAATGCAACAATGAAAAACAATGCATTACATTAGGCAAAATACATTTTTAACCACATAACGCACAATGAAGAAAAAGGGAATAATGAGTCAGAACAATAATGAAAAAGAGGAAAAGTATGAAAAATGGACCGAGAGTATGAGAATAAATGTGGAAAAGAAACAGTATACCTGGAAATATGTTACAAAATCCCTCTAAAATCAGAAGTCTTGCCTAAATCCCTGCATCTCCCTATGTCCAAACAATCATTACAGAAGTTATGAGAAAAAGGGGATGATGAGTATGGGGGGAAAAAAAAGGTGGTATTTGTTTTTCTTTCCTTTACATCCTCTACTGCAATTTTAACTGTTTGCCCACAACTGTTTTCTTCCTCTTTGTTTATATAAATGCACATAAGAAAATTGATTTGTGACTCCAAGGAAGCTCCAAGAAAGTGAGCACAGGAGGAGGCACACCAGCGAGCAGCTGCCAAGCCTGCAGAGAACATCCTGGTGTACCTCTATGGACTATTATACAGCAGCTACCAGTTCAAGGTTAAAAACCAATAGAGCTGCATGAGATTACCTGTGTAAGAGATTGGCTCCCGTGTTTTTCCTATCCCACACGGAAAGACAAACAGTCATTTAAAGGAATTTGCTGCACATTCACGTGCTGGGCTTGGGCATAAAAGCAGAATTAATTCTACTTTGTGGTTGTTTGCACAACCCCTCCTGAATTAAGGGAAATCGCTCACGTGGCAGCTGACAGTAAACATGGGTTCACTGTATTCCCGGAGAAGAGCATAGAAATTCAGGCTGCTTCTTCTTAGTAATTAACATAGCGCAGCAATCTGAAAACATAAGTGTAAGAACTAAACATAATCCATATTAGCGTTCCAGGCTTGGTTTTTTCCCCTCTCTCTTTACACACTTTTCTTTTTTCCCCCATTATTCCTCCTCATTGTAAATGAGGGAATCTACACAGGTGGGTTGATCAAGACTGATTGCAATTAAGATTTATTGTTGAAATTGGTGATGTAGTATAATTGGAACAGGTGTCCCTCTATTTTCTTTGCTGTACTGCTTTGTTGCAAATGCTAATCAACGTAAAATATTGTAGAATCAATTACAGAAATAAGACAAATGTATTAAAATATTATAAAGTGTATATATATTTCCTAAACTTTAAGGGGAAAAAAAAGTGTAGGCTTGTTTATTACAAGAGTGTATAGAGTCCCCTTCACCGCACGTACCTGTGCAGTAGGGCAGAACAATCTCAATAGAGGAATTCAGGCATTTTAATTTAGACTAAAGAAGGTGGTATTTTATTCCCAATGCACCACAGCCACCAATTTCTAAACAGTCAATTTTTGCAGAATTAAGGGTCTATCCTGACTCTCAAAACGATAAAAAAAAATTACAAGGGACATATTACAAAGGGCAAACTACAGTAATGGTGCTCTCACACAGTAAGCGACCCCGAAAAGCAAAGCTGTGTGTGCATGCATGGAAAAGTGCAACGCTTTTATACCTACTGGTTTAATTATGATGATTTTTGTTCGATTATTATGATTCTGCTACTCTTAAGAATGACGCACCTTGTTGGCTTGCTCATAGCTGTCAGGGCTATGACTGACTGTTATCCAAGCAACGTTCCCAAAATAAGAGGTAGCAATTTGCCATATATTGAGACCAACAGAACCTTTCTTCTCTTCTAGCCCCACAAATCGCCCCAAGAGTGAGTTTGCATTAACAGAAGACACTGAAAAATTGTCAACAATAATGCAGCAGATGAGGTTTATCTAAGTTGGCAAAAGTCTTGTTTTCAGATACAGTGAATGCTAATGATAATAAATAATTGCAAATACCATCTGGACTCTTTGAAAAACATCTTTCTCCAAGTCTGCAATTGAATCTCTACAAAAAGAGGATCAATGCAAAAGAAAATGAAAACAGTAAATTAAAATTAGATTTATGCCAACTACTTAAAACTAAGTGCTCATTTAGAAGCAGTTAACACAAAAATGTGTTCTAGCTCAGATGCAGAGTCTGGCCTAATCCCATAAAGCAACTCTGAGAGCCACAGAGTCTATCAGAAAATGTTCAGAATTTGCAGGACCGAATACTAGGCTATTTTTATTTTTATTATTACTACTAACACAGTAGTTTCTTTTCCAATTTTGTCTCTAATTGATCCACAAAACTCAGAGCAGAGTGGTATTAAGATGCCCTATTTGATAGCTGGTAAAAGACTGCAATAAAGAAGAAAAACCACCCAGTAACATAGACCATCAGTCGAGGGGCTAAACGAATGACTGAAATCTGTTCTTGGCAAAGCAACGCAAACTGCAAACCACGGTCTTTGGTTACGGGGTAAAGCCTCTCAGTGTACACAGCAGTTTTACCAAGTATCAACTATGCATCTAAACTGTTCAGACATTGTTCAGATGGGTTCAGTTACTTCTGCCTAATGTACCCTGACCTATGCTTGAACCACTTTTACATAATAAAGTTGTGAATTTCAGAAGGAGCGCTTAATTCCCACTGTATTATGCATAGATCATTTAGTACTTAAAGTGGGGATAAATCAAATGTAGGAAACACAATATTAATAATATTTTCTGTGTGCTTCCACTTTGCCCATGAGGTGGAACTTTAATTACATCATTAATAACGATGCCTACATTTTCAGTCGGTAGTGCATCATTCCTCTAGTGCCATTTAAGGTGCATTTGGTCTCTAAACCGCTCCACCCTCTGGAAGTGATTCACTGATTATATTGGAACAGCAGCCTCATAAAGTGTACAACTCAGCTACAATGGCATCGACAGAAGAATCGGAAGGCAGGAATTACCTATTATGACCTAAAACGTGGAAGGTTTATTTAAGTTCCCTGTTATTTTCCGTCTCCAGAAAGTTTACGTAGATTTAAAATTGACAGTTGTTCTTTGGAAAACAAAAGAAAAGAAACAGGAAAAAGAAATCGATCGTTGTTTTCCCTACTATTCAGAGTCCAAATTGTCTCAAAATGAAAAAATACCTAAAAGCTGGCAGCCGCGACTATACTTCTTACTGGGAAAAACCCAAACAACATTGTTTCTAATGCGGGTTTCCAAGAGGAAATCTCTCCCAGTACACAGTGCAGGACTCTGCATTTGGTCAGAGTAAATAAATGGTCATGAGTAACAGATCTGCTAGTGCATCAGAAAAAAATTGCGTGTATCATTTTCTGTGTATCAGAATTCTGGAGACACAAACTTCCCTGAATTTTCCTCTCCATCTTACTGGTCCAGATAAGGCCGCACAGTCCACTTCCTTTTCTCATCTTGGCTGATGAAATTATTTCCCCCGAAAACCTTCACTCTTCCTCTCGTGTTCGGCTGGAGATGGATACTGCCGCTTGACCGTTTACACAGCAAGGTGAAGCATGCCCACAGCGCCGGTCGGTGAAACGGGGTGCTGCCAGCAGAGCAGCATCCACCAGAACACGAACGCCCCGTCCCCAGGAGGTGTCTGCTCGGTGGGGTACGCTGGCCCTCCACCACCACGTCCTTCCAGAGTTCGAACATACAGGTAGGCCTGGACACGGCAGCTGGGTTCAGGCTCTGGTACAACCTGAACGGACCGCTGGCATTAAACAAGTCTCTGCCCCCCTTGCTTAAAAGTAAAATAAGGCATACACACACCTACAACTGCTGATTGTTTTTTTCCAGATTGAGAGGTGAAGCTAAAACCTGAAGACCTGTATTAAAAAGACTTATAAAAGACTCATTAAAAAGAAAGGTTCTTGCCCATGCCTTGGTAATGTCCTCTGGGCTCACAGAGAGACAACAACGGAAGATAACAGAGGACAAAGTAAAGGGATGGTAAGTGGAAAAAACACAGGAGAAGGAATTATCTTTGATGTCAAAATTTCATCAAGCTGGGGCCTTCTCGGAGATGCTGAAGCCAGGACCATGTGCTGAGCCGGCAATTCAGGCAAACGTGGTTTGGTGAGCTCAGAGGCGCCCGCGCCAGCTGTCCTCCTGCGCTGACCTACTCCTTATTTGCTCCAATGCAGAAAAAAAAAACATGCATGAACCATAAAGGTCCCAGACAGACACCAACCGGTCATTCCCTAGCAGGTTTCCCAGCTCCTGTTGGAGAACTATTTTAACTTTGCTTCTAGATTAAAGAAAAACACAGAATCAGTAAATGAAATCGAATGTACGCACACACCCACCTTTCCAAACACCCTGAAGTGTCAGGACTGTCGGGAGGCATTTGGACAAGCTTTTCAAATATAAGAACTGAAACAGAAACACTGGAGAGAATAGCTGGATAAAATTTGGTTTTCCATCGCTAAATTTCTTTGTGTGAAAAAAGCAATAACCTCTCCACAACTTAGAAAATATTTCTGTTCTGATTATTCAGCTATTAAAATGGGAAAGTGTCATTTTATGACAATTGCTTTCGGCAGGAGATATTTTACACTTATATTCTCAAGGAATATGCACATAAGGAAGAACAATATTAAAACCTTCAGCGTTAATCTGTATTTTCAAAGCTAAGCACATTTTGACAAACTTTCTAATAGACACTGTTCAAAATTCATAACATATATGAGCATGATTACATTACTCTAATTTATTTTTTCTCCTCTCATGCGCAGCAATAAAATTTTACCTTTGAACTTGTATTTATTACAACTTTTACTCTACGGAGGGCATGCAGGCACAGAAATATAATAAAGCTCTGCTAATTCCATACATTATTGAAATCCTAACACTGCAAATGGCATCTCACTGTCTTCATGCATACTTAAAATTTCAATCCAAAATCCATTTCATTAAAAGGGCTGGTTAAGCAACACCATATGCTTATTTGAAGTTTGTGGATTAACGTAGCAGAATTATATTCCATGTATTCGGGGAAAAGTAGGTAATACTAGTGTTTGTGTAGGTGGTGCAAGCAAAAGCTTGATAGATGCTAAATAATTGAGCGCACCATCCATCAGATTCCTAAGCACTATGAAATTTTAGAGAAGGGAAGTGCTGGAGAGTAACCTTACCCACAGGCTTCTGTAAACTGGGTCTAACTCCAGAAGTAAAAATCCCACTGACCTCCCTGGGAAGTGTAGAGCTATGCAGGAATAGCATCAAACCAAACAAAGCAGAAACAGGTGAGAGCACCAACAGAATATAGACCATAGAGACCAGGGGTCGTCACATAACGAACGATACCTCGTCAATGAGAACATCACAACTGACAGAAGACAAATTTTAGGCATCCCTTAAATTGTTTGATATGCCACCAAATGATACAGCAATACAAGTCAGTAAGGGAGCAGCTCATGCGTCAAAACCAGTGTGGCCAGCAGGTTGAGGGAGGGGATTCTGCTACTCTGCTCCACTCTTGTGAGACCCCAACTGGAGTCCTGTGTCCAGCTCTGGGGTCCCCACTGCAGCAAAGACATGGAGCTGCTGGAGCAAGTCCAGAGGAGGGGCACAAAGCTGATCAGAGGGCTGGAGGACCTCTGCTACGAGGACAGGCTGAGGGAGTTGGGGTTGTTCAGCCTTGAGAACAGAAGGCTGTGGGGAGATCTAATTGCGGCCTTCCAGTACCTAAAGGGGCCTACAGGAAAGCCGGAGAGGGGCTGGTTACAGGGCAGGGAGCGATAGGACAAGGGGGAATGGGTTTAACTAGAAGAGGGGGGATTTATATTAGATATTAGGAATAAATTCTTTACTGTGAGGGTGGTGAGGCCCTGGGACAGGTTGCCCAGAGAAGCTGTGGAGGTCCCATCCCTGGAAGTGTTCACGGCCAGGTTGGATGGGGCTCCGGGCAACCGGGTCTAGTGGAGGGCAGGGGGAGTTGGAACTAGGTGATCTTTGAGGTCCCTTTCAACCCAAACCATTCTGTGATTCTATGAAATACATGACAAAGTGCAAAAGTTGACTCAAACTGCAAGTATAATATTGGCATAACTTCCTTTTTCCTCACAAAGGTCACTTCACACATTAGCTCCAGCTTCACTGATTAGCAGCCGAGATAATGGCCACTCACACGCACCTCCCAGTCATTGGGAAAAAAGACAAGGGGATGACTTTCTGCATACGATGTCCTCATCACATTTCTGGTAATTGTTCAATCGTAGATAAGGCACAAAAAGGGAAAATAAGCAGCAGCACGGATTACTCTGAAAATGTAACAGAAACAACAACCTCTACATTTGGCACTGAGGCATCAAAAATGATAGCTATTATTACTGCTGTAATTACATGGCTGGGACTCAGAAGAATTGCATTTTGCTTCCCTGGAAACATGGCCATGTGATGTTTGATGCCTCTTAAGATCATAGGAACAGATCTCTGCACTACAGCGAGTTTGCAGAACGCCCACAGGACCAAACACCTGAACGCTTGAAGACATGCAGTCAGAAATGGTCCAAACGTGGCTCCCAAACCCATAGGTCCGTCACCCCTGTCCTCCTGGAGGCAGACTGTGCCAGATTGACTTACACAGGCATCAATACGATCACACCAGGGTTTTGAAAACTCAACAGCCAGGACTGCTGTCAGCCCCTGACTTGAACCTGTCTAAGCACAATCCTCTGAGGTACACCAACACCATGATGCCACATCTATGTCCCTACACAGGCTTTTAGGCCACCACTGAGGACTAAGTCTGAGACTTTCATATCTAAGCCCTTGTCAAATGAACTGCAGCAAAAGTCCTCTGCCTGCGAGTCAGCAGTGCTGAGATTCAGGCTCCTGAGCCAGCTGCAAGGCAGAAATGCAGGGGAATAAACACACTGAGCCGCTCAAGCTTTCTGACCATGACGTATCAGACCAGGCTGGGGAAACGTGTGAGGGCTGTATTTTAACGCCAGTGCACAGACATAATGAAGTTGCCATGCTGGCAGATTTCCCAGGGTTTAGTAGGACTCAGTGCATGATACCAAGCTCTCACAGGCTCAGTTGATCAAATTTAAGCTACTGAGCTATTCTGTGCCACAGCAAGCCCAGACGGGACAAAGCAAACCTCATCCTTGCATGACCTTCCTGCAACGAGCAGCAAGGCAGGGAGCAGTTTACTGCAGCAAACTACGATGGTGTCTCCTAGATTAACGTGATCCCTTGAGATCAGCTATCCCAGCTGCACAACCAGAATTTAACAGAAGTCATCCAGAAATTTGGTCTCGACCACATTTGGGCTCGAGAGGAATACTCACTTGTTAAAAAACAAGGGGAAAGGATTTTCTTTGAAACTAGGTAAGCTGAGCACAATTTTTACCTGCTCCTAAGCAGCTAGTTGAAATGCACTTCACTACAGACTTTAAAGTCACTTCACCAGCAACATCACCTCCCAACATATTGAAAACCAGCAGGAAGTGTTGAATTAATACATATATGCTAACAAGCACTCCTACAGCTATGAATGTTCAATCTAGTTTTCCACTAGCTGACACTGTACCCCACGGCTGCTACATGAGTTTGAAGCCTTGAGACAGGGCAAGAAGTAGAAGGAAACCGCTGCAAAGCCACGAACCACAGAAAAAAACGGAGGGAAAAGTCTCTGGAGAAAGCCTGGAGCAGAACACTATCACAGCAAAAGAGGCAAGACAGATAATCTTAACATCAGGAGTAGGATGGAGGAGGGAGGGAAGGGAGTTAACATGAGCAACGGGGAAGTCTTGCTCTATACTCAGTAATCGTGGGGCTACATTTCGATGATGTGTAGAATACTTCCCAGCAATATATAAGATGTTGCCGCTTATGTGCTGTGTATACAAAGAGATGCAAACAAAATGAGTTTTCAGAGAGTGTGTAATACTGGCTGACTGCACAGGATAAGTTATTGCATACCAACCGACTGCTGGAAAAAGGAACTTTTACACACATTTGGGGTCTTACCCATATATCTTAATGTTCTGGACCATGACAAATGATTGGATAACAACTCTTACTCCCCTTGTCATCATCCATCTTCTTAGGAGGCTTATTTCTTCAAATCCTGATGATGAACCTCTATAGTCACTTATCTGAACAGCGAAAATTTATTGCCTTTACTAGAAAATGAAATTCTCCTCCAGGAGAACTGCAATGGACACAAAAGGGCAAATTTCCACCCTGGAGTATGTGGATGCATTATCTTTCTCTTTAGTGGGAACTATATACATTTATCCCATGTCAGGATTTGGACCAAAGGGTATCTCCTGTGTTAATAAGAATGGCTAATTTCCAATTAAATAAGCTTACAGATAGTAGAGATGTCCTGACGAGAAAGAAAAAAAAAAAAAAAAAAAAAAAAAAAAAAGGAAAAATCAGGCCCCATACCAATCCTGCCTTCACTGCACGTATTTAGCAGGGCTGCCAAAGCAGAGTCTCCAAAATACTTACTAATTACATTGGGCTGCCTCCAGCTGCTGTCACTGGCAGGGAACAGGCAAAGTTTGCAACAAACCAAGCCACCAAGAGTTCAAAGAGGACAATGTTATTTTGGGAAAACCTTGAAGGAGTCAAGAGGCAAGAGAAGCGTGTACTTGAGAGCTGATTTGGAAAGGAAATACTGCCGTAGTCTGTGGACTTCACAAGTAGCTGTATAAAAACATGCTGGCATAGCTGGGAGCAGCCCCCAAACTGGCAAGATGCAGAAGTGCAGACTAGCACTAATTCCACAGCATCCATGTTGGACTTAAGCACATGCCATCTCCAGCAGTTATGGGAACCTGTAGTAGAGACTGAAGCATAAAAAGAAGAAAAGCTGTAGGGTAGAAGTGTATAAACTCGGCTGAAAGAATCCATGCATGTCATCTTTGTTGTGGGTACCATGGGGTGGTTGTTCCCAACACAAGGAGAGCCCAAACTAACACCCAAGGATGACTGAAGGAACCAAACCTACACTGCTGAAGAAAGTCAGTGTCCTGCTTTTGTCCGATCAACGATGAGAATGAACAAATCTGTGCAAGTCGCACGTGACCCTCATAAGAAACAGTACTAACAGTCTTTCCAGACTTCACATCAAGTTGCACCATTAGCCATTAATTAGCTCGGAGTTAAAAACCTCTATTCCAGTTTCACAGTACAAGAAGGGTTGAAAGAAGTGCAGGTGCCCAGAGTGACACCATAAATATTGATCACAGTGCTCATTCCACTTCATTAGCCATGAAGCAAGCGACGGTCCTCAAGGGAGAGGAAAAGGCAGATCCAACTTTAATCAAGCTGCCATACTAAAATGCAAACCTCGTGGAATATTATTTTAATTATTCCTCTTTACTCACACCATTTGCAGCCTATTAAAAAAAAAAAAAAAGAGAGAGAGAGATGTTTCTGGACAGAAAGCCAAAACCTTCAGCTGCCAGGAAGGTGCATCTACACGACGCGAAGCAGCCCTACGTAACGACACCCAAGTGAGCTCTGCAAACAGCAAAAGCAGTTTTCCAGCCCAGCACCTCGCCCTGGGCTCGTTAGAAACACAGTTCATTAACCAGCCACAACTTGGTGCTACCGCAGCTGCAGTGTCTGAGATACAAACTGGTCGCTGGCAATGACGGGGCCGTACAGCCTTACTAGCTTATTCAGACCGACCTACATAGTAAAGTACATAAATCCTAAACCATTTAACCTTCAAAATATATGTCTGGGAATACTGCCAGTGAATATTTGAAAGGGATTACAGGAAACGTATTAGTTGTCACTGAAAATGAAAATATGGATTTCAATTGAAACTCTACATAAGGGGGAGTTTTTCCCCCCAAAATCCGTTCGTCAGGCAGCCACGCTGAACAAAGGGAGAATTGTACTGCGAGCTCAGACTACGCAGGGCAAGCTGATGCACTTCTAAAGCTGCATTTTTATCTACTGAAATAAAACATTTTACTTTTTTATTTTTCTACTTTAATCAGAATATAACCTCATTAAATGACAGTGTGTGAAAAGAACATATAAACTAGAAAGAAAATATAAAAAAAACTTTCTGAATAAATTAATGTTTATTGCTTTTAGACTTTGATATTCTGGTCTTTACTACTTAAATGCAGTTTAAATGTATTACTTGCCACGGCCTTTATGTTAAACCCAGTAAGTCTGCAATTTGCGATAAAATTCCTTATCTCTCTCTTTCTGAACCTACGCAAAGATCCAAGGTTAATTTGCAGATAATATTACATCATGAAATAATTATCTTAGTCTGTAGTACTTAAAACAGCTAAATTCAAGAAAGATATTTTAAAAAAATGAAGCTGTCAGGGCTGCAGGATGGAGGCTGTTGGCCCCCCCCAGTGTGGTGTGTATCCCCACGCTGGCAGCATCTTCAGTGGGGCGCAGAGTCTGGGGAGCCCAAGCCCAGGGAGTCAGGACGGGGATGCTCCATGCCAGTGCACCCACCTCCCTGCAGCAGAGAGGGACGGGGACCCGGCCCCGGGCAACTTCACCCTTCCAGCCCCCAAACACCAAGAGCAAGGCGGCTTGGCTTGCCTTCCTCTTGCCAAGGCCAGCGCTTGCTGAAAAATGACTCTCTTGAGCCATTCTTTCTCATCCTGCTAATTTTTCCAAACATCCCCCTATTAAACTATACAAATATATTCATTTAGTAAACATCCCATTAACCAGGTCAGCATACAGTATTCATAACTTATTACAGAGCAGCACCAAATCAGTCACAGAAGCAATTATGCAACTGTAGAGCAGACAACTCGCTTTAATCTTAATATGGGGCTGGGGATGTACATGCCAACGTTCATTCACACGACTTTCATTTGCAAGTATTGTACACCATTTGTTTCACCCTCGCTTATGCATCACATATTTTGATGTTTAAGCTTTGTGGACTGTCAGAAAATAAGAGCTCAGTTCTTCACCCTCCATGTAAGAGATGCTTTTATTGAATTTAAGAGTATTTCTAAGCTTCTATTGCCTGGAGGCAGGCAGAGAAGCTGGGCTAGATATTTAGAATCAAGACCTTAAGAACCATTTTCCTTATTAAAAGAAAAGAAAAAAAAAAAAATTGAAGAACTGAAAATCTTTCCAGAACTATTTAAAATAGGTGGTTGTAGAGAAGGGAAATCAGAAGTAAGATTACGGGATGCTATAGTTACAACAGGACGAAGAAAAAAAAAAAAGTGGTTTTTAAAATCACAGCTTTATTTGAAGGCATTCATTTATTTAAGCACCTTGGGAAAACAGGTTGCCATATAATATTAACAAACAAGAATATGCTCTGTCAACCACATGCAGCACCACAGAGATTTTGAAGACCTAAATAAATAATGTATTACGAAACCCAGTCTAGTCTGAAATAATGCAGACTCCTATGATATAAACGAACAGCAGTAGTGAAATTATTTTCCTGGGATTTAAGTTGTATATAGTATTAAAAGTAAAGGCCTTAAGATACTTATTGATAGGCAAGAAACTGCTATCTTTAGATCTATGCATGCCCAGGGAACACTCTGCTAAATTTACAGTCTCAGAGAGTTTCCAAGAGAGTCACCAAATCAGTCAGCTCTATTTGTAAACACCACAAAAAAGAACAAAACACCCTCCTGGCTCTAGTCTCTTTTGACACAGCACTAAGCACACAACAAAACAGCGCTGTCTTTGTGCGAAACTTGGGAAATCTGGTGGAACTGGGGAGGGGGAAAATTCTTGCTATGTTAAATTTAATGGGAATTTCGCATCTGGTACCAAGAAATGTGATTTGAACTTACAGGATCGTCCTGGTTTCTACAAGGTACTACAGGCAGCCAAGATCCCTCTCCCACCAGCCTCAACCACAGATGGAGCCAGTTGTACAGAACTGCCCAGGAGATCGTCGTTAAGCTCACGAGGACTTACCAATCCTGCCGGCTCGTCGCATTTCCACTACAAAAGAGACCTGTTACTTTATATCTCATGCACATTTGCCAGTAACGAATGGAAACAACCCCCAAATGAGGGGCAGACTTGGGTGCAGTACCGCAGGAGATGTGGAAAGGGAGCAAAGGTGGCTCTCACGCCACCTGGACATGCCTTTGTCCCTCCAGCAAAGCACCCCGGGTTCATCCAGCCCCAGCGCACTCCCTATTCGATTGCTAGGGAATGAAAAACACTCTCACTTCTTCCACAAAAGTCACTTTCCAAACCACATCCGTCTCCCACTGGAGGTCACACTTAAATCCCCAGGACACCACAAGCCACAGGACCAAGCCGGGAACTAACTTTGGGCAATGTTTTTTTCCCTCCTCAGTGATACGAAAGGGAAAAGCACTGCCTTCTGCTTGTGCAGCTGCTCACCCAGTCCACATGGATGTGCTGATTTCTTTTTTCTTTTTCTGGGCTTGGTAATGACTGGGTTACTGTGAGGGTTCATTGGTAGCAACACCATCAGATGGCAAAATACAGACCACATCTGAAGAACGTGAAGAAAATCCATGCTTACAGTCCCACATCTCCATGGGAATTTTTAACCAACGCACCTGTTTTAAGAAACATGGTAAACAGACACACTGAAATCATACAGTATGGGTAGACCAGGCTTCAAAATTGGAAAATGCACCCCAACAGTACCAGCTGATTCAGTTTCTAAAGAAACTCCATCTCATATATACGTTCTCCTCAACAGCTTTGCTCTGACATTTGCAAACTGCCTAAAGATAAAAGCTGAACAGGCTGTTTATTTAGAAAGAAACTATGAAATATCTTCTCCTGTTACTTGCTTAACTCTTCTAAACAAAGGCGGCACCTAATTTGAGACAATTACAGACGTGCTTCATATACACAGAAAGAAAAACACCTAACAATGGGATGTTAAATTGTTCTCAACCTCCTCAAAGAGCTCATCTTTCTGAATTCACCAATTCACATTCACTCCGGCGCTTCACAAAAGCTGCCTTTTATTAAATATGAGACTCAATTCACCGACAAACAAATGCGATAATGTAATCTACACTTAAAATAATAGCTTGGCTTCAAAGTTTTGGGGGACTTAGGAGTTCTCCCTTTTTTATGGCTGTTCTTCACATTATTTCTTGTCACAACCTCAGAGCTGAAGTCCTGTAATCAGGGCCCACTCAACTCATGCTGCCACGCAAGCTGGGACCTGTGTGAGGATGGAACCCTTCCGGCAGAGAGCACCCAATTCAGCGGGAAACCCGCCAAGAGGAGGACGGTGAAGAGCACTTAGGAGCCGCATCCCGTGGCTGTTTTCCCTGCTCCACAATTTCTCTACCATTTCATCACACGTTCCTCTCTTTCCATTACGACCACCTGACTAATCACAAATTGCTGCCTAATGAAGAGTACTGGCATTAAAATACTTAATTAGAATTAAGAGGAAGATTTACTTTAAAAACCTGACAGACCACTATGCTCCAGAGCCAATCTCAGTCCTGCAGAACTACCTCAAAGTTTCCATGTCCTGAATTCTTAATTAAAAGTTTGCGAAAACTTCTTATTTTAAGGGGGAGCCTTCCCCTCCAGCACCCATTAACAAGTGACTAAATTGTTTTTTATCAGCTCTACTTCATAAACAGCTTGATAAAAAGAAACTCAAAGAAAGTACAACACTTATCTTTAATTTCCACTCAACAGCATTCAGAACTGCTGTACAAAGGTGGCTCTCACAGTCATTCCTGTCCAGCACACAACGTGCAGCAGTGAAGGAATTTCAGCTACAGAAAAAAAGTCTTCTGTAGGGCCACCCAGCAGGAAAGCATTAAATTACACCAAAAAAAGCCCTTCTTTTCTCCTCCACTAAAAGGGCTGTGGTCAGAGATCAATGTGAGAAGTTATGTCTTGAAGTTAGACTCAAATTATTCCCTTATATAAACCTCAGGAGAAACCCCCTGCTGACCCCCAGAGCACGGCACACCACCAGACCCCAGAAGAAGCTCCTTCACCTTGTCTGAGGCACAGTCAGCAGGAAGCCCTCATGGCTGCAGGCTGCTCCCAGCCTTTTCTTCTAGCCTGACTTCTCCGCATCCCTCCTCTCCCCTCCCCACACCCCAAAGCCTCCTGCAGACCGAGATGAAGGGACCCCCCAGCCCCACACGCCACCAGTTGTTGTAGATATTCACTACCAGGTCTGTCTCCTGCCTGCAGAACCAGGTCAAGTTTATTTCTTTTAACATTATCTGATGAAAACAAATTCCTAGATACCACCTCATACAGAACTTGAGTGGCTTATTTTGAAACTTTTTTTTTTTCTTCTGTGAGTTAAAGTGTACGAGTTGGATTCCAGCCCACTAAACCTCACGTACAGAATGCAATAAAATACAGCCAGTTATTTCTTTACCCTCATGATCTTTTAAAGCCTTTGTATCGTTTTGATTATTTCTCTCAAAAAAATAAGAAAGTCTTGGTTAGCCAAGAGAACTGAGTAATTTTTTATGTATTAAGAATTTGAAAAATATCTAATGCATTAAAAACTGTTTTCTGGCTTGTTTGAGCCTGGCGTCCTACGGAAATGTGCTGTTTATCCATCTGCTGAAGACCAGAAAAGTTTGAAACCATTTATTAATGTAAATGACATTTGACAGAGCAGTTAGTCCCTTAAAGATTCAAATACCTACTTGAAGTAGCAGCTGCATGTTGGAGAAAGTCACAAACCACTGCCACCACTGAAGGAAAGTCAGTGCTTTGCCGTGCTTGATGGCTGCACACGGGCTGGTCAAGCACCAGGAGGGGACAAAGGCTACAAGGTTTTTTTAAGTATTTTGTGAGCATTTCTGCAGACTGTCACTTGTCTCCTCAATATGAAGGGTTCAGAGGGCTGCTTAAATGAAAGGCTCACGTCTGCACAACCCATGCTGGGCTTCCTTGCAATTTACCTGCAGGATCCTTCAGAAAAGTTGGGTGAATGATGTCATCTACACATGCTGGAATACCTGTTCGAAGAGAAATGGCTTAAGGATGGCATTAATGCAAAAAGTTTTGAATTTGTGTATCTCAAGGGGATATTACGAGCAGGAAACCAAAACCTGAGGAAGTTTTGAGGTCGCAAGTGCATAAAGAGGCTCTAAAAGCACCATGTCAAAAACAGGTGCAAGTACCACTGATGCGACCGCTATGAACAGTCACTGCATATTTTCAGAGACCCCCTTTATACGTATCAAAAGCAACAAGGGTGGGACTACAGTGTAAAATACTTTAGAGACTCTGCTTGGGATGAGGACAGAAAGACCTCATAAAGCATCCCCACTTCGTATATTCCTCAAGATTGTGTGCCCAGTACTGTGTGTTTGAGAGACTTAACACAAATGTTACCAAATCATTTACAAGGAGTGAGGAAAATACCTAGCTACATTAAATGCTTCCTTCACTAGTAGAAAGGCAGAGAAATCCTTAACTACTTTTGGAACCAGTTTAGTCCCAAAATCCACAGCCCTCATGGATGAGATTCACCCTCACTGTCACATCTCCCATCTCCTCCTCCTGGTAACTCCAGACACCTTTGGGTTGCAGATCCAGAATCCTGCCCTTAAAAACACTTTCCAAATCGCTCCTTCTAGCCTCTCTCCTCTTCCATCCACAAGCATTAGTCTTCACGTTAATTTTAGTACTTGTCATCTAGCTACTACCCATCTTTCAAATACAGTTCAAGAAGGATCCTCTTTTGCTTACATCCCCCCTCTGTTGAACCAGTGTTCCCTAGGAAATACAACAACTCTCTAGAAAAAGAATATGAACTCAACATGTATGTAAAGTTATGCTTAGTTTAAAGAAAACAGCCAAACAGGTGTATTAGGCTCCACGCTCCATTTCACTGAGAAAAAAGGAATTGCTGTTGGCACTTACAGGTATTTTTCTTGTTTCTTATTGAAACTATCTGGGATTTTTGTCTACAAAATATTGTGAGGAGCAAATCAAATAAATGTATTTTAAGATTTCTTTTCCAGACTTAAAAAATTAGTTATAAATACTTCTGCAGTTACAAAATACAACACAGGAATCTTATTTCAAGATTAGAAAGCAAACTCAATAAAGACTCCCTAGACATTGAAAAACAGCTTATAAATAAATAGTTTAAAAACATGCATTTGCACTAGCCTAGTCTACAAATATTAATCCTTCTACACAGTTTCTTCAAACCTCTTGCACCAATGTAACAGACCTACAGGTCACTCACACACGCCATGCTCTTTAGGTAACCTTTATCACAAACTCAGATCAACTTATGTCAAACTTAGTCCGTAACATTTAAAACATTAAAGGGCAATACATAATAAATGATGTTTATATTTCTCTTAATGTTATAATTCCTATTTCTGAAAGGGTTACCTTGAACCTTTGTTCTGAATCTACAGGTGCTTGAAGCTCAGGTTCATTTTTTAAAAACTCGGCACCTGCTGCTCCCTCTCACTAATGCCAGTGGGAGCTGGATCTTTGAAAATCCATCTCCTCTCTGCTGAAACAGCCATAGGGAAGAAATGGCCTTTGCCCTCGCTATTTTAACACTGCTCTGAAGTCTTAAAAAACATATTTTGGAGACATTAAGTACCAAAAAGGAGCATTAGATACTGGGGGAGGAATTAAGGTTTTGCATAGAAATTCATTTGAGGGCATTCTGTGCCGACCACAAGCTCACACGTAGCCCAGCTGGCATGAAAAAAGAAATATTTTCACAGGTAGCTGTAATACCTTATATTGACAAGCATAGGGAGGATGAAAGCTGGCTATATCCCTAATCAACTCCACCGGTATCTCTGTCTGCCAACTACACAGAGCTAACATCACCACTGGATACCGACTGCAGCTGCCTTCTGCATGACTGACACAAATCACGCCACCAGCATTTGAAAAAAGCACAGCCACAGTTCAGCTGGAAATCATGCAACATACTTGCATTGAAAGATAAAGAAAATTAATCAAAGCACATTTGAGTTTCTCCTCTAGATTCAAGCCCACACGCTCCCAGCTTTCCACCCTTAGATATTCCAGCTTGTATTTCAGTACAATACGCCTGGCTCTATGACACAGATATTTACACAAATGTAGCTACACAAGAACTGCTCACAGACTTTTGAGTTTCTATCTTCCTTGGCCTGTGGGCCACACGTTTGCTATGATCTTGAATGAATTAAAGCTGTTAAAGTGCAACTAAGCAAAGAAAGCTTTTACTTTTCAATAACTTACCCTAAAATTAACCTAAAGCTGTTGTTCTGGTTTTTTTGCAGACATCAATTTCAGCAGAGGATGCAAAGACAGTAAATTCACTTGAATTCACGATGGTGTCTGTCCTCGAATTGTCAGTGCACCACTCCTTGAGCAGGTCACAATCTGCATTTTGTCTTTTTAAATGTTGCCAGTAGGAGACATCAAATATTTGGCCGGGTACCAGCTGCTGTAAGGTCAGGCTTGATGGAGGTAACTACATCCACTCCACCTGGCTTGCAAACAGCAGCCTGCTCAAAGAGCACATCAGTCTTTACAACTACAAAAAAGAAAAAGGGTCTCAAACCTACTGAACAAGCTACAAACCACACACCATTCTTCGGGATTCCTGCAACACTCATCAGCCTTGCTACTACACTGCAATATGCCTTTCCACCACGGCTGCAAAAGGAGAAGTATGGATCGTATCTCATTGCTGGAAGGCTCTGCACCCTGCCTTTAAGGATCTGTGTTGCTAACAGTCATTAAAATACACTGTTCTGGGATCAACGGCTCCAGCGACTGTATGGCGGGGTGCATGACGAGCCAGGAGCAGGAATGAGCAGTGTGGTGCAGAAGGCTGAGCCCCACGACAGCAACTGAACCTGCGGGCTCAGAAGAGCTGGGGCCTGTTCAATTTTATCGGTTGTATGTGCAAGTGCATCGAGCAACGGGATAGTATTACCAATCCCTACAGAATAATTCCAGATCTCACAGCTGTACAGTTGTCTCACCTCCAGTTTGCATCGAGGCAACTAGTCCCTAACGTGCACGTACGAATCGCACTCTTCTTGGGCCACACGCCCATTGTGAGAAAAGAATAGAATAGAATCATTAAGGTTGGAAGTGACCTCAAGGATCATCTAGTCCAACCATCCCCCCACCACCTATTACCCACTAAACCATGTCCCTAAGTACCACATCCAACCTGTCCTTAAACACCATCAGGGACAGTGACTCCACCACCTCCCTGGGCAACCCGTTCCAATGCCCGACCACCCTTTCCCAGAAGAAATTTCTCCTCATCTCCAACCTGAACCTCCCCTGGCGCAACTTGCAGCCATTTCCCCTTGTCCTGTCAGTAGTTATCTGCGAGAAGAGGCCAACCCCCAGCTCGCCACAACTTCCTTTCAGGTAGTTGTAGAGGGCAATAAGGTCTGCCCTGAGCCTCCTCTTCTCCAGACTAAACAAGCCCAGTTCCTTCAGCCGCTCCTCATAAGACCTGTGCCCCAGCCCCTTCACCAGTTTCGTTGCCCTTCTCTGGACACGCTCCAGGGCTTCGATATCTTTCTTGTGGTGAGGGGCCCAAAACTGGACACAGTACTCGAGGTGCGGCCTCACCAGGGCTGAGTACAGGGGGACAATCACCTCCCTGTTCCTGCTGGCCACACTATTCCTGATACAGGCCAGGATGCCGTTGGCCTTCTTGGCCACCTGGGCACACTGCCGGCTCATGTCCAGGCGAGCATCAATCAACACCCCCAGGTCCTTTTCCTCCACACAGCTTTCCAGCCACCCCGCTCCCAGCCTGTAGCGCTGCCTGGGGTTGTTGTGGCCAAAGTGCAATTGTGTCCTGCTAGTGCTGTCAGCACACAAACTCGACCAAAGCAGGATTTAAGTCTGTCTTTTTGAACCTCAGTGATTTAAGAAGCCGAGACAAAACAGTTCCTAATCCATTGACCGAGCTATTTAACTTTCAGCTGTACGTCGCTCTCTCATTTACTGCCTACGACTGGAAGTGCACTCTCCACCCGCCCCTGTCAGTACATCGAAGCCCTCACGGGAACGCTCCGTGTACAGGCAGAGCTGGGAAAAAGCATCACTGAAGAAAAATGGATTGTCGTTACTGCATGTATTGAGGTCAGATTAAAGACAAGTGCATTTCCACGTTACCTTGGATATAACATTTTAATTTTACAAACCAAACTGCTGCTTCTGGTTTCTAAAAGTTTCGGTTTCTAAAATGAAGAATGATCACAATCTAAGCTTATGCTGCTCTTACAGGAGAAACAAAATCTAGATGTGCCGTTAGACATGATGTTGTCGCGACAGAACGCATCAATGGAGATTTAAGATCTTTTCTGATGTCAGAAAGCACTTATTCAAAACTTACTTTCAATAAATTGAACGCAGTAAATCCTTTGTCTGAGAAATTAAACAGACCCTGCAATTTCATTCTATATCATTAATCAAGATGAAAAATCAAGAGTTCTCCCAGGTAAGAACTCGGCTTTGCTGAGACTGATCTTCCAACGGAACTTCTCAGAAAGCTGCTGGCTTTGTGCCCTCAGCCAGAACCAACAGCAGCCATCGTCTCTCCTTGCAGCCCCTTCCTTCCGGAGGAGCCGAGCGGAGCCGCTGGGGACGCTCCCGCCTCCCGCGATGCTGCGCACCGAGCGGGGCACACATCGCAAGCTGCCTCTGCGGACGCCCGTTCCCAGGGACCACAGGGCACGTTGTGATCGGACTGGAGCACAGACAGGTACCTGAGCACACCGTTATTAATATTCTAGCCCCAAAGAGTCTCCAGCTTCCGTAAGCGCAGAGCTTCGCTGTCAAGCTCTGGCAGAACACAATATTGGATCTTAAAATAACACTGCTTTGATTACCTTACTTCCCTTTACTCCTCGCTTGAATTCCAACAGGATTTCAGTGTCTGTTCTGTCAATAGACCTGTGTGAATAATGGATTTCTGTTTGGGCACTGAACCAAAAAAAAAAAAGAAAAAGGAAGAAAAAACTCTGTAACTCTGTTATAAGTAGACTGAAGAGAGATTGGAGGAGGATTTAGGGAAAAAGTAATTTCAAGATAAGGCAAAATTTTTAATCTAAAAGGAATATTTTGCTTTTATATTATGACCCTCTTTTAAAAATATTTTGATTTTTTAATTTAGCTTCAGACTTGGTCTAGTTCATTTAGCAAAAAAAGCAAACATTAAACATTGAATCTACAAAAAAAAAAAAAGTTGAAAGAAAACATTTTGACTCGCTGAGACACTGTTCTCCAGTTTTACAAATAACACTCAAATGGAACAGAAAATTGGGAATAGATGTATTTCACCTCAAATACGTACTTTTTCGGTGAACTTGTTAATGCTTGAAAAACAAATCCCTCTCATCTTCTTGGCAAGCGCCACGCTCTAGGTACCGACTGCCGGGAACCAGAGAGCTCACTCAGAAGAACCAACCAAAGCTGCCGTGCCGAAAGGACCCTCACCAGCGCTGCCAGAACAGCAGCAGCAGCCCAGAGCTTTTCTGCTCAAAAGCAAAAAAAAGCAACAGGCCTAAAAGTTTGGTGAACACCCTTATTTTGTGCGTTCCTTCTGATCTCCACCTCCTGCAAACATGCCTTGGGGTTTTTTGGGGGGAAGTTGTGGGTTTGTTTCATGTTAGTATGAGGGGGAAAAAAAAGGAAAAACAGTTTTAATCATCTAGTGGAACGCTGCTGAAATGACGACAGTTGAGTTTTTTACTCCACAAGAATTTAAGTCCCTGACTGCTCGTACAGCCCCATTTCTGGCCGTCCTGGGGCTCAGTGAGCCCGGGGCCAAGGCGATGGATGCTGCCCCCCGGCTCCGATAACTCTTGCAGCTCCAAGCCAGCACTTAACCCACTGAGAACACTTAGAGAACTCATTGCCACCATGACAGCTATGACAGTAGGACTGCAGCACGTTTTATTTCCAGGCTACCACCTTGGCAGATTTTCTGTAGCAGGGTGGTTCACCCCTTCCAGCCAGGAGTCCCAGGACCTGCCAGGTATCACTCATTTATCATGGGAAGGGTGCACAGAAACCTCCAAAGTGCCTGGGAGCACCTAGGCGAGGCAGAAGCTGCTGAAGACGGTGGTTTTGTGACAGGTCCCAGGAATAGTAATTTGGGTGCTACGGAAGAACAACAGGGTCAGTGCTTGGCCTGGGCTTACTCAACATGTTCACCAATGACATGGACGAGAGGACAGAGAGTTCCCTCAGCAGATCTGCTGATGACACCAAGTGGCTGACACACCAGAAGGCTGCGCTGCCATTCAGTGAGATCGTGACAGGTTGGGCAGAGAGGAGCCTTATTAAATTCAGCAAGGGCGAGTGAAGGGTCCTGCACCTAGGGAAGAACAACCCCAAGCACCAGTACAGGGTAGGGACTGACCTGCTGGGAAGCAGCGCTGCAGAGAAGGACCTGGGAGTCCTGGTGGATGACAAGCTCTCCATGAGCCAGCAGTGTGCCCTCGTGGCCAAGAAGGCTAATGGTATCCTGGGGTGCATCAAGAAGCGCGTGGCCAGCAGGTCAATGGAGGTCATCCTCTGCCTCTACCTTAGTGAGGCCACAGCTAGAGTTCTGCATCCAGTTCTGGGCTCCACAGTTCAAGACCGACAGGGAACTACTGGAGAGAGTCCCAGCGGAGGGCTGCCAAGATGATGAGGGGGCTGGAGCATCTCTCGTATGAGGGAAGGCTGAGAGAGCTGGGGCTGTTCAGCCTGGAGAGGAGAAGACTGAGATGGGGTCTGATCAATGCTTATAAGTACCTGAACGGTGGGTGTCTAGAGGAAGGGGCCATGCTCTTCTCAGTGGTGCCCAGTGACAGGACAAGGGGCAATGGGCACAGACTAGAATACAGGAAGTTCCCTCTCAATATAAGGAAAAACTTCTTTACTGTGAGGGTGACGGAGCACTGGAACAGGCTGCCCAGAGAGGGTGTGGGGTCTGCTTCTCTGGAGAGATTCAAAGCCGCCTGGATGTGATCCTGCGCAACCTGCTCTGGTTGACCCTGCTCTAGCAGGGGGGTCAGACTAGATGATCTCCAGAGGTCCCTGCCAACCCCTACCAACCTGTGATTCTGTGAATCTGTGACAGTGCAGCTGTTCTGGGCACCTCTGGCACTGGGACCCTGCTCCTCTGGGTTCAACACCTGCATCTCCCTATCACCGCATGAACAGTGCAGTAGGGAACCGATAGATTATTCCGTACTGTCATAAATACTGTCCTCAAAACAGAAAGCAAGCCCATGATTTCAATTCCCACAAGACAAAGGAAGCCTGATACCCACGCTGACAGTATAGAAAGGAATAGGACAAGAGGGAATGGCCACAAGTTGTGCCAGGGGAGGTTTAGGTTGGAGATTAGGAGAAATTTCTTCTCAGAAAGAACGATCAGGCACTGGAACGGGTTGCCCAGGGAGGTGGTGGAGTCACCGTCCCTGCGGGTGTTTAAGGAAAGGTTGGATGTGGTACTTAGGGACATGGTTTAGTGGGTAATAGGTGGTGGGGGGATGGTTGGACTGGATGATCCTGGAGGGCTCTTCCGACCTTAATGATTTTATGATTCTATCAATGGCAAACAGTAGCTTTTGAGCTGTGATTAGATTTGTTAACTAGAAATAGAATAAAACCACCTGAATCCAGCAAAATCACATTACCTCTGCATTAAACCTTGTCACCAATCTGATAATTTCCGATTAAAACAATGAAGCCTTTGGGTATAAATTATTTCGTATTTTTTATTACTTAGACACTGCTGTTTACTATCACAGAGGAATCATCTTTGCTACTAATAGTTCTTCTGGTAGGAATCAGAACAAGCAGAAGCAAATTAATAAATGATGACATGGGAATTACAAGAAAATAGACTGACGACTTGCGGGTATGATTCTGAATAATAACATTTTACAATCTATTCAAGAGCATTGCTAACAGGCGAGATTTAGTTTACAGTATTGTCAGGAACATTTACAAAATGCCTGAAAAATGAATTGTTACTTTTATGAGTCATACTTGTTATTTCGTGAATTTATTGTTGTAGTTCCTTTTACGTATATTCGCAGTGCAACCAGGTTGTACTCCTCATCATAATGAGAGCTCTGTTCCCAAGCTACAGGAGTATAACATGCATTTCTAAAAACCACAGTTTGGTTCAACGTTTGTCCTGTTATCTATTTTCTTCCTATTAATATGACGTAAAATAGATAGGGAAAATAACAATAAAAAGGGGTCCCAAATTCCTCCATCAGACTGAACCCAACAACATTTATATGTTAAATCCAGTGTAGCCAACAGAAGCAGGGAGGTGATTGTCCCCCTGTACTCAGCCCTGGTGAGGCCGCACCTCGAGTACTGTGTCCAGTTTTGGGCCCCTCACCACAAGAAAGACATCGAAGCCCTGGAGCGTGTCCAGAGAAGGGCAACGAAACTGGTGAAGGGGCTGGAGCACAGGTCTTATGAGGAGCGGCTGAAGGAACTGGGCTTGTTTAGTCTGGAGAAGAGGAGGCTCAGGGCAGACCTTATTGCCCTCTACAACTACCTGAAAGGGAGTTGTGGTGAGCTGGGGGTCGGCCTCTTCTCGCAGATAACTAGTGACAGGACAAGGGGAAATGGCTGCAAGTTGTGCCAGGGAAGGTTCAGGTTGGAGATGAGGAGAAATTTCTTCTCGAAAAGGGTGGTCGGGCACTGGAACGGGTTGCCCAGGGAGGTGGTGGAGTCACCGTCCCTCGGGGTATTTAAGGAAAGGTTAGACACGGTACTGAAGGACATGGTTTAGTGGGTAATAGGTGGGGGGGGGACAGTTGGACTGGATGATCCTTGAGGTCTCTTCCAACCTTAATGATTCTATTCTATTCTATTCTATTCTAAATGAAAAGCCTGCCTAACTACCTATGAAGGCACACCAACTCCTCTTCAGACCGAGCTTTTACCTGCTGACCCTGAGCCACGTCCTAGCCACGTCCTGCTGTCCAATGTTACCCGCAGTTGCCTGCAGGCTACACCACCACTGAACTCCCTGTGTCTCACCATACTCAAAGTGCCTGCACCTACCACAAAGACATAAGGGGCAGAGCACACAAAAGATTATTTTGGTCACTGTCTTCAAAAAAACCAACTGCATTTTGAAACAAGAACACTTTGATCGTGTTCATGGCTTTGTATCTGCTGAGCAGCAACATTTAAGGAAAGGAAGTGAACCGGAAAGTTTTCAGAGAGTTATTTTCATCTGGTCAATGCACAGTAATGTTTGTCAGTTCTAATCAAGACTGCCCAAATACAAATGTCAAATACTTGCAACAATGTGATCACCAATACATTACAAACAGGAGATTATTCAATTCCTTGTTGAACAATCTAAAACAACAACTCTGAGAAAAATCACAAATAATTCTTGGGTTGTCTGTGAATATTTAAAAAAGAATTTTCAAAAACATTCTTTGATCTGAATTATAGATCCATGTACCCAATGACACAGTTACATAATCCAATTTTTAGTATCAAAATCCATTTTTCCTGTACTGTTCTTTTGGCTTCACAAATGTCCCCAAAAGTATCCACTGCCCTTCACTAGCTAAATAAAAACCACTTTGCTGCAAAATTCTGTTTGGAAGAATCCCACAATGTAGGTCTTCTCCTATTCTAAACATTACTTCATGGCATTGCTACACATCATTTAATTTCATTTGATTTATTACACTGCTGCCTTCTGAAGCCACAGAAGAGGTGCACTTGAGGGATATAGACGCAACACAGAGTTTCTCACAAGCATCATACCCATGTTCAGTAAGTTATTAACAGAGATTAGAGACACTAATAGGTGGGAACATACAGACACCTAACAACGACAAAGCAATGAGTTGATTGCAGTCTTCTCACTCCTCCTCATCTATGCCAACTCCTGCAAACCCCAAATTACAGACTCCAGCTACTCCATGAAAAAATGCTGTACATCTTACAGGCCCTGTGGAGGCCCCTTCAGTATGGACCCCCCACATTAACCTATTCAAGAAACAAAAAAGTCATCTCTGTACCTCCAGAATGAGTGGAAGTAAAGACAGGGAAGTCTTCAGAAAAACCCTGCAAACAGTTAGACCCATGTGTGATTTGCTTCCAAGTTGTTCAAGCTCCAGCTCAGGCCAGCAGCAGTGTCAGTACCACAAAAACTTCTCACCAGAAAGGATGGCTTTTTAAAACGGAAAGAAAAGGGGCTCTGAAGGGGAGGTTTCAGTTGGAGGAAGAGGTTGGTCAGCCACTGCTCCCGCCCACCTGACAAACAGGTTCCTCCCAACCCTCTCTCACGGCATGGGCTGGCATCATGACTGGGCAAGAGACATGGCATGGGAGACAGCCATTGGAGACAGCGGTGGGACAAAGAAGGGTTAATGCCTTGTTAAGTTTACCCACTGTCTATCAACCTCTATCAGAGACAGCGATGTACCTCCAAGCTCCACCTTGCTGAAGGGAAGTTTAGCCCAATGGGATCGCACAGGCTCTGCTGGCAGCAGCAAAGTCCTCTGCTATGGGAGAGAGGACTGGAAAACATGGCCGGTTCCCTTCCACTGCAGTCTATGGAATTAAAGCTCATCTTTGCAAGGGGAAAACCAGTCTCCTCACCAAAAAGGCCTCGGATGGAGAGCAGTATGCAACAGCCCAGCACTACACAGCAGAGCACGGGCTGGCGAAGGACAGGGGTTCAGCCACGCTGTGGATGGAGGCACAAGAGAAGATGGGCAAGGGCAAGTAGCCATGGTGCCAAGCTCTTCTGCAAGATGGCTGACAAACGGGACTGACAGATCAGCTGCTTCCAACATCTAAAGAGAAGTGAACTCTGCAGCAAGAGGAGGAGCGCATCATGCCAAAAACTATGGCATTTATATGAAAATGAAGACATCTTGCAGGCAGGGATACACAGAAGACCCAAAGTACCCTAATCAACATACTCCAGGCTCAAACGAACTGTCATTAAGATGATGATACATTGGGTTTTGTCATTTAATGGGGTCAAAAAAATGTATTATTTGATCCACTTCAGCATTCAGTGGGAATACTGAGCAACAATGCCAGGCACGGATGACAGAATGACTGGACAAAAGACTGGATTTTAGGATACAGAGCTGAATTCTACAAAAGGCACTTAAGTAAATGAAAATACCAGCACATAATGCAGCTACCCTAAATGCTTTCAGCAGGGCAGTTACACAGGATTCTGAACTGTATGATGCTACGCATTAGTATAGGCTTTGCGCTATTTTACCTGTCATTGACATGTCTCAGTTTCACACGACTCCCTGCTGGCTTCCCACTACTAACTAACTATTCCAGGCAAAACACTTTATGCAACTCCGCTGCTTATTCCAGCTTTTATCCAAGAAAATAGAGCACTTACTGAAATGGGAATCAAGTAAGAGAACACTACAGAAGGAAAAAAAAAGGTTATAAACAAAGAAACTATTATTACTGGATTGACAGAAGAAGAAAGGAATTGACTTTTTTTTTTCAAATTTGACTTTACTCCACCAGTCCTATCCTACTGGATCAAAAATTCAGAAAAGTTTAAAATCAGTATTCACCAGTGCTGCTAGTCTGACAAGTGATCTGGATATTTCCTTGTGAAACCTTCTCAATTAGAACCGGACACCGATCACGTCTAGTGACAATGTTTGCCTCGGGGTGGTGGGGTGGGAAGAACGTCCCAACTATTATTTTGTTTGAACTAGAACATGCACAGGGTAATTGAAGTCAAAAAGGGTACTGTGAAACTTCCAGTATCTTGTTGAACAATTAAGTGAAGCAGAGACACTTCAAAGACATGGCTTCTTAAGGATCACAGCCACAGAGTACAGTTTGATGAGAGATCAATGAGCATCTGCCATGTTATATGCTCTCCTTCCCAGTCACAAGTTGGAGCATAAAAATGGATGTTGGCACAGTTTTAACAGTGTGAAGTATACACTGCTCCTTAGCAATACAAGGCTCCATCTGCAGACATCACTGCAGGACCGGACCTAGAGTTATGATCACACATCGGAAGAGGCCACTCAGACAAAATTCAGAGACAGCTCTTCGCTCGCCGCTATATTCTATGTCATTTCATAGCAGTTGAAGATATTTTTTTTTCTCCCATTTCACAAACTTACAAGAAAACCACATAGATGTTAAACGTATTTCAGAAGAATCTGTGCTCTTCTTCAGACAAGGCAGCCATCATTTTATTATGTCAGATTCTAATGCCTCATGAATGACAGGCTATTTTTAACCACTTGCCAATTAACCCCTCTCGTTACGGACTTGACATGGTTTCCTGCCATCGGTTTCAGCACCACATAAAAGAATAATTCTCCTTTTCAGATACACTATCAGGCTCCGAATTTCCATGATTTTGCCACTTTTCAGATGATAGTACAGTCTCACTGTGACTAAGGACTGCAAAATCGTGCTCCATATAATTGAATCTAAAGATCTGACAACACTGACCTTATCAAGAAATGAAACTTTTGGCTGAGGTTCAAACCATGCACAAGAAATAAGCTCTTGCTGGTTGTTTGTAAACGTCATATAAAAATGCACTTATTCATTATTAACAACTTGCAAACTGAACACACTGCAGGTCTCAAGCTCCTGCCAAGTAGAGTATTACTTAGTACAATCATTTCATTTACATCTAATGCTTGTATTAATTGTGGCAGCATGACCGAGCATCCCTTCTCACGGTTGTAAGAGGGTTATCGTAACGAGATAAACGTTCAGATCACATGCTAAAAATTGAGGACAGAAGAAATGCTAGGGGCCAGATTCATTCTGTGAATGCCCATACTGCTGCTGGCCTCAGTGACAGTCCTACTACAGTACGAGAAGTGCAAAAAAAAAGGATTCTAGGGAGAAACAGACCATTGGTATCCCACTTTTGCTATGATAAGGCCAGTAGGAACAACACACCACCTGGACTGGCGAGCCACTTCCTTTAGGATAAAATAGAATGGAAGGCTCCAAGCAAAATCCCAGGTAACAGCAGCACTAGACTTGTGTAAGCATCACAGTCAACTCAAAAATCTGAAAGTTTCATAAAAATTCAGTACGGAGCTATTGTAAATTATCACAATCGCCATTGTAGAAGGAGGCACGAAAAACCACACGGCTTTCAAGAGGATACCATTACGCACCTTTCTTGTTCTTGCACACAGCTTTCAGCACACGGTTTCCAGGTCCACATTTTCCATGGTCAGTCACACATATTCCTTCTGAAACGATCCACTCGTAACATACCGGGTCCTCACAAGGAATGGATTCAATTAAATGCGGACAACCTGCCAGGGTGCCTACGGGATCTACCATCACTTGCCTTTGTCTCATTCTAAAGCCTGGAAAAAGAGAAACTGAATTAACTGGACAACAGCAAAAAATATTTATACTAGTAATCTAGTAACAAGAGGACTATACAGGGCATCTGGAACCGGGGGACGTAGAGACAAACAAGAGCACAACGCTTACAAACAGAACTGATTGGGACGATACTTGGCTGTGCATGCCCACAGTCCAGGCATGAAAAATGCAACAGTGTGTAAAAAAATTCCACCAACCCACATTTTTCACATTTCTTTTTCCTTTTCATCAATGCTAGATAGAAAAACACATGTCCAAATATAGGAATTTGCCACTGATGCATATATTAATGCAATAACAACATTAAGATAAAGAGAGAGAAACAGTCAAGGAATTGAAGATACAAAGGACATCTATATTCTGCCTGGGAATCCATTAATGAAGAGACTTGTTTTGAGATACAGCAGTGCAGTTTACTAAGAAATCAGCATTCCACCTTCTGAAGGTGTAAGGATTTCTGATACATAATGCGTATCGGACCTCTGTGAAATGACATCCTATTAAATCGGAAGATTCAAATGTAAAGTGGAAGACAAAGGTTACAGAAATAATGAAAGAATTGATTACATAATCTAACTCCTCCGGAATAAAACCAAAAGTCATGTTGTCATGTAAAAGGCAGAACTAATACACAAGTATCTTTCAGCATGTTTTGTTATGTAAATGACACGGAATTCTAAGAAAGGCAGAAAAAAAAATACATCATGGTCTCAGACAAGGGGCAAACACACAGCATTAGTGGAGGCCACACGGAAAACAGAAGAGAAAATGAAGAATAAAACACTCCAGAGAATACAACAGACCGAACTTCCACCATTCTCAAACCACCAAAAAGAAATCATTCAAAACAACTTAAGAATGAAATGGTTTTGCAGATATTTATATTTAATCATTTCTTCTGGGGTTTTTTAATTATTTATTTTTTTTTATTTGATAAATTCTGACAAGCTCAAATCACTTCAAAAACTTAAATTTTTTCCAGAAAAGTGGAATTTCAAAATGACACTATTCAGTCCCTGGCACGAAGTCCAACAGCCATCTTTTCAGCTTATTTTGTAAGTGCTGGAAAGGCTCTGCAAAGACTCTCAAAGTGTCGCAGCAAGAAACATGTACGGCGGCAATTAAGATCCAGGGGGTTAAATTATATTGGCGTACTCTTCTTCCAGGAATTTAAACCAAACCCAGGACAAAGAGAACAACCTCTGGGCTGAGCCTAAGCTCCAAGATGTGGGATACCCCTCCGCCCTGATGCCCTCCATCCCCATCCAAGCACAGCCCTCGAACCCAGGCGTGCAGAGGACTTCCAAAGGGGATGACAGGGACAGCCTGGCACTGCGGAGGTTTGCGCCTGCTATTCCAAGGAATCCTCCTTTTCTCCAAGTTCAGTGCAGGATAAAAGGATCTGAATCAGATTGAAAAATCTTTTTTTTTTTTTTTTCCTTCTCTCAAGAATAACTGCAAAAAGCTTTTAAAGGTCATATTCCACACCCGTAAGCACATCTAAGAGCTTCATCCTATGTTAGATTAATTTAAAAAAAAATACATTAAGCTCCCAATGTCGAATTTGACACCACTGCTTTTGCAATCTTATCATAATATTCCACCACCCGCTTTAGATCCCCCGATGCTGCAAAAGCAATATGTAAGAGCAGCCATTACCTCTTCTTCCGTGGCGGTCCTGGCAGTTCTCATGAAGGCAGGGACCCCACACCGACCAGGCAGACACCACGCACTCGGAGGGGCACGGCAGGTTACAAAGCTGGGAGGTGGATGGAGCAGGACCCAGGCACAGCTTCCCATCAACTGGTCTGGTAACTAAGGGGGGGAAGGAAAAAAGAAAAGCAGGGCTATAACTTTGCCCTCACCAACACACAGGTCACTGAAGTTTACTGCTGGCCTTAGCTTTTGCAAATACCCCAAAAATCAGTACTTTTTTAGGGTCTTATCTCCCTGAGCAAAACGTTAATCCTCTGTTCAGCAAGGCATGTAAAGTTTTATCTAAATCATGCACATTCAGCAGGCCCCTTCAGACTGTGCTTAATGGAAAATGGGTGCTTAATAATAAATTCAGTGCTGATTTTCCACAATGCTGGAGCAACACACCAGAATCTAAGCCCCCACGTTTATGGGCAAGGAGACGCCTTTACACTGTACCAAAGAGACAGACCTATAGAGAGGGAAATCCAAAAAGCTCACGCCGCACTGGGAGCCAGGCAGAGGCAGGTGACAGAAGCCTGAGCACGGGGGAATCTCTCCGCACCCATCCCCTTCAGGGGCGCTGCCACCTCGAGATCACAGATGCAGGACACTTTGAGTTCTCTTCATCTGTCTTCAGTAAAACTGAGCAGAGCTCTCGGTTTCTTCTACACAGACAAAGGCAAAAAGCATCGTTCCTGCCTGGGAAGTGAGATGTTTACTTGAATTGCCTGTAGGCAAGGCAGGCATGGATCTCCAAACCTCTTCATCTACCAGATGAGCCGACCCCGAACTCTGCCAAAGTACCACTTTTGTCGATACTGACAATAAATTGGGAAAGCTGATTCCCTTTGTATTTTTACTTATCATAAGCAATCTCTTCATTTCAATTAACTTCTCTCAACTTTTTATTCAGGGCAGAGGGAAGAAGGAAAAGAGGGATAAGACTCTTAAATCTATCTTTCGAGTCATTGTATGATAGTGCATTTTAATTACATTATGGGCTGAATTTGGCTGTCTCTTTAGATAAATCAATATCAAAGCGGTCTTTCAAAAGGCAAAGGCTTGTTTGAGTTTACTTTGTCACGGTATGACCAAGACTTCATTAACTTTTATAGTTACTGAGTTTGCTTTATCCTCATTTTTATTTTTAATGTCTATTTTTCTTTGCTTCCATGCACGGAATTGACTTGAAAAGAATTTATAAAAATATGTCCAATACACGAGTAATCTTTTCTTTTTCAGATACGTTACCATTTTCTGTAAAATCAATCATTTGAAGAAAAACACAATTATTTTTTTTAAACACAAGACTTCAGCGCTCAAAATCCCAATAAATTTTGATTTGCACATACCGAAGCTGAGACTTCAGACCAAAATCAGTGCTTATGATTCCAGCTCATCAGAATAACAGGATTAAACAAGAGATGTGATTTAATTCTAAGCTGAAAGATAATATGTGAGCCAAAAAAGCCCATTTTCTGAATGATTTCTGAGACACCGTAAGGCCTTTGACATGTTCATTTCGAGATTACAACAAGGTGGCATAAATCCAATTCACCTGAATGCTAACACAAACAGACCCTTTCGAGAGAGCTTGCAAGTGAAGTGACAGACAGAATGAGATAAATATTAGAGTTTTAAGGATAAGAGTATTTATTTTACCAAGAAGTCTCATGCATGGCTTAACCTGCCTTTCAGCATCAAGCACTGCAAAGCTGTATCACTTTTGGAGAGTTCACTTGAAGAAATGAAAGGAAATAAAGAAACCCAAGGAATAAAGTCCAGTCCTGCTCTGCTGCAACTCAAGGTGTCATCATTAGCAATGGCTCTTTCCCCCTAAAGACAATTGTTGATTGTTTCTATATTGCAATTTAACTAACTAAATGTGGCAGTCACTAGACAAAGGAGGTTGGGTCTCCTGCCTTGAAAATTAACCAGCTACAACCAGTGGTGCCAAGGGTATTCTAAATTGAGTTTGGATAAAAGAAAAACAGAAAAAAATGATTACAAAAAGTTAAAGGGGCAGGATTTTGTTGGTAGGCTGAGCTTAGCAGCCATCCCAGACACATGGAAGACCCCTTCTTATGTTGGAGGAAAACCCTGCCTTCCTCTCCCTGCCAACCACCTTCCTGCTCCTCTTCCTCCCTCAGGGTGATGCTCTATTTAATCTAGCACTGTGAACTCTCTTCCAAAGACCAACATCCTGCTTGTCACTGAATAAGACAGCTTGTTTACCCACTTCCTGAAGTGGGTATATATTCTATAAAATGTAAATCAGAAAATACAGAGACTATTCTAATCAAATATCCACATATATTCTAGGTCTGTGCCAGTTTATACTCACCCTACACTGAGTACAATCCTCCAGTGAAAGACTTTAGGAATAAGACAAGAACAAAAAGAAACAAGCTGCATTAAGAAATGCATATAGAATAGCATCCTTTTCCAAAGCCAGGTGGGTCTCAAGAGCCACATTTCCCAGTACGATAGCCAGAGTGACTGGACCAACCAGCAGGGTCCCCCATAAAACAGACTCACCCCTTCTTCGGCCATTTGATTGACAAGTTGGATTTCAATTCGTTGCTTTCCATCAGTTTTATTTAAAAGCTTGATGTGATTTTTTTCTTGATATTCTTTCACACTCAAATAAATACCTTCTTTTTTTTTTTTTAATGAACTATAAGTTGGGTTTTTTCTGTGAATTTTTTAAATGCCGAAATTCTCACACACACCAGCCTCCAAAAAGGCGCAGATTTCCTGAACAGGGCATTGCCAGCCAGGCTAAGAAATTCACAATATGCCTATGATAAATGAACACAGATGCAAGGACTGTATTTATGTACCAGCTCTCTGATTTTGCTCAATAATTGGCTTTGTAATGGCATTTTCCTACACTCATACAGAAAAAGTGCTTTTTGTGTAATTATTTTCCTTGGGAAAATATTAGTCACTTTTTTTGGGGAAGGGGGAAGGCAGGAGCCAGGGCAGAAAAGAGTGAGAGGGGGAGACAATATCTCTGATGCAAGCAGCAGCTTATTTACTACGCTTCTTCGTACCTTTTAAAATCCTGTGTTCTTCCCAATCTATAGAACAAACCTGAAAAAGCAATCAAGTACTAATCTGGGAGCCTCTGAAACATTGCACATTTCTGTAGCTGTTATATTGAATCTATCCTTCATAAATACAACTACAGCTGTTCCCAGCACCAGTGCCTGCCTCAAGTTTGAATTTTACTATTTGCTGTTATTTTCAGGTTATTGCTACCAGCAGGAGATAATAAATTGGGTTCTAAAGTGTCTTGTTTCCCTATATATTTTTACTGAGGTAGCGCTTTGGAGGCAGAGTAGAAGAGGAGATCAGCTCTGATACCATTATTTCCATAATGCAATTTTAAGCCAATAAATAAATTATCTGTGAATATAGTTATATGGACACGTACTTGTAGGCATACACACCAACTATGTTAAAAAGCATTCATGGCCAGACAGAGAAATGTATAGGACAATATTTTGGTTGCAGTGATTCCTTTCAAGTTTAGTTTTTCAGCTCCTCAGGAGGTAACTAACACTTTTTCCCCGGACATTAACTTCATTTCCCTTTTACAATGAATAAACAAGTATTTCTGATATTAACACCTAAATGAGACATCCAAGTATCACTACCATACCTGGAATACAAATGTAGAATATCAGGGCTGTCTCTTATATACTGGTGCAGCCACATTTTAGCTGATACCCAGTTCTCAAGGCAATAAATCCAGATGTTTCCTGTATCTTTTGGTAAAATTAGGCCAAATTAAGGGTTGTCAAGGTACGAGAAAGGGATGGCATATCTTTGTCAAAATTCTGCTGACCTTTGCCAGAACTTACAAACCAAAGATATTTGGATCAATAGGAAGGGAAATTACTCGAGAAAAATCAGAGAGGATTGAGTTGTGTTATAAAAACACCTACACATGTATAACATAATAGGGATAAACCAGCGCAACATTTGTAAGTAATTTCTCTAGCCTGAACGAGTTGCTTTTACAGCAAAAACAAACGATTAGACAAAGGAGAAGCGGTGAATGTAATTCAGCCTGGAAACAGCGCCAAGCCTAGCCCAGTGCATCCCCCCATTAAAAGCCTAAAGCACCCCACGCCTGATGGAAGGGGTGCCTTTATGCTTTTAAGAGGTATCAATTAGTTTCGAAGCCACAAGGCACAAAGTTGAAGTCCTATTTTCAATTAAAATCTATTTAATAGACAAGAAACAAAGTATGAATAGAAGGCTAATCACAGCATGAAAGAGGGTTAATAGCTGATTGCCAAGAGCAACAACAGTTTAATGTATTTCAGAACAATAACGATCCTCGCAATTTTATTAAAGTGACACAGACTATTAACACTCCATGGGATAAAAAGTTTTCCTGTGTCCGTATCCTCTGTTGTACCAAGCGATCCTGATCCCAGTCTCATTTCACTACAGCAGAATTTGTAAAGATTATCAACAGAAACTGCAGATCTGGCAAAAATTTGGAGCAAAGACCAGAGGTGACAAGTCACTAAGAGCATCCAGGAAAAACAGTGGAGGGAATGGGGATGCTGGAATGCCAGTGAAGGCACTAACGGGAAGGAAAAAGAAATTCTCCAGGATGTTTGAGCCTTGTTGGCTGCTATCCAGAAAAGCTCACCAGATGCTGGAAATCACTGGGAAAAGACCGTTGGAGAGGGTGGGAGAAGCTGCAACAAAACAGGGAAGGAAGACAGGGAAGAAAACCCAAAGATGGGAATACACTTCATGAAAGCCTCACTAGAGTGCAAACTGTGCCCATCACTAAGTTTAGCGTCCATTCAAGAGGAAGGAACACCAAGGAGCAGAAGTTTGTTCAGTGAATACTGTTCATCGCTGCGGGAGTGCTGGTACCATGAGAAAAGCACCACTATGGATGCATCCATGATACTGCAAGGTGGTATAGGTGGCCCAAAGCTAAGCTAGTGACACGCTGAGGTAGTCCACTTGTGGCATGGCCATGCCAGCTCCGACCCTGAAAGCAGCAGAGCACGTAGAGCTGGCCCAATTTCACAAGCTTCATTTATCCCAAATGTCTCCTGTTCCAGGACCAGACCACCCACCATCAGCTTCGTTCTCTCTCCCCAGTGTCTCGCTTCGTGGTGTAGCCTCGTATATGCAAATCTTTCTATTTTTTCATCTGTTTAAACACTATTGTTTGAACACAATGCAGCTCCCCATCCCCATAATAACAATGGGACAAAATCAGAACAAACCGTCAAGTGTTTTGTATAAAATTAATCCAGTTCCAGTGGTAGCAAATAATAACAAAAATACAAATGCAATTAAAACCTTAGCTTTCAAAGATAAAACCCTGAACTAAAACCATAGTATCTCATGTGAACTGACTGGGCAGCATATTATTTGCTGCACCAAAGCTATCTATATAAATAGAAGTATTTATAAAGGGATAAATATTTCATGGTCATATCAAACAGCTCGTTGGCAAAAAAAGGCATATTCTTTATAAGCCACCTTTTAGAAGGCACACTTCTTTCACTCAGTCTTTTTACACATTATTCTCTTCATTTTACTTTAATTAGTTTCTAGACATGAAAGAACTGAAAATATTGCGCCTCTAAAAGACATTAGGGAAAACGTTTTTTCCCCTAATGGATTCAAACTAAAATTTTTAAAATACACATTTAAACATTATTGTCAAGCACCGCAACGATCTGAGTAAAATCATTTCCTCTCTTGCTTCTAAAGGGTTTCCCCCGAAGAAGCCAGCTGTTACATATTTATTTTTCCATTATGTGAGTTGTATCTCGTAAATTCTGCTCAGCATTTGGTGAGCTTACAGATCAATAACTCGGCATCCCAGCAATAGAAATCTGATGCAGACTTGCCTGAATACATTTTACACTTCAGAGGTGTATTTCTCATCTTTTCAAGCCAGTTCGGTCATCCCAGTGATAAATAACTAGTTTGGGATGAGAGGGATCTTTGCCGGGGTGGGGCGTTTTTCTTCCACCCGAGAACATGGTTTCTGTAGTTCAGGTCAACTAAGCCCCAGGCTGGACGCTCCCGTTGCTGTGCCACGAGCCAGCCCAACAAAGCTTTTTTCAGACCACTGCTGACCATCAGTTCTCTCCTCCCCATGGTCCTACTCGAGTTTTCTCATTCCTAATATATTCTAAACTATTCCTTTTCAATTTCATAAACCAGACAAGGACAACAGGATTTAAACATCAAAGTCCGTAAATTCTAATTTCCACAGAGTCAATCAATCTCCTCATTCGTGCAGCTTCACCAGCATAAATTTGAAAAAAAAAAAAAAAAAAAGAGGGGAAAAAAGAAAAAACCCAAAAAAACAGTCTGCATGTGATACAGGGCTCGTACTCCACGCAGGGTTCATATTCCTTCCAACAGTGCATATCCTGCACCAACCGATACGGGCAACTAATTTCCATCAGCGCAGCCTTTTCCCAATTAATATGCAGGATGGTAACAGCCAGAAATTACAACAACCTGCACAAGCATCCTACACTCTCTAAAGAGTCAGACCTAAGAAGACAGCTAAGTCAGGCTAAGAAGACAGCTAGCACCCAAGGCGATGGTGGCACGTTCAAATAGGACTCTCCATTGGTATTCTTCTCTTCCTGAAACTACTTCCATAGTTTATTGAACAGGTACCATGTATACCAGTCTGAAACACTAATCCCCCAGAAGACACGCATTGGAAGATGATGATTCAGTGCAGAACAAAGAACTTGCAGGGGAAAAAAATGCAGCACCCTCATTAGGAAACAGAGCCTACAGAGCAAAGAAGGCAGAAACACATATTTTAGAGCTAAAAACCACAAAAGGGCAGAAAGAAAGGGATGAGAATAAATGTAGAATAATACAAGATCTGAACGAAAGGAGTCCTCAAAGCCATCTCTGTGCAATGCCAAAGAGGCACTAATTAAAATGAAATACAGTGCCAAAACACCTCCCATATGAGAATTAAGAACAGTCTGAAAAGTTCACTTATCAGATGAGAAAGGATTAGACATTTTTGTCTATCGAAAGTAGGGAGAAAGCTCAGTATTTTGTGGAAAACAAGGAAGGATAATGGCAATAAAATTATCATTTTGAGACTCGTATAAGGAGGACTTGGATGAAAGTGCAGGGGAGCACTTTCAGACCATCTGGGGATTCTGTCAGTAAAGTGGCTTGTAAGACAAAAATACATAAGGGAATACACACAGGGATGGATCAGAAAGTAACCATTAGACCTGAGAAGGTACTTGAGTATTTACAAAGTCTTGGACTGTAAACAGACTAAAGGAGGTTTTGCTGCTACAGCTGCTGACACACAAGTTTATAAAAAAAACCAAAAAACTGACATAAGATGAAGCAGGTGGAATTGCATCCTAAAACCAAGCAAAACCGGGTACAGGCAACTGAACTACAGCGGAATAAGTAAGTCAAGTGTCTACCAACAGGTGAGGGTTGATTATCTCTCACAGGAAATAGGGGTATAAAAGTAATAAAGACTTCTGTAAAAAAAAAAGTTTTGCAAGGTAACACTAAAAGATATCTAAGAATAACGAAGGCGCAATGACCTCACATACCTGCTACTGAAATCCAAGATCAAATAAAAATAAATATATTGACACAAATATGATGGAGACACTCATTAAGCAAAAAAAAATTGTAAACAAAACTTCAGAACCTTGCATAGGTATCAGAATTTAATATGGATTTTCAGATGGAAAATAATAAAGATTAAGAAGACGGGAAACTGCAACGATTTGCTGGTGAGATGGTAATAAGGGATACATTTTATTAGCCAAGTTTACTACGCTGGGTAAACAATAAAGCAGGTTCAAGGAAGAACAGCATTTCACAAAGGTCTTTTCAGTCCTATAATTAAAACTTAAGCAGACAGGCTCCAAAAACCATTCTAAGAAAATTCTGAAAGTGAGAAGTAAATTGGATCTCATTCAAACAAGTGAAAAAGAAAAACCGTCAAGATATATAAAGCACAAATTTTATGAAAGAATGACAGGAGAGGCAGATCCCTAGTTAGAAAGCTACAGAAAATATGGAGAGAACAGCAATCCCAGTCACTAGGGACAGTAGGTAACTAGTTCAGAGAAGAGAGGAGCTGCTTCTGGAGAATTTTATAAAGGATGCCATCTCCTAGACTACAGATAAGGAGTTAAGACTCTCTAGATAAATCCCAAAAGCAAAATTTAATTAGAAAACAAAAGGATACTCCCTGGCCTTCAGGAGGGAAGGTAAAAAAGGCCTGAAGATGATGACTGAATGTGGGAACCTCACACATTTATTAACCGAACACAAACACAGACACCATCTCCAGACTCTCAGATAAACTTTAATTCCCATATTATTGAACTTATTTATTGTGATTGACAGGAGAGTTGTATTGCCAAACAAGGAGAGAGATTTCATAAACTGATCAGTGCATAATATTCTTCCATACTTTTACCAAATGTCTTTTTGATGGTAAACTGAGGATTGCTAGTTAGTGATGTTCACACAGATTAATTAAAATTTACTGGGGGAAAAAAACTGTTGTGGGAAAACATTTCAGATATGATTTCTGTGACTGTTGATTTTACAAAATGTTATCTCAACGCAGAAAAGCCCACTTACAAAAGAGAAGAAAATATGTGTTTCCCATGTTAGCAGTGTCTGGCGCTGAAAATAAGCTGAGGATCTGCATTTCTGCTTTATTTAAATGAGCTTCCATATGAGTGAACAGATTTATATTAAAAAAGAACTATGAAGAAGGGTAACCACTACCGTGCCTAGAGTTTGTTGCAGACACAGGATGTCCAGGAACAGGGATGAGGGACTATCCAGAGATGAAGGGCAGGAAGGGGAGATCGGGGCTGTGCCGTAGGTACCTCACTTACAGATTCAGTGCTACTTTTTCTGCAAAATTGGTCTCGTCCTTAACAGCAACATCATTTCAAACATGTAGATTTGATGCTTCCATATCTGGATATCAAAAGAATAATGATAAACCTGATCTTTTAGATGACTGCCTTTCTGTGAAAATTAAGCGTTATAAATTTAAATGTGTCAAAACTCAATAAAATACTTGACGAAAAAACCCACAAGGATTGGTTTAAGTTAATTATGTTAAAGTTCAGTCTAAACTAGCAAAAGCCTCACAGCTGAATAGAGATGTAGATACCTTGGACAGAACAGCTAACATTAAGAATAGTGCAGTCTCATAACTTAGGTGCCGATCCATCGGCTTACCTGCACACACAGAAATACAGATATCTGAACGACACAACGCTTCACACATTTCCTGCTCCTGGCCAGCTTCGCCGAGAGTCTCAGAATGCAAGAATATTACAATGGACTTCAAAGACTGCAAGACCATCTGCTTCCAAATACTCATCACCCATGTTAGGAGAATGGAATTCCTCCTTAAGGCATAAAAAATATATAACTTCACTTGCATCAAGACAGGGATTTCTTAGTTCGGTCACCTCTTGCGGGAGGAAAGATACAGAATCTTATCACAGCATTTCTGAGAGTAATACCTGAGCGGAAGTTTTCCTTTTCCAGTATCTTCAAGTTGGAATTTTGTAATGAAAATACAGAAAGATTTCAGCAGACTTAACCTTACGAATTACTGATACACAGGGGCTCAAGAAAACAGTGGCTTCTTTTCTGAATACACACACTTTTTTAAAAAAAAGAAGAAATAGACGGGAAGACTGAGCAAATGAAAAATGGGAAAGATATCCTTGGGGGATAAAAGAGCTTTGAGCAATATGTATAAATACATCACAGATGGTACCTGTCTCCAACTAGGATTCAACATATTTTATCCAAGAATGCTGCTGGAGAGACCACGGGAAAAAATCTTCATTCACATATGTCACTGGGCCTAGGTCCAAATCCTCATTGGAAGTAACCAGAAGAATAACAACTCTGACGGATGGTAATATCCTATTAGACGCGCTTGTTTGATTCCTGAATGATCCCTTTAAGGACACTCAAGAGGTGAAGAAAGAAAAATTACTGTGCTTTTGATGGTAGCAGTTAGACTCTCTATTTGCTTATACATAGAAGGATTAACATCCTCATCTTCTCCCCAGCACTGAAAAAATGGTACAATAAAATAGGACATGCCCTAGCGATGAATGAAAGTATTCTGTCAGTTCCGATTGCCAGAAAAGAGGCCAGATAAGATGTCATCCCTTCTTTATTCAAAAAACAAAACTGATCAGCTAGTGAGACACAGTAAATATTACTGGGTAGGGAAGGGTAACGGGGAAGGCTTCCCCCCTTTCTATCGGCATGTGACTATGCTGACAGTGGATGAGGTTCTCACTTTCTAAAGACTGCTGCAAGTCTGACCTCCAGCCTTGGAAGGGCAGTAACGACTGATAATTGTACAATTGCTCTGCACTTTTGGTTTGAAAAACCTGAAAAGCTGTCTATATGAATTTATTTTTTTCTAAAGAAAGGGTTAGAACTGTAGAAACAAGGAAGAGGTATCCCGGTATTTACTTTTTATTGAGGGAGTTGAACTGAACTTTGAACATGGGAAAAACCCACAGGTGATCACACACTGGATATATAGCACCAATTCTGTTACGAATTATGTTGGTGTAAGGGTTTCAGACGCACTCTTCTAGTCTTCTTCAGTAATTCACAATACTGAAAAAGAATAAAGAAGGGTGAACGAAATCAGCTGAACCTTGCTGCTCACCAACTTGCCATACAGTGGCTGCATGGACCACTGAAGTGGTCAGACGGATGAAGACAGTCAAGAATGTTGCACGCCTGTCATCAAGAGCACATGACATTCTGTGTGTACAGCACACTTGTGCAGAACAACAAAGAGGGGTTGTGCTGGGAGAGGAAGGTAGTACCAGGCGTTCAGGATGGATGATGCAGTAACTATACATGGATTGAGTAGAGATTAAAACGGGTCTGGTTTTATATAATCTCAGACTCTGTGCAGGATGCTAGGACACGCTGGGCTTCCAGGAAACATTTGCTTTGCCTTTGTAAGTAAATAAATCTAACATATGATATTGTGTTCTTATTATCTTACATCTCTGCTCAAAAACATATTCTGCAAGAGCACTACATAGAGTAAATAAAACAGCTTAAGATGAATTATTCATTGCGCATCTGTATCTACTCATTATTCTTCTAAAAGAAAAATAACTCACTTCTGAAGTCCAAAACCCGTCTGTCTGCTCAGAAGTTGTGACAATATTATTTTTTGCTTTCTCCTTCAAATCACAAGAAAGATTGTGTATCAAACTGAAGCAGAGGCTAAAGCCACATCCGGAATGGAGTGTGACATCTTTTTTTATACTCTAAACCAGGACTAAAACCACAGATGAATGGATTCAGTACCAAGGGGATGGGCTGATATACAAAAGAGGAAGAAAACTCAACTCCAAGCAAAATTCAGCTCCTCCATCCTTTGAAATCTCCCCTTACAAGTACACCTACAGAACTGGCATCAGTTCCTCCCAGAAGGTTGTGGCTCCTGGCAGTCCCTCAGGACCCCAAGGACCATGTCCTCCTGCTCTCTCCAATGCTGAGCAACACCTCTCTACGTAATGCAGATACAACAGCATCAGCTAGCCAAAGCCTACTAATGATTGCACGTAATCTTTTTTTTTTTTTTCCTTCTCCCCTGCGTCTCCTCCTAGATCTCCTCAGGTCAGACAAGTCAGAAGGACCCTAGGCACATACCTTCCTTCAGTCGGTGCATCCCAATCTCTACAGTGATTTGGGCGCAGTAGACCTCCCGGGTTTGTACGCCACCTCCACAAAGGCCGGCCTGCTTTTGATGGTGAGGGTCCTGCTGATCAAGGAGGAGAGACACTTGGCAAGCTTTCCACTCAGAAGTCCTCCAGGCAAACCTTTGGAAACGAAAGAGACCAGGTAAAAGAAGAGGTTTTGAAAAGACTATGGGTGAGGAAGTGGTACTTTACTAGATGACAAAATACAATTGGTTTAATCTTTGTAGTAGCACTTCCCCATCTGAAACAGGGAATGTTTTGAAACACTTCAAACATTACATTTACAAAGGTTAAGTATTTGTTATTTGTCTGGAGCACTTGTGTAAAACTTTACACACAGCACTAATCTCCAAAGCATTCTGAAACACTAAATCATCCTGACACCATCTTTGAGTAGGGTGCAAAAAAGGAACGAAGATTAAGAGGTTCGATTAAGCGCAAAAACTAGTTTTTCAAACATGTGGCTCAAACCACCTCTCTCTGCCAAGAACTGAATGCCTCCCTCCAAAATACACTTAATAGCTAAAACCCTACATATGTCAATGGAGCTCCAAGCACCAGGCGGCTTTTCTACAGGTGACAGCTTTATAAACGCCTAGGGCACCACCAATTTCTGCAAGGGATTGGCTAAAGTAACACAGTTCTCAGTTTCCAGAAGCTGCAATACACAGCAAGCTCTAGATAAAATTCTTTTCATTCTATATTCACTTCACACCTAAAGACTATTAACGGTTTCCAAGGAAGGACAACATTCTTGGGCACTGATATGTGAATGTCGTCACTGGTGTGTACCAGCATAATTGCCAGGAAGAACTTATTAAAACTACAGGGAAAATAGTATTATGTTTCCGTGGAAAGCAAAAATTATTTCCCTATCCTGTCTGAAAGCATAGAGCATATTTCTAATACTACAGTTTCCACAGGCATAGTTCATTCTGACTCACAGGTCACAGTATCAGTGAGTAAATACGAGCCTGAAGTCTTTCTTCAGCTTCTCAAACGCAAATCTTAGGCAATATTGGTTTTATAACCAATCTGTTCACACTTCTGCCGCTTTATTCCTTCGCTCCTCTAAATTTCAGTTTACGTTTTTCCATACAATATTTGGGTTTTGTGCAGCGTAAGCTATGCAAAATAATTTCCTTCCTTTATGCTCGAGACAAACGCTCTCTGCTCTTACGGCAGATCCACGGTTGTTAAAACTACGTTTGTTTGTTAACATGTTGATTGATCGCTGTAAGCTCAAGAGCAACGGGGTGTCTCTGCAGAAAAAGCCTTCCACCTTGTAACTCCATGTATTCTCCATAGCGAGTGCCTATTCCCTGGCTGCAGCTGCGGCAAGGAAACATGCATCTCAAAATTCTGTGAGAAATACAGACATCAGTCTGCCTGAGCACACATCAATGTTCTCCTTAACTTCTTATGCTGTAAGTATGGGCATAAGAATGATTTCCAGCCACAAAGCACTTACAAATTTCCTAACATACACATGGAAAACGTTTGTGAATACTGCCAATTACTTTTAATTTACAGGTACTTTTCAGGTGAGCTGTCATTCTCTCTTAAATAACATACAGTATCATGTGCAAATTTGGATACACTCACAGGGTTTACTACCAACAGAGAAAACCATAAAAATACACTTTTCACATGACAAGCATGAAATACTTGAACTCCCACAACATATAAAGGACAGCCATGATTTTTTTTTCTGCTAGAAGTTGCTTCTGGGAATTCCTAATCGCATTCCTTGGGCCTGCAGTGTTAAATGCAACCTTCCTCTTACAATAAAGGCAATGAAAAGTGCTCTTCATCAAACACTGGGGGAAGAGGATTCCTCCTCCACACCACTTCAGGACATCATGCTCTTCGGGTCTACACTTTAAAAACCAGAAGCCTAAATATAGAACACATGCGTCTTTCCGCAGCCACGGAAATAGCTGGTTTAGGGAATTATTTCTTAAAGCAACAATTGACCAAAGAAAAACTGATTATCAATATCTGGTTTAGGTAGTCAGCTGTGAACTCTGGATCCTAAAGACTCATTTCCAGAGGTGTGAGCACCTGCTTCTCCTATTCAGCGTGAGCTGTGGGAGTTAACACCTACGAAAATTAGGCCATCGGTGATTAAAATTATGCAAAATAACTAAATCTGAGCTCAGAGATAATTAAACTTCATCAGCCCATGAATCTAAAAAAAAATAAAAAAATTGCTTTTTATATTTTCAGAGAGTGACTGGATACAGTGCTACACCACAGAGCAGCCTAAGGAGCAGCTATCAGGGGCTCCAGCCAGCTCCTGCTTTGCTGTGAGCAGCTTAAAGCATCAGCCCATCTTGCCTTTTCATAGAATCACAGACTGGTTTGGCTTGGCAGGGACCTTCTTTCCCAGCTGGACATGCTCTCAGCTGTCCTGAGTTTTGCAGTAACAAATCCTCACCCCAAGCATTAATTGTTTAAAAAAGGTACACATTTTCTCAGCCATTAGCAAGCCCACTACACCAGAAACATATCCAAGGGATTGCTGTCCCTCTGAGTGGGAAACCTAATGCAAGACCTTTCCAGATGGAAGCAGTGACCTCGGACTCCTTGCAGGGTTTTAAGCAGCACAGCCAATACTTGGTATGAGTTTGCCCATCTACGGATTACACTAAAGAGAATGAGAATTAACATTAACATAATCTCTAAATTAAATCAGAAACTTATTAATAGCCGTTAGTAAAGAGCAGAGACTAATGGCTAAATACCTGGGGGGAGGGTTGTAGCTTTGGCACCCTCAAGCCAGTACTTGCAAATCGTTATCAATATCCACGGTGGGTTTGCCACACGACCGTAATTTCTCCAATTGAACAAAGATGAGCAAAGCCACCGATGCCACTTTGGACATTCTGTTGTTAGCGCAGCCAGCATCAGCTATGAGCTGTACCAGCGCTAAGCTAAGAGGCCAACATCATTCAGCCATCCCACCCACCTTCCCTAGAGGGTGAAGAGTCTGGAAGTGGAAGGGACACTATACATTTGGAAGATCAGTTGGTCAGCTCCAGTGTACTTTTGCGATTCCTATGACAAAACCTGTTCATGACGATAATTTCAAACATCAATAGATTTAACACCTCATTTTAACTCCTACCAATACTTACTTAGACTGACACAAACTCATAATAGCTATGAGCCATGTTTATCTACACACCTCTTACTATAGCTTAAAAAAATCTCATTCTTTGGCTTCCCAACAGGCTTGTGTCAGTTATTGACAATACTGTGTGGGTTACAGGAGGTCTGGCTACCTGAAAGATTGACAGACCCCACTGCCAATGTCCCAGATGGGGACCTCCAGAACCCACAGACAGTTATGTCAGTTCTGATTAAGAAACTGGGCAAGGAAAAACTGATAGTTTAGAAGCAATAAAGTGCATGCTTGGGGGTATCTAGGGGGGAACTTGGCTGATAAAGCTGCCTAGCTTTTCACATCATAAACAGTGCTCTCAATTTCCCTGCTAAACAGCTGAGTAGAGCGGAAGAGTCGGTCCTGCAGGTCTCCGTTACAATCAAGGCAAAAAGTGCTCTCGCACTGCAACACCCAGCCGGGGCCACGGAGCTGGAGAACCAAAGCTTCACCACGGATGGTTCTTGATCCAAGGGGAGGTACGCAAGCTGCCCAGCTGAATGGAGGTCATTGCTGCGTGCCCAAGACCAGTAAAGGTCAAAGGGCTGAAGAGCAGTGTTGCCACCACTCCCAAAGTGTAACTCCAGCAGCCTACCAGCATGGTCCTCTGCATTTACTTCCAAGTTTTTCTACTTCACACTAATGCCTTATCTTTAATTGGGGCACATAATGGACCTCATTTACAAAGTGATACCATCACACCCGTATCTCAGCAGTAACTTCAAGGCTTTTGAAAAAAATTAGGTCTTAAAACTTTCCCATTTTCCATCATTTAACTTCTGAAAAGCTTTGAATTTCCAACAAAGCAAAGAGGGTTTTTCTCTAAATCCCTGTCTTGTAACATAGCAACCACAAGCAAAATGTAAGATTTAAAGACATAATCATAATTCTGGAAAAATCTATCTATTCCCAGTGAACATGAAAGTTACATATCAAGGATAAAAATGATATAATACATTGTTTTAAAACTGATGACTCAGTGACAGCTATGCAACTAAGAAGTGCTCAATATCTTTCCGATTTATAGTAACCTCTTGGTCTCTTTAGTCTATAGGAATTATGCTCTTAGCACTTACACAAGTTTTATACCTGTATATACCCACTCACTTTAATTGAACTATCCCAAATTTATATCACAATAAAAGAAAGTAGAATCACCTCCTATGTATTTAAGCTTTTTAAGCGCTTAATCTAATCCCGTCAGAACAAATAACCAGAAGTAAAACAAAGCACAAAGCTCTGGAGTCCTCCACGCACTTATAGTGTTTTATTTTCTTGCTTTTAAACTATTGATTAAAGAAGTTATTGTACATTTCAGCCATAAAATTAAGAAGCCTTCCTGTTTAACAGCAAATTTACACTAATTGCCATGTACCCGCAATGGGACCTTTAACTTGCAGCCTTGCCGTGGACGGAGAGGTAATACTTAACAGAGCAGTTTTGAAGCTTCAGTCAGTCATGGGGTGTTCTCTGTCCCTGCATTAAAAAACAGCCTCTAGAGAATCCCCTTCCTCCTCCTGCTCAGAGATTAGCTCTTTCTGGTCTATGTCCTCACCTGTTTTCTTTGCCATGCCTGGAGCACACTGTGGAAAATTCTTGCCCAAAGAGCAAAGCTAGAGAAAAGGCTACTTGTCTTCAAATCAACCAAATAATAGGAGAGAAGAGTCTTTCAAGAACGGGGAAAGTAAACAGGACTCTCACCCTAAAAGGTTTTAAGACTAATCTGATTAGGCAAACGCAAGCCAGAAAGAAAGAATGAATGGTTTGTGTTGAAACCAAACAAATGAAGACCAGCGCCTTTTATTTCTGCTACTGAATCTCCTTAAATTCATCATCTTCTTGTAACGGGAAGAAAGACAAGATAACTGCTCGGTAAGCCCTAGCAAAGCCACAGATGAGGTGGCGTATGTTTAAGGGGAACAACGTACAATCTTTCTAAGTATTACACTGCAAAGAGAATATGCTGAAATAAGGAGAACAGGAGCATCAAAGATTTCTTACATTACTTCATACGGGTTAACACTACATCCCTCTGTGGCTGAAAGCTACTGCTTTCCAGTCTGAAGTACTTCCAGAATCTCTGTCACCAGTTCCCAAACACCATCATCAAATCACCAGCCTGTAAACTATAACACGGACCCATTGCATCCTTTACCAGCTGCTGACACTTAAATAACATATTTTAAAATATGTTTGACATTTGCTCATGAATACAAAATTCTGGCCCCCACAGCCTTACGTCTGGCAGACCCACAGCACATACTGCACCATTACAGCTTTGCATTCCTGCAGCACTGGATGGCCCAACCAAAGTCATCTAACCGGGCACCACCGTAAAATTCTCCTCAACACTGCGTAGTGTGAGAAGGTCATAGCCTACCACCTGCATTTTGAGATATTACATTCCCAGAAATAACAACTAAATACCAGAGGGGTTTGGGTTTTGGTTGGGTTTTTGTTTGTGGGTTTTTTTCTATGTTTTTGGTTAAGCAGCTCTATTAGGCTCTACGTCTAACGTTACTTTTCTGGACCAGCTCATCGGGCAGTTTATCCCAGCTCATGCATCTACTTTCCTGGAGGTGTTGCCTGAAGGACTGACAGTGTGCAGGTATGGCAGGATGGGGTAGGTTTATGTGTTCGTAGGCTCATGAAAACCTGGGCATAGCAGGGATGTACCAAAAAACCAACAGGTTTCCTTCTATAGCAAGAGCGGCACTTCCAGAAAATTATCAGTGTTACGCAGGTTCTCACCTTTTGAGCTCTCCTGACTCTACACCAACCCCCTACAATAGTTTGCACTTTAATAGAGTGCAATGTCAAAAAGGAGAAGTGAGAAACTAGGGACAGACATACGCCTGTTCACTCCCTGATTAACTACGAGACGGTCTGTCCCAATCAGGTGTCACCTGCACCCACGATCCTATACAAAATCAGCGAGACAATGTGTTAATCTATTGTCTTTGAAATTGATGTGCATTTGGGCAGGAGCAAAAATCACTCTGTAAGAGCCTTTTCATAGGATGTAATCAAGCCACAGAATATTTTTTTTATACTTCCTCTCTTCTGCTAGCAGGGTGCATAAAAATGATCAGCATTTGATTTTGAATGAAGTCAATGATATAGAGACACTTCCACTGGCTACACCTTCCTAAGAAATGTATCTTGCAAAGACTTTATCGAAGGTTTTGGCAGTATCTGGCAAAGCCCCCAGAACTCAAGACTTGAGCATTGAATGGACTTCCTACTAAACACACTCATACAGGGAGATTTTTCTGCTTGCATATCAAATTTATCAATCTTGAAGCATTTTACAGTCAATCTCAGAACATACCACATGAAAAATTAAGCAGTATTTTACTTTCTCTGCAAAACAAACTAGCAAACCGCTGTGCTAGCCCAGCCAGGCGTAGTGGCATGGATCTGCAGACCAGAAAGGCAAGATGCTCACCTTCTGCCAGAACAAAGATTGCCGTAAGCCAAGTGGGCACTCAGGGACTGCAAAGTTTCCCATTTCAAGAAGTACCTGGAGGGAAGCTGAGTAAAGTCCAAGCTATTACCTCTGAGCAGTTCCCATTTTCCTCAAGGAGGGCTGGGATTTTATTTTTTTTTTATTGGGAGATGAAGGGGAATCGTTAAATCTTATGTAAAAATTACAATTTCAAAGCCAATAAAAGCACAGCCAAGGCGACCTGCCCAGCCTCTCTGCAGCTGAGGAAATTCTCCAAAATAACAATCAGTATGAAAGACACTTCAGAGAGCAAGAGGATCTGGTCTCAATTTTTAAAATATAAACTGGAGGGGGTGTAATTTAAATTTATTTCTACATGTAAGTGAATATATTTTAATAGCAATAACAATAACAGTGACAATTAGAAGAATATTACTAACAATAAATAATACCTCTAATCATAGTTAGCAATGATCAAAGCAGTGATCTTTTAGACACCAAGAGAAAGCATGACACGCGACTCTCCACACACAGACACTGAGCAAGGAAAACATGAAACAGCCAAAGAGGGGCTTTACTTCCAAAATCTGGGCTGAAAGCACTCGCTCTACCTGGGGCAAGGCTGCAGCAGCTCTTTCCCTCCCACGCTGCACGCCTCCCTCTCTTCCAGCTCCGGGCAGAGCTTCCCGGTGCCCATGGCCACGCTCCACACGCTCCGGTGCCGGCTCCGAAAGCCGGGGGCGAGATCTCCCCAGCTGCAGGTCCGCGAGCAGGCGCTCCACGCAGACCACTCGGACGTTTCGCAGTCTTTAGCAATGACACAGGGCTTGAAGGTCAAAGGGACAGGGTCTTGCAGGCAGAGGCTGCGATAAGAACACAGTGAAACAGCTGAGGAGGTCTTGCTTTATAAATTTCCTTTTTTTTCTTTTTTTTTTTCTTTTTTTCCTTTTTTTCCCCAACCCAAACCACCCAAATATTTCATCCTAAGTCAGGGTCCAACCTGAGACTAGAAGAAAACCATGGTCATTTGGGGTAAGTCAGAAGACCTACATCTACACAAATACAGTGGTATTCCGTAACGCAGGGCACATAACGCATTTCCAGGGAGTTTTGGGGGCAACCTTGCGTGCTGAGGTAGTTTGCAAATAATATACCTCATTTATTTCAACCTAAAACAGATGGGAAAAGCCCTATATATTTGCTCCTGTGCAGTTAGAACATCACAGTTTATCCAGGATGGAAAATAAAAGCCAAGCCCAAGAGAAACACTGCCACTGGTCACCATTCCCATCACGCCACGCACAGGACTAGATGTCTGCCATCCATACATACGTGTAGGTGTCAGCACGTCCCACTGAGCAATGCCACTCTTTCAAAAAATAATTAGTCACACACTAATAAGAAGGGTGTTGGTTCTGTGAGGCTGTCATCAAACAAATGCTGTCAAACAAGGTCAGAGGGTTTCCAAACCTGACAAACCATCGGAGACCCAGGAATGCTGCAACTGTGGTTTATTTTGGGACCCAATTACCCCTGCTGACACTAGGGCACGATCCTCATTCATTTTGTAACGCAGCAGAACACCGCACAAGGCCCAACGCAGTGCGTAACCGTATTTTAAGAGCTGCCAACTGTTGAGGTTTGGCTTTGAGACACAAAGTCGCAGAATAAAATTTTTTAAGAGTTGCAAAGTTACGATAGCTTTTCACGGTATAGAAAAGTATGTCAAACGTGGCAAACACTTCTGGGAGGAGACAAACCTCCAGACTAAGGCCACCACCCCTCCTCGCTCCTCTGCTTCACTCTCAGCCAGCCAAGGGCTGGAATGTCTCTCTCTTGGGAGGGATCTCACAGAGCATGGATGCTCCTGCTCCACCCCACACTGCCTGAGATCGGCCCCAAAGTCACCACTCATCTCCCAGAACAGGAGAAAAACCTTTCTCGTCTCTCAAAAACCTTGGACAGCCAAGGTAACAGAGTGGGAAAGGATATACTGAAAGAGGGCTGAGGTACATGTGAGCAGAGACAGCACTGAAGCACCATGAAGGATGGGAGAAAGGGGGGGGAAAAAAGATGAAACCAAGAAAAAAGGAATCACCAGGAAAAAAGGAATCAGATTTTCTGACTTTTGCCTAGTGTTACACAGATGATGCAAATCAGTCTCCGAAATTAAGACCACACATGAACTCAGTGTAAATTCTCTCTACATTTGTCTTCTCCGGCCTCCAGTAGCTCATGGTCAGACCTTTGCCAACTGCAAATACACGTACACTCAAAAGGTGTGAAATCCAGAGCTGCTGCCAGGGAACCAGCCATTACATCACTTGGTATTACTTATAGCACAGTTTGACTAACCTAACTTTCTCTAAAGAAAATAGACTGGGGCAATCATTTCAGGATTGCAGGGCAATCTCATAGGGGGAGCAGAGAAGATAAAGGATGTTCACTCGCTTCTCCTCCAGTCTAGAAATTGGTCCCATTTTCACAGAGGTCAGTAGGAATATTCCCACTGATATCCAATCAAGTTTGACTAGCCCCTCAACTACCAGCAAAATACAGCATTTAGGAGCTTAAATTTATACTTCAAACTAAAAAAAAAAAAAATAAATTTAAAAAAGAAAATTAGTCTAACGACACTTTTGGTCCCAGTTTCTTCATCTAGAATAAAACTCATTAATCCCACAGGCATTGTGAGGATGAATTTACTAAGGTTTATTTTATTAACTTCATAAAGTAGAAACAGCCTGCAATATAGCCCCCTCACAATAAAATTACTCTTGCTTACAACTCAAAAAAGATTTCTCATTCCCCTATTACATGTCAAATGCAACTGACTGCAAAGCTCAGCCTGGTACAAAACGTCAATACCATTGCACCAAGGACTGAAAAGTAATAATCATTGTATCTGTAACTTGCTAACCCAGGGATTTTGAGTCTTGTTTGGAACATTAGCTTAGGTGAATGAATTGTAATTTTATTTCCCCTTTAATGTTTATTTCAACACAGTTATCAGGTGAACTACCTGTGCCACAACGTCAGCAAGAAACAAGAATTCCTGATTTTGAGTAGATAAAACATTAGCACAAATCACTGTCCTAACTGACTGTACCAGGAAACTAGAGTTAATCTAAGAACACGGCATGGATCATAACTCATCGCACCTTTTAAAGGTGATCGAAACTTTGCATTCAGATACCAGTACGAAAACCCAAATCCATTTTTGGGGTTGCGCCACTGCAAAGGAGGTTTAAGTCTGACCTGATCTCTACTGAAATACCAAATAAAACGAAGCCTTTAAAAATCTGCTTTGGGGTCTTCTATAAAATTGATATTGCTAGCCCAATTCTTAGCCAGACAACACCCACAATACCTCTCCTAATGGATCCAACCCTATGCCGACACTCCGGCTGCAAAAGACATCTCTGCCCAGCAATCCTCCTTGCTATTTGCAGAAGCCTTTGAAGTATGCCAAGGCTGAATAGCTGCTGCTTTACCTGAAAATCCCTCCACCGCTCCTACTACAAAAGGCTAAAGAGAGAACTTCGTTGACCTCAAGGTGAACAAGCCGTGGAGGCGGCAATTTCCATCTTTCTGCTCGAGTAGATGTTTTTGAGGGAGAATTACATGCAACTGCCTAACAGAAACCGAATCTAATTAACTTGTACCTACTCAGTCAGAGCCTCAAAGCCAAATTAATTGTGACACTGAGCAACACAAAGACAAATGTAGAAACACGCTTTTGCATGAAATTCAGACACAGCCTTTCAGGCCACAGATGTATTTAGGACAATCTAATACAGATAAAGCCCAGACATGCGAGACACTCGCTGATCTGCTGCAGACCAGACGTGTATTTGCTCTGCTCTGGCTGTACCCGAACTGGCAGGGAGAAGGAGATCCTGGAGACAGGAGATTCTACACAAGCCTTGCTTGTAAACTAACTCTCCACCCGTTAATGTATCGGGTGAGATCTTCCTCTTGGGCGTCAATCTAGTGACTGTGCTACAGCAGGGTACTTGGGTGACTGATGCTGTTTTCTGTGTTACATGTTTGGATTGACAGTGTAAAACTACAGGAATTGTTTCACAACCTATGTCAGGTTGCCTGTGATGTACGATGGATTGGCTGGTTAGCAGACAGAAGCAGCAGCAAGCGTAACTCAGTCAAGTGGCAGAGAGCTCCCGTGCTCTCTTACGTACTGAAGGAGAATAAAACACATATAAAAAACCCCACTAAACCAAAGGAAACCTACCCACACTCGCGTAGTCCTGGAGCTACAGGCAGAAAAGCAAGAGAAGGAAAAGCAGCCCCACGTCCCACTCCTACTGTGCAGCCCCACGTCCCCCGTGACCGTGGAACCACAGGCCACTGCCAACGGAGCAGTGCTGCTCTTCTCCTCCACCTCCAGCCACACTGTCCCCCGTGAGATACAGTAATCGTGCAGCCCCAAGCTGAACCCCACCACCCCTCTGTTGTGCACAAAAAGTAACTCACCAAAACCCAGCAAATTTTCTAACAGCTCGGTGCATCTGTGCTACACGCCTTACAGTCACACAGTCATCACATCCACCGCAAGGAAATGAGTGGAAACACGTCTATCAGCAGGGAAAAAGGAGCGAAATGGTCCAGAAACAATGCATCATCAAATCGGGTTGGGCACAGCACAGAAATTAACCCTGGTTTCCCTTCCCAACCGTATACATGCATTCAGAATGAAAGGTGAATGCATTTCCTTGCAACAGAGGATGAGGCTGAACCTTTTATACTGAAAGGATCATCTCCAAAACAACGTGACACATTAAAGAAGCTACCACCGTGCCCGTGCTGCTGGCATGGCAGGCAGCACCAGCAGCAGCACCGGGAACCCCTGCGGCAGCCGGCTCTTCCCCAGCAGCTCAGGAAGGCTCCTGAGAAGCGTTGGCTAATAACATTAGGGTCTAACAACGGACACAGCCTTGCCATGTTACTAACAGCATCCCAAAACTTTTCTTCCTTAGGAAACTGGCAATCAATGTTAACAGGCTTACTCTCAAGGATTCCTAATGTATTTTAGGGTCCTCAAGGGCTGCCAGGACTATTTGGGATACTGGCAACACCATATATTCAACCTGTGCAGCAGAAGAAACACTAGCCCCTTCTGCACCAGGGTGGTAAGGAGGACGGGGAATATTTACCTGTCACATAGCCAACAAAAGGGAAAGGGAGCTGGGGGACCTATAATCCCAGCACACATGGGGCTTTGGTCTCTAAGGTGTCTAAGATTTGGTGACTCCAAAACTTAAAGCACCACATCTTCTGTTTCTGAAAGCATTACTCTTATGGAAAAAATGGAGAAAAAAAAAAAAAGGTCATTGTTCATTTGTTTTGTGTGTTTGTAATAAAAGTAAAGTAAATGAGAGACAAAACTTTTTAACAGAACATTAGAAAATAAAATCTCCTTCTTGCCCAACAGGTCGGGGATTTGTTTTCAAGTGTGAGCACTGAGGCTCTGGGAGGGATCTGAACACGCGTGTCCTCTCCCAGATCAGAATTCCAACCACCAAATAGCGTATTACAGCACAGCACTTCCAGCTCCGCACTGCAACATTTTGTATTCATCCAGTGAACAGAGGAGTCTCAACATCAGAAACTGCAAATAATTTTTCCTAAAAACACAGAACGGCACGGTGGCTAAGAGCAATCCACTAGGAAATGGATAATGGAAATTCAAATTACCGGGGCAAACAAGAGAGCTGAATGCTGCTGCCCTACCTCAGCCCTGGCGGATGCCTCATCCTCTGACCAAGTCTGACCTGAACTTTCACTTACAAAGGCAAAGTAAACAGAAACCCAAATCCAACTTCATTACATCATTAGTGTCATCTTCAGAATCATAGAATGAACAGTTTAAGAACCATGTACCTAAAAAGACTCCTAATTCAAATAATAATAATAAAAAAAAAACCTTAAAAACTGTTTGCACCTGACTTTAATTTCTCAATGTACTGAGTCAGAAAATCAGGTTAAATTTATTTACGATTTCAATGTCTAGCTATGGCCACTCATTTCATTAAAATACAATTTAGTGTCTAACCTAAATAATTTCACTTTTTTAAAAAAAAGGAACATGAGTGCCTTTGTCTCACTATTCAGTAGATTTTTACAGCGTGACAAGACAGAAAATCAGAGAAAGCAGAAGTTCTAGCAAAACAAATTTCTGGCAACTTTTTCAGGCAGGGTTTTCGGTGTTTTTTTTAAATGTATGGAAATGCATAGGAGATTTAAAGCAAAACTAAAGCTTTTTTCTGCAGTAGAAGGAAATCTGAATTTATCTGAAATAGAATTTTAAAAAGTCACGTTTTTTAAAATAGCTTTTAAAAGCTTCAAATCAGATCCACAAAACCATTCTATTTTGATGTTATTCCTTTTATTTCCTCAAATATAAAGTTTCTACAACCAAATTGTTTCTGAGCAGAAACGAAGCCTTCTCAGGGTCTATTGATGTTCTGCTGTTCAACTGCCATCATTTCAAATCCTTTCAAAAAGGTCTGTCCCTCCCTTTCCTCTCCCTTTCTCCCTTTCCCTTTCATTGTGACAAATGTAGAACCTCCGAACCGAAAAAATATTTCATCAAAAACACCCCCCAGCTCTGTTTCCCTGACACGCCACGTCCATTCTTCCACGTGCTTGTGCTCTTCTCCAAGTAATTCCTGTTTACAGTTTTTACCTTCAAGATTCCTAGGATTTTTGCTTGCACCTTTAAGGATGGTACAGATGCACAGATCTTCTTCGCAGGACCACTTACTCAAATTAAAAAAAATATTTTCCTTATAATGCAAAAGATTCTTCAGCTCCTACCCAAGGGTTCACTGTAAAACCAAAGGAACCTTTTTGCAGGGTTCAACAACGTAACTTAAGCACCAGGGAAAAACTGAAAACAAAGACCGGGCACATTTCCTACCGCTACTACCTATGAAGGTAAGGATGCCCCATCTGCAATTCCCATCAATCTCAAACTTGTTATTGAAGAGGCCAAAATGAATCTCCTGTCAGTATTCCAGCACCTGTAAGAAGTGAACGCGTTCAATCTTTTAGTCTTTACCAACCAGTCTGTACCCGAGCCCACCAAAATCCAATGTTTGGCAAAAGACTGTTCTTCCACACCAAGGAGCACACCCAGTGCCCTCTCTCCCCGGCGAGCACAGCAGCAGCTGCTCGCTGGCTGATCCACAGCCCTGAGATTAGACATCAATAAATTAAACAACTTTGGTAATAAATTAGGCATCTTTGCCGCTGCATTACAAACGAGGAGGCGAGATGAGCGTACGCCTCCTCCTCCTCACACGGCCTTCAACCGGCAGCGGCAGACCAGCAGCTCAGAGCCCGCTGTTCAAGCACGTCTTGGGAATATTCCTCTCTCTCGCCTCAGCTTTCCAGACATTTAATTTGTACCTCTGGTTGGTACTTACACGACGGCGTTAGTCGAAATAGCAAATCTCAGCCAGGAAAATGAAAAAGCACAAATAAGGCGCTTCTTCCCAGTTTTACAGCAGACGCTTGGCTGCCTGCCAAGCCCCGCTACGGGGTTATGCAAATGCGTTTACTCTGCTTTATCGGTCCTCAAAATATCATCACTCTTGTAAAGCGGCACCTGCGAGATCGGGTCCATTCCTCAGAAGAACGGCAGCAAATAAACGCCGCACAGCGGAACGAGGAGGACGTCACCAGGGGATGCTCAAAGGGAGTCGCTGCCAGGGGTATTGGGTATCAGTGACACCGCAGCTCTGGAATTAAATACGGATTGGATTTTAGGCTGGATTTTTAGTTTCTTGGTTTAAGCTGGATGGTTACAATTAATACCAAGATTTAAAAAAAAAAAAAGAGAGAAAGGAAAAGTGTGTGACCATCTGGACACTGTAAAATGGCATGACTTTTTGTCCTCTACATGCAATTAACGGGCTTTCCTCTTGACTTTGGAGTAAGAGTAAGGGATGGGTCAAGCCTCAGCTCTCTGCAGTAAATCTGAGACACAGTCTCAGCAGAAAAAGTCTGCCAGAAGGCAGCTAATGGAGTTGTTCACTCCCAAAAAGGGGACGGGGCGGGGGGGGAACCAAGACCACCAAAAACCAGAAAGGAGCAAGAAAAAATGACAGCTTGATCAAAGTAGAGTCACTAAAAGTCCCAGGACCATCTGCACTGTCATCCAGAAATCCAATGTATAACTCACACAGTCGCACAACAAAGAGAAAACATTTATAAAACCAGTGTCTTCTGTTCCCCATTCTTACAGCGAATACAGCAGTGAGCGCGCGAGGGCAGAGCGAGGGAAATTTTAACAAAGCCAGGATCCCCTTTCCCAGAGCTTCTGATAAGGAATGAGATACAAGAGGCAGAAGAACAGCTAACAAGTGTTAGCAGACACGCGGGTCGCGCAGTGGCATAAATCACAAGTGACTGCATTAAAGTCAAGCAGCTACATGAGCAGAAAATCTGTATATTTAGAATCGGCATATATTTAGAGACAAGTAATACAGTCAAGATGTTAGAAACTGCTGAAACAGTTCACAAAGCTTGACTTTTTTTCCAACTAACAAAAAAACCCCATACTTTCCTACAGGTGTAATAGGAGGGGGTAAGGAAAAGGCTAGAATGCGTATTTTCACCTCAGTATGTCTGCAAAACCACTGCAGACGTTAACAGGGGTAGAGAATTGGACATGAAATAAACCCCTCTCTCTGCCATTTGAGTTTGTGCAGGTGCCAGGAGCTACAGATGACTGAGAAACAGATTGATTTCTGCAAGATTCAGGAGCAGGAACTTTCAAGAACTTCTAATATTCTTGAAAAACAGAATGGGAGAAGTTCTCCAGAAATCTTGACTTTCTCAGAACTCAACTTCTCAGTCATGTATAGTTCCTGGCACCTTCCCAAATCCAACCTGAAGCCAAATGGTGGAACTCAGGCAGCTTAAATTTAAATATGAGAAATGGAGAGAATAAATCTTTCCATTATTTGCTTCACATTACTGTAACTTTCACACGTGAACTACAGCAAAGCAACCTACATAGACCAAGAGAAATTGTTGGGTAAAACACGTGAGGCCAAGAAAGAAAGGCAAGTCACATATCTACTATCAGCACCCAAGAGCTACACCCTGACGGGAACGTTCCTCAATAAGCAGGAGGACAATCACAGGTTTGCTCACTGATCTATCCTTCCAAGAAATACCTTCTAGTAAATTCACAAGGCCAAGTTTTTCAGACTTATTTCATCCAGTGTTGATTTGTAAGAACAAAGGACTTTAAGCTGATGCAATTTTAGCCTCTTCAGCCAAATATATGCAGTACATGACTGAGAATGAAACCTCCCTTTCCCACAGCCAGGGCCCAGCAACAGTGCGAAGTGATATATAGTTCCATTTCCTTCGTGTTTCCTCAAAACAACAACAACAAAAAAACAAATAGCAGAGAATTATTAAAAACATAAAATGAATTAAACAGTCACAAATCACAGAAGAATGCAAAATATTCAGCATATGCTAGCTTTACAAGAAGGGAATTAAATCCAAAAAAGAGACCATAAAGAAAATACATAAAAATTTGCATTTAAAACTCAAGTACAGGAGTGTGTTTGCTGTGATGCTGTCACACAGAGCAAGCGCTCCGTCAAACCAACCCACTGGGGATGAAACAAAAGGCGAAGCACCCTTACCTCAGCACAGCGGTTCTTCCGTCGCTCCTTACACACCTGACCTGCCTGGTTTGGTAACCGATCTCCACCTCCCTGGGACGGTGGTGGGTTTTATAGCCTTGAAGTCGGGATGTGCTTCGCTCTCCGGAATCTGAACCGAAATCCGACATAGTCCTCACCATCAGGTCGACGTCTTTAGGCTGGGGCAGCTGGCATTCACTCCAAGACCCCACTCGGAGGCTGTAGGTGTGCTCCTCCTCCCCAAGAGGACACGGGGGAGCCCCACAGGCTCTGAATTCGGTCAAATTTGGGCACGGGGCACCCCCGTAGAGAGGAGGAGCGATGACCGCCCGTGTGCGGTGCTGCAAGCTCTTTACGCAGCCCGTGCCGCACTGGGACCAGCTGGAGAACTCGGACACGATGCAGTCCCGCGGGCAGGGCACCAGGCAGGCTTGCTCGGCGGGCGGCTGCGGTGAGAAATACTCACATATTTCGTTGGCGACGACGGTTCTGTTCAGCTTCTGGAGGCAGCGGACGCTCCGGCGCTGCAGCCCGTGCTGCGCCGTGACACAAGCCCCAGCTCCCACCTCACCACCGGCAAAGGGGACAAGCCCACACCTGTCCCATCTCGAAACCTCCCACTCGAACAGCTCCAGGTGCCAGTCGCAGACTTTAAAGCACCTCCTCTGACTTTCGGGTTTGTCCTTCTGGTCGCAGTTCGCGTGGTACGTTGTCCAGCCCTCCGTGTGGGTGCACCAGACGGCCCGACTCCGAACGCCGCCCGAGCCGCAGTCACCTACGCACCGGCCCCAGTGACCTGCGAAAGAAGGAGCGTTGAGAAATACCACGCAATACTCCTGCCACGGATCTGTCCTGACACCTAGCAGCATCCAAACCATATTCCGCCATGTATTAAAAAGTAAATAACTACCAGCTGGTCCTTAAAATTGTTTAAAAACTTCCTGAAGGCCACAAGTCACTTCTCCTAGTGTAATTCCATCACTAGACCACTCAGAGAAGCCTGCAGGGGGAACAAAAAACCCACCCCATGATATCTCACATTAAGGGCAGGCCAGGCACACTTCTGTAGCAGTAAAACGCACCCCAAAGCCTGAGGAAATATGAATATTTAATTTCACCTGTACAAATGAATATAAGAATGATCAATAAAGGAACAACAGTCTAATAGGAAAAGAAAGTCAAGTTAGATAAGAGGAAAACAGTCTTAACAGAGCAATTAGTCAATGGAATAAACTGCACTGGGAAGCAGCTGAACCACCATCTGCGGTGATAAAATGGTGAGGATAAATACAATGAGAGTAAGAGCATATTCTTAATAGGAGTCCAAAACTGGAGAAACTGCCCTGAAATGGTAATGTACGTGCTGCAGGATAGGTCCCACAGGGTGCTGCTCCGAGTCGCTTCCACCTGCAGCACGTGGCACTGTAAGAGGTGGTAAAGCCAGTTGTTTGGGAAGAGAAATGAAGCCAAAATTAAACTCGGCAATGTCATTTTTGGTTCTGGAGCACATGAACCTATATATGTAATCATAAAAATCTTGAGGATTTGCACGTGAACTTAATCAGACAAGGCTAAACAGGAAGATTTTTCTGCGATAATGTTATTCCACAGAAACCCACCAAGCCAAAAAAATAATCTGAGGGCTATAAAGCACAAAATTGCTTGCAAACTGAACAGAAAAGGTAGAGAAAAAGCACTCGGGCTGAATCTTAACATATTCAAGGGATTCTGATGATCACATCTCAAGAGGGTCTCATCTCGTTTCTAAATTTAAAAACTTTCCGATGCCTCATAACAGAACCATTGGCTCGGCAAGAACATTGCATATGTAATTCTTGCTTGAAAATACCCTGCAACTACCCCATCTTTTGTATTTTTTCAAGGCAGAAAATGAACTTACAATAAATAAGTCGATTTATATTAAGAATTCCTGCTCCAGCCAAGTTTATTTAAATTGATTTTAAAACTACCGGAATCAGCTATATGCTTACGCTACAAAACCAAACAGACACATAAAAACCAAAACCAGCCCCATAATGGCTGCAATTATAACATCAGATATTTCATTCAGCTGATGGCGGTTGTGTTGGTAATCCTGTTCTTTCTTCATGAATAGAGGAGTTAATCCTCCAGAGCCAGGGGCTTGACATTGTGTAATAAAAAATAGAAATAAATAAAAAGTCCTCTTCTTTTTTTTCATTGCCAATAAAGGAGGGAAAGCAAACAGGAATTGGATATAGTCGAGCTTCTCCTCCAACCTATCTCTGCTATTGCCATGTCCCTTCTGCAGGTGCTCTTCATCCTCCAGGCCAGGCTGGCAACTTCTCCCATGGTGGACCAGCAGGGGGCAAGGGGGGTTTTCTGAGTCGTCAGGGTTTAGACAGCTCCAGCTTTTGTTGAATCCTTCAGGCTATGTGAAAAATCTTTGTCCCTTTTACGCCTCTGTTTCACACCAAAAGATATCCATGCAAGGTAAGGATGCAGCTGTGACACGTCTCTTGAATGGGAAAGGCAGCATCAAACTGTGCTCTGTAAGGTGTACTACACTAACGACAGGGCTTCAACAGAATTCAATGAGCTTAAAAGCTGAATATTCATAAAAATTCATATTCATAAAAAATGAATCATTAAATGTGTTTTTGAGGTTCAGTTACATGAAGAGGTCCACTGACAATTTAAATCTTCATCCTTGATATTTCACCTTGATTTAAAAGTGTTCTTAGACAAATGCCAACAAGATTCAAAACTACACATCAGATTATGTATGCACTGTCATCTCACTAAAAATAATAGTCAAGATTCAAACTTCAAGTACTAGGTGGCCTTTTCTTAACAGAGGAAAGTAACTAGCACTAAGACTAAGCACTGCAACGCAACTGTATCATGAGCTTATTTCAGCATTTCTTTCTCTGAAGCCGTTCAGCAAAGGCAGTTTAATTTTTTGAGATGTGAAAGTTTCAGTACAGGGAAAGTTTGAGTTTCACTACTCTGCTTCTAAAGCAAAAATTCAAGAGTAATAACGCTTCACTGTGCTAACAGCATTTTACTCGTAGGTGGGAGCTTGGAACACGTTACACCAATTAAGGATTTACTCCTTATTTCTTAGAATAGCAAACAGCATTTCAAATAGCATTAAACCCCCCCATGGAGTAATGCCAAGCTGTTGTAGCAGAGGACCGGACAAATTACACCCATCAAACCCAACATCGCTCTCCCACTACTGCACAGAACTCATCTAGTTCGTACTTTTTATACATTTCTGGGTGTTGCTCGTGAACTATTCCACGTAATTGCTGCAAATTGACCAATCCCTACATTAACAGGGTAGAGAGAGAAGCAGCAGAAGCCTTAGCATGAATGGGCCATTATTTAATGTCAGATGTGAATTTAGAATGAAAAATTACAGAAAAAAAACCAACCAGTGAGCAAGGACTCATAAGTAATTACACTATCATTAGACACATCACAATTCGCAATTATTCTCTGGCAAACATGCTAAAAATGTAGCCTGCTCTTGGCATACCAAAAAAAGAAGCATGAAAAATAAGGTAAAAAATTAGATGTAAATCCCATTACCATAGATTTTTTTCACTTCCTGCTGATCTCTTCAGGACACAGCAGTAAACTTCTCCACAATGTTTCATTGCTTAGTTAAATATCCTGTTAGCAGCGCCAACGAGGAGAAGGATGTAAATACTTCCTAGTCAATAGTCTGCTTTGTAACTAGAATTAAATTATTTTTAAGAGAATCATGTTAAATTTGCACTTTTCTTGAAAGAAATCTGAGTCAATTAAAAGAAACATCTCAGAACAATGTGAATAATAATAATAATAATTACATTTTGTTAAAACCCTACTGGAATTTAGACATTGTAAGCCAGAACTTCAGAAAGATACTTTACAACTCCCAGTCTGGAATGAGAGGCCACTGGTAATTAAAGCAGAAGACTAACCAAAATGAAATCTATTTCACAGTGATCTGCCTATAGAAAGTACAAAAAGATGAAGACAAAGGATAGATATCGTCCATCTCCTAATCAGATTCTGGATGGATGTTTGATCTCATCACAGCAGGACATGGGTCGGGGAATGAGAGACAGTGGATGTATGTTGAAACAGGGGAGTTCCCAGCTGGGTATATGGAAAAAACCTCATCGCTATGAACATAACCCTTGGAACAGCAGAATCTCACCCTTGGAGAGATTTCAAGATATGACTGAACAAAGCCCTGGGCTACTTGGTGTGAATTCAATGTTGACTCTGCTCTGAGCAGGAGGTTCAACCAGGTGACCTCCCATGGTCCTTTCCGACCTGGATTACTCTATGAAGGAGCACCTAACTGAAAGTAAGGCTTTGTCTGCTAGGATTTACTACCACGCCAAAAGAAGTTTTACACTAAAAAATACCACTGAGATCTGCAGAGACGAGGAACCTGCAATAATAACATACAGAAATCCATCAGTCAACCAAGGCAAAGAGAAACTGAATCAAATCACTATTTCCAAAAACAAGAAGTTAAGCAAAACTTGCCTGACTTGTACAAAGCTTGTAAGAGACAGTGCGATACCTTTGTTTATGGAAAACCGCAAACAAAGACATCCTACTGTCTATATATAGATATCTATAACACTGTGGGTAATAATGGCATGAAAGGCACTCATAAATCAAGTCAATCTAATAAAGAAAAACTACACATTGTTCTGTTTGCCATCTTTCATCGGACAGAAAGAGCGCCGTACTATCCTCCCATAGAGCTTCTCTAATCCCGTTTAAAGCATGCAATAACACTGCAATTGTAGTTTATTTGAGGTGCTGTGCACCCATTTGCTTTTCCTGCCTGCAAGACCTACCTACAATTATGCCATAATTATGTCTGGAAGGATACAGTGACATCTGCTCTTTGACACACAGGTCACACAAGCACACGGGAAGCAGGCTATTCAGACAATAATTACATATCACAGACAGAATGAAACACTACTAAACATCAAACCTAAAATAGGAATCCCAATAAGACCTGCTTAATAAGTACGCTATTGCTTAATAAGGATTGCTACAATAATTATGTTTTGTTTACTGTGACATTTAGCTTAATTGCAACCATTTCACCATCTGAGAAATCATTCAACTATAAGCATCTTCCACAATTATTCTGGTCCTGTAGCTATGTATTAATTTGCAAACTCAGGACAAGATTGGCAATCAGTTCAATAGAGTATTGTGCCATTTACTTCAAACAGGTAATAGGTATTGTCCAAGTCAAATCTGATACGTAAGGCAGTGATGGAACACAGAAAAATCTAATGGACAATCACTGTAATAGTCCTCCACTTTTTCTTTCAGTTCAAGTATCAAATTTAGAGTCAGTTGTTCTAGACCTTAGCAATTTGTTTTTCAACATAATGTACTAATTCTTTGGGACCAACTTTGTACACAGTCTAGGATATGAGACCTGACACATTTAGGTATTTTATGTTAGAAAGTAATATTAGTATAGCTGCTGTTAGCGTGACTGCCTGCTCCTTTGCTTTCCCCTTGCCCTCCTGCATGCCTCCCCTGCACCTACCGCCACATCTCGGCCAAAATACAGCTTGCCTGTACTTAACTGTCTCAATTATTTTGCTGTTTATTATTAACAGCAATTCAGTAAAATACCTTCTACTATAAATTGTATGAAGGATGCTATACAAAATAAAAGACTGTTGTGCTACGTGAAATGTGTCACACAGGGCATGTAAAATTCCTCTGATTCCTGGGATTTTTAAATACCTGCAGCACTTTTTTAAACTTTCCTGACCTACACAAATGAGTAATTCAGCAACTTAGTTATTCATCTTCTTTTAGATCAGAATAAAAGTGAAGTTAGTGACTTTATAGCCATGCAGCAGTTTGTTCCAATTCCACATTTCAGGTTTGTGCCTTATTATCCACATGTGGTAACACTCAAGACACACTCCAGCAAGAAAGACATTCTGCAGCAAAAAGTAATGAACACTGCTGTTTATGAAAATTCAGTGATTTACTAACCCCTTGGCACTTGAAGGCAGGACTTCTCAATATTAAGCACTAATGTAAACTGCATTAGCTGAGCTACTCAATCAAGTGCCCGCGCCTCAGAGACAGCCCAGGGAGAAATATTGTTTTCTTTCAACTCTTAGTTAAATAACGACAACAAAAAACAACCACCAAAAAACCCACCCCAAAACCCACACATTCCAAACCATTTCCGTCATACTCATCTGACACGTTTTGAGGGTTTGTGAAAACAGATTTCTTGCCTTGATAGCAACTGATATTAGGAGAAGAGGCCATGATGTAGATGAATTTATGTATACTATAAAAACAAAAAGTAGAAACTGATGTTATCAGCTGGTCACAAGTATGAGTTGTATATTGCATGTGAGATTAAAAACATCTCCATAGTGCATTATAGATAGTTATAGTCAAACTCTGACCTTTTTAAAATTCTAAAAATCTATGAAAACTGATTCCTTTTAAAACATAATAGTCTTTATAAGGTGTTTGTAAATGTAACCTTAATAGAAAATGCAGCTGAAAAACGTTTCTTCAGTCACTCCACCTTGACTTTGGGGCTTATATTTCCCAACAGAAACTGTTATTTCCCCATGAAAAACACCCAGAACCAATACAGCATCGGTTACACACCATCTCCTGCAACACAAACTGCCCGGCTTACCAGCGGGGAACCGAAGGAAATACGCGGGCATTGCTGGACACCCAACTCCACGACATCGTCTTCTGATCCCCAGTCTCCTCTCTAATGTTTAAGTCTTCTCTCCAACCCATAGGAAAGCTCAGATGCCTCCAAGCACAACTGCGTGAGAGGCTGAAGAGGTCTACTCTGGTATTCGCAAGGAAGCGGAAAGGAGCCTGATATATTTATGAATGAGATTATTTCATATTTGCCTGTAGGAACTGGGTGATTCAGAAGGTCCACTCCAGTTTTATACACGTCTTTACATTTCTCGGTTTAACATCAGCAAGCACTGCACAAGGGTTTTTCTGCTTTTCCCATGGCTGGCTTCCCCTTGCCGCCCTTCACATAGGCAGTCACTCCGAGATGTTTTTCCAGCATGCAAAGCTCAGGTCTCACCCCAGGTCCACCTTCCTGCTAATAGCCCATCAACAGGTAGGATTCCTGCAGAGGCAATGCACTCAGCTCTGGAAAAGAACTTCATCCACATCTCCACGAAGAACCTGACCAAAGAACGTCGATATCAGCACTCACGGACTCCCAAAGGAGCCGCACCAGGAAACTCGCTGTCAAAGATCTCCTGCTCGCAGACGTCTCGGTGGGACAGCTACGGGGGAAGCACTGGCAGTGGTTCAACATCTGCTCGCTATTCGAGCTCCAACACACAAAGAGAATTATTCTAATAGTTCTGCAATAATGTTACTTGGCAAAGACCAAAGACGCTGCCGTACCTTCTTCTGAACTGTGACAACCACGGTTTCTAATTTTCTCCCCCTTTCAGGAAGCTTACATTATATTTTTTCACTTAAATAATAGCAACCTTCTGTTTTTCAAAATTTTAAACATTTAAATGAATTTTTTTTTCCACATGCAATTGTTTCACAGAAAAAGTCGTGAAACAATACCCCAACCTGCACACCTGCAAAATCTTTCTGAAGTATCAGAATTTACCTTAGATAATCACAGCAACCTGTGCATCCTTCTCCAGACATCGTTTTAAGGAGAGCTACACTTTTTCTGCTCAGCTTCACGCTATTCCCAACTCACATATTTCATAACCCACTACAACACAGAAGTCAGCGAACTTTTTCTGACACTACAGCGATCTGTAGGCCACGTTGAAGGGATGAAAATCCAGGATTGCACACGGAGGTGCCACCAGCTCTGGCAGGGGTTAAATGCTGGAATTGCGTCCTGCAGAGCTGATGTGCTCACGCCTACAGATGTGTCACTGAGGGACCGCAAGCCAGCAGCCCCTCTGCCCATGGCTATCCCCTCGCTCCAGAGAAGAAGTGGGACTGCCTGAAGCTCTTGGAACAGAAAAGGCACGTGGTAAAATATAGACATCATGTACTTACACAGAAATACCTTCTCAACAGTATGGACCAGACAGTTATTATTCTTAATAAGCATTATAGAAGAGCTGTGCAATGGACAGGACTTCCCACAGTGCCCAAACTGCTACTAATTACTATTTCTGCATAGATGAAGAACGCTGACAGTAACAATTCCCTGTCAACAGACAGCATAGTTAATTCACGTGAAAAGTATTATTTTTAAATATGTGTGTAATCAGTTTTATAAAAACTGGACAGGGGTTATTGTACAACTATACAAACTGCTTTTACTGGGCATTTTCTCTTTTTTATTTACAGTCCATATTAAATTATCCACTTTCAATTATTTCTAATTAAATTCCTATTTACTCTAGACACTCTTCTTAAATGCTCCAAATTCTAGAGGGAAAGTATTTCGGAAAGCACAATTCTCTGCAATAGTTGGAAATAGCTGTGCAGGAATAAACAACACGAGTAGCTATGCCAAAGTTTGGGCTGATAAGCGTTCTCCAGCAGTAAATCAATCCGCTCGTCTAGCGGACGCTGTGAGCCCAGGCTGCCGACAGGAGGAACGGCTGAGCCTTGAGCAGCATGTAATCAATCTAAGAGGGCCAAAGACTAAGTTTCCAGTGTAAACCAGGATAAAGGGCTTTAAGATGGTTTTTATTTCAGGGAAGAGTGACAGGCATATAGCAAATACAAAAAAAAAAAAAAGGCAACCACAGAACCCCCCACACCCAATGCAACCCAAAAAAAAGCCACCAAAAAACCCACCATACCCTAACTAAATCCAATTCACAAAAACTCACCTGGGAGGGGATTAATATAAAAGGAAGGCAGTAACAAAGACATTCATTTCTAAATTGAAATTACCTCCCATCACATCATAAATTCAGCTTCTTGATTGCAAGGTCCAGAAGAACAGAACAACTAAAATACTTGAGTTTGCACTCAGAGAGCATGATCACATTACCTCGTTCAGACTCGCAGGTGTTAAGATTAGAAAAATCTTGGGAATCTTATGACAAGAATTACAAAATATAAGTAAGCATAGCATATCTAGATGGTAAGCGAAGAAAAAAAAAAAATCTCCATCCCATCTGGAGGCAGATTTTGCCAGGCATCGTTCCAAATGACTACACATGCCGGTGAGTGAAAGCAAGTTTTGTCAGATTTAAAATCTGTGCATCAGGCCAGACTTGAGTTCCAGGGATCTGACGACAAGGTTGTGTTATCCCGTGATGCTTTTGAACGTTCTTTTCTTTTTTCTTTTTTTAAACTAGCACATTAGACATATTTAGTTGCTGGAGAGCAGAACAACTACTCCCCATTCAGAGAAAGAGCCCCTGCGCTGCAGTGCTCTGCAACTCTACCTCCCCAATGAGAGCAACAAAACCTAGAACCAGGGCAATAACGGATTACAACATAAAGAGTGATTTTCTGCTCATTTTGTTTTTTAATTCAGCTTTTTCCATTTTCCAGCTGAGTTAAATTCCTTGGAGTAAAATCCTGTAACACTCTAAGGATAAACAGAGAAGACAGTACTGTAGTCTTGGCCACCATCTGTGTCAGTCCATTAACACGAGCCCAAGCGTTGCAAGTCCCGCAGCGGGCAGAGTGCTCACCCACGGTCCCAGGGTGGGAACAAGCACATTTAGGGGAAGCGGCAGCGTGTGGGGTTGGCTTGTGGGTTTTTTTTTTCTTTTCAATATCTACATTGCTGAAATAAGGAAAACTGAAAATAGAACATTGGTTCCTATAATTTAAAGATGGAATTGTTCAAACATCGAATCATGTCCTAAAATTATTCAGAGGTCAGCCTTACAACACTGGTAGATCTTCACCACCTTTCTGGCAGATGTTTTACTCACATTATTCTGAATTTATGGCGGTTACACATTTCTGAATAGTCTTCAGCTATCACTGAAATCCTAACAGACATGCACCTTTACATACATTTCACAAGTCAGCACAAGGGATAAAACCGCATCCTTTGAGATGTTTTAACATCTGAGAATATATATCCTGAGGATGACTTTGCTAGCATAAATCTATGTTTCTTTTGAAAACCACTGAGAGATGTGGCAGGGTGCAGGGAGCATTCTGGTATTCTGCTGGGGCTGTTGGCTGAGCAGAGATGAACAGTTTTGAGCTTGGAAATCTGGTCACTGTTGCCGTAAAAGACACCACGCTATGACGGTTTGAAGTAAAAGAATGGTAACATGGAAAAATAGCAGGTACAGACGCACCGATGCTATACGCATATTTTACATCCAAACTTAAGCCTCTGCTTTTACGATGTTAGCCCACACTTTGCAACTGAAGATTTTTAGAAACAAACATTCTTATACACAAATAATCGTTTAACAAGGCCTCAAAAATGTAGCCCTTAATAGATTTAATTAACAGGTTAATGATGTGCATAGCATGCATGCTCTCAAAAGCACAGATTTCCACATTAAGCTTGTTTCTGTTTCACAGAAGCAGCTTTCTGTAGAATATCTGTGCTAATGTAATTACACATCTGGCACTTCTGCTGCTTTCAATTGCAGAGATATTTACAAACAGTGCTACTAATTTACACAAGAGTACCTAGCTGTTCTAATGTTTTACACCACAAATAAAGATATTTGCATGAAAATCCAACTGGAAAGAGTTCTTTTTTGTAGCCCTGAGTGGTTCTGGTGAACATATAAAATTATTATTTAGCCTGCAAAATAAACCTAACACGCTATTCTCATGACTGTCTGTGAAACCTGCACAAACTAAGCATGCTTCAAGTTCACCTTGATATAAAGGGGTCAAGTACAACATCTTTAGGCTGTTTTAAATTAAACATCAGCACTGGTAATCATCTTTGTTCCACTGTGTCACCAACATGGCAAAACTGATGTTTTAAAATATCATTTCTTGGAGATGTTCATTCATCATCCTCACTGTAACCAAGAAATGATCAAGAACCAGGCCAGAATAATGGAAATCCCACATTATTTCTACCAGCATCGTCAAGAAAATGCAGTGGTTATTAATTTAAATATGCTTGAGTGAGCCATCACAACTTCAGCCACAATTCAAGATGACAAAAAGCCATTCCTGCCTCAAGTTGCTTTCAGTTCAATTTAGGTCACATTTAGGTTCATCAGGATAGCACCTGAAATCCCACAACTTACTAAATACTGACAAATAATCTTTTTTTGCTTCATATTTTAAGGCACAGCTGATTAAGAAAAACCATATGTTATTTAATAAACGGAAAAGAACATATGTGTGAATGTGTGTAACTTGTTATACATATATACGCACAAGCTATGAGATATTGATATCTCAGTTATCCCATTTCACTCACATTTTGGAACTTATCAGTGTTTTTTTTCACTCAGTCTAGACCCAGTGCGACAGAAGCATACATAAAATGTCACGATTGCCGTATCATGGGTTCTGAGATGCTGGAGCCAGCTCCTAACCCTTCTCTGAGCAGACACGTACAGTATCCTGGAGGTCACAATGGGAGGCTGTGGATACGTTTGAAGATGACATGATGGACCGGCAATCAACAAAACACTGGAATCTGCTCATATAATTATACCAAACCCCCTTGATCGTAATCTGGACAGGCAGAACAAGGAGTGTTTTGGGGGAAAAGGGAATAAAAACACTTAGCTAGTAGTCCTGAACCACAGGTTTCAAAAGGCTTTTAGTTTTGCTGCTTTTATATGAGTAAGCTGTTTCCATATGAACCAGCTCATTAGCATGTCCCAGCTGGTTCATTAACCAGTACATGGAGGTTCAAAATCACCATAAGGAAACAATAAACTGCTACAAAAAGAGCTTTCTTGAGAAATGGAGTGGGTTACTTGGCCTCTTCTAGAAGGAAATCCAGCTCTTAGTCTTCTCCCCAGGCAGGCTTAAAGAATTACAAAGTTCACAGCAAAGTTAGCAAATCCATCCACGAATGGCAGCACTAATAAATCTGTCTACACCCTCCACTGATGGACAACACTCAGCTGCAGATAAATCAGACTGGTAGTCCTGAGAAATAAGAAAAATCGGTTCTTCCAGTAAGGATACTGAAATAACTGCTCTTAATTGAGTTTTCCTTCCAGTGAGTATTTTTTAATTCAATCAAGCCACTTAGAAATAATCTTCCATTAGAAATGTCTATTCCCTTCCTGATTCCCATAACAAACATTATTCAGACTATTCTGAAGTAAATAAAGCCAACTGGATTTGAGATCCTTTTAACAGTAAGCCATATATTTCATATACACAAATAGAAATGACTGGTCAAATGGGCAAAAATCAATGAAGAAAGGGAGCTAAGAAAATGTAATCCATATTAATTAAACGTTAAAAAACATTTACAGTCTGTCCTATCTGACGTTTAGAAATTAAAGATATTCCTCATCTTTGAAAACTGATCTTAAACGACTCGATTTCTCTCTCAGACAATGAAGAAAGATTACATCAAATCTTCTTATTACTGCAGATACAGAAAGTGGGTTCCAAAAACTACAAACAGAATGCCTGTATATGGAGAATAATGTACATCATCTTCAGGTGTCTTTAAAACAAACAAACAAAAATTAGATTATTTTAAAGAATATTTACTCTTCTCAGGACGTGTTTTTTTAAAAACTCACATTTCTCTCTTACATTAAAAATGTGTCCAGAGAAGGGCAACGAAACTGGTGAAGGGGCTGGAGCACAAGTCTTACGAGGAGCGGCTGAAGGAACTGGGACTGTTTAGTCTGGAGAAGAGGAGGCTCAGGGGAGACCTTATTGCCCTCTACAACTGCCTGAAAGGAGGGTGTAGCCAGGTGGGGGTTGGTCTCTTCTCCTGAGTAACAAGAGACAGAACAAGAGGAAATGGCCTCAAATTGCTCCAGGGGAGGATAAGGTTGGATATTAGCAAAAAATTTCTTCACCAAAAGAGTGACCAGGCATTGGAACAGGCTGCCCAGAGGGGTGGTTGGAGTCACCGTCCCTGGAGATGTTCAAAAAGCGTGTAGATGTGGCACTTCAGGACACGGTTTATTAGACATGGTGGTGTTGGGCTGCCAGCTTGCTGATCTCAGAGGTCTTTTCCAGCCTTAATGATTCTGTGATTTAAACTGTTTTTTCTCCCTTACTTTACTCCTGGACCGCTGAGCTCAGTCACTAAGAAGGTCATGTTGACAGGTCTGTCATAGATTCTTCTACTTAAATGTCTCAAACAGCTCCATCAATTAGACCAGTGAGGTTTATTGTCTCATCACTTTTCACGAACCATTTCACTGCACCATCTTCCCATTCTCCCAAGTATTCTAATTTGAATCTATAAAACAATCTTGACAGGCAAACTAAGCAACTAAATACTTTTCTACATTAATTTTTACATATGCAAATACAAATTATTAATGATTACTCAAGCCAACATTTCCATTTATCTAAATTTGTCTGGTTACAATAGTTGCTGCCCAAAGAATTTCCCCTGATAATGACGGATGTATGATCGCACACCACATCCAAGTGACAGCCTTATTTATTTCCACATGCAATCAGTTCACATGCAGTAAACACGGCTGTAACATGGACCAATGAAGAAAGTTATAAAACTGTGTTAAGAAAGTAATGACTGTGGTTTAAAAAACATATTAGGAAATTTATGACCCCATGTAGGGATCTTCTTCCTCACTGTAGGAAGAAGAAACCATTATCATGAACATCATATTCCTCCTAGGAAATTACTCCAGGTGCTGAAAACCCACCACCGCCAGGATGAAACCACCAACCTTAGGACACAGAACAGCAGGGCAAGCGTAACACCAGGAAAGATGTAGAAGGTAGGAAATGTGTGTGTAACAACTTTAACTGCATTACTCTTCTTTCTTTTTCTGATATAATTATATATGGACTATATAATGGTTAGGCTCTTAGGATTCCAGTCATACTAACCTTTTCTACTTGGCTACACTTATATCTAAGGTGTGCTTCCTCCTTGCCCAGGAGTACCAGAATATCAGTAAAAACACAAGTGCCTGCTGTAATGCAACATATTCAAATAGCTTGGACTTGGGAATAAATCAGATTCAGATATTCGTGTAGGTACAAAGCAAGATGTTTTCCATCAGCCCCCTTGGAAAGATTCTTTCCATTGATTAGATGCTGAAATGCCTTAGAAAAACAAGTTCACTACGGCTCTCCAAAGAAAAACAAGTTCACCACAGCTCTCCGAATGCAAAGTTTAGAAACTCGGGTATTGCAACAGACCTTAATTATTTCAATTAATTAATTTAATTTCACATGTAATAACTGAAGAACATTATGAATGACAAAGGTACTTATGACAACAGCTGCTTTTAATTTTTTTTAAATACCAACTAATCAGAGCATTTTCTAAACTCTTCCTTAGATTAAGGCCGTACTAAAGCCATTCTCAAGTTTATATGTGAATAAAGCCATCTGTAACAAGTCTGTAGGGTTCTTTACATTTATAACTAATGGGCAACATATTTTCCCCATCAAAACTTCAGTGAGGCTCCGAAATACCTTTCTATGGCCACCTTAAACTCCTAAATCGTGCCATTATAATGAAACTGGTTATGCAAGCTACATTAAAAAAGTAATTCAGCATCCAGCATATACCTGAACAGCGCACAGCAGTAACAGCAGCATATGTCACCTGACCCACAAGGATTCCAGCATTCAACAGCTGGACTGTCAGAACAAGTCACTGGGTGCCAATCACACTGATAAAAGATAGGCGGGTTTACCGATCACGACGCACATCCTTTGCTCCAGGGAGGAAAAGGAACAGCTGCTACTTCCTGTAAATTCCTTCATATTTCCTCTCTTTAGGGAATTCAAGCCCCAGACAAATGAACTGGTTGGGCACGCAGGAGAATTCATTAATTTCTTCCAGTTTAGTTTTATGTATGCGCTTGCTACCTCAAGGAGAAAAATGCTTTTATGACAAGACCAAGTATCTTCCCCTACTACATCCACGTTCTCCGCTCAGGGGGTTATGAGTGTCAGGACCTGCAGTTAGTTGACAGAAGTACCCATGGCATCATCTTCCAAAGGAGAAGACAGAGGGCCAAACTCCGCTCGCCGTTGCGTCGGCATCAGTTCAAGGTGAGCGGACTGATTCCACATTCCTGCTCCATTCCTCGTTTATCTCTACCCTACACGTTGGACACCCAGCCAATTGCTAAGTTTCACTGATGAACCTCAGTTTGCCAAGAAACATTTTAAGTAATGTCTTTGTACTTCCAAATAGATACCAGACTGTTAAATAATTTCTTTTAAGATGTCACAGGAAAGAAGCCAGTATCGACTCGGCCTTGCTTCCAACTGATGCCTAATCCATATTACAATAATAATGTAAATTATCGCTAAGGAGCGGCTAGCTGTTGTGGTCAGATCACATGGCAGGCAGGCCCTCAACCAGTAAGTAAACTGTGAGCAAGAGTGGTAAATGTGCTGATTATGTAAATGTAAGTGTTTGAAGTCAGATGCGGGCCTGTATTTCACTGATAAAATGCGTAGAATAGAGACAGTGCGTAAGCAATTAAATTTAACTTTTTAATCAATAAAAGAGAAACTGGGACCTAAATCCACTTTATAGGATTTAAGAATCAAAGTCTTCCTGCAACTCAAAAGGCAGCTGTGATGCCCATTTAACTAGAGGGGAACTTATCATAAGACAAAAATGTCATATTCTGACTTGATACCACACATAAGAGTCATCTATCATTAGATCAAAATAATTTGGTAGTAATGATGCTCCTGATCTTTAGTTCTGGTTGGCATTCTTTGTAACAAAGCTGTGCTTGCAACAGCTTTGATGGCAGCATCTCACAGGACTTTAATGATGGGCCCACCTGTCCTTCTTAGCACTTTGGATTTGCTTTTTTGCAGGTCCACTATTTCTCCAAGGATTCCAGAAACAGCAAGCATAACATACCTTTAAACTTGGACTTCAATTCAAAAACCCAAGGTTGGCAGAAATTGGCATGGGACCGAGGTGTCCCATGAGGAGGTAACCAAGCTACCAAACACAGTGGGCCAACACTGAGTCCTTTTTAATTTCACTACTGTCTGCCAAATACAGACTCCACTTAACTTTTCTTTCTCTCCTCACTGATTCATTCCCTGTGCTGCCACTCAAACATGGCACAACCCACCACCAAACATCGACTCTTCACAAAACTTCCCCAGGAAGTCAACGGTTTCCACAAGCACTGCTTATGGCAAACTTCTTCCACTGCCCTTTCACACAACTGCATGTGAATTGCTGCTCAGTATTTTACCTTTCAAGGACTGCAGCCATACCCATTTATCGGTTTTTAAAGTACTGTACAGTGTCACAGTCTTATTAAAGCCACCAAATATCTTTACTGACACTTCCACATATGAAAAGCAACTGAGAATATATATGTGGCAGATAGGATGCGTGTATAAATGCATGTTCAGCGGTATTTACTGATGCAACTATAACTGACAAATAAATTTACTACATACAGTCGAGGCTGCGATGGTTAGGCTTCATTCTAAAAAGTACAACACGACTACCATCTGTAACGCCTTTGATAGTTGACTAATTAATGATCAAGAATACATTTGCTTCAGCATAATTTTATGCTTTTATATGGATATCTTATTTGATTATAATTATCACAGACTGTAGAAGTTTATTAGGGCCAATCATTTCTTAATGCAATTAAAATCCCAAGGGAACAATACGAAGTAATTTTTATTGGGGGAAATAATGAGAGCTTATAACCAAAAGGGAGCCTACTCGTCTACCGCAATTATTCCAAAATACAAAATTAAAACAAACTGCATGAATTTTTCAATACATTTTCATGAATACCTGAGTTAAAACAATCAGCAGATGTTAGAAGTTGCAGAATGAGTTGATCTCCAAGCTCCTTCTAGCTCCTCCAGTTTTCACCTCTTTGGGGAAGGGATTATGCAGCCCTTTTCTCCTCCTGGATGAAATCACCCACTCTCAAAATAGCTCTCTGGGCTATTGCCTCTGCCTCTCAACCTTGTTAACACAACACCTCTAATTCTTTCTCTTTCACAACGCTGTGACACTTCCTATTAAAATGAGTCTAAAAACCATTTCTGTACAACACAAATAATTATTTGTTCTTTCACCCAAAGGTATTAGCATGAAGACTGGACGATATAAACAATAAGAAGTCTCTATGAATGGATTCTATGTACATACATCTTATCCTGTTCTTTTATACATTTTTTTGACTACCTCCACCTCAGAGCTGGTAAAACAAATTATTCTCTTTCCCATTCTGTCATTCTCTCTCTCTCTATTGTCATCCTAAAGGTGTTCCTTTTCTTTCTCTGCCCAGACAAGAGCCTTTCAGGTTTTAGCATGCTCTTTACCCCAAGACCTTCTTAAGAAAAGTAATACATAGGACGCTGATGGGTGCCAGAATGTGATTTATTTCCCATTTCACAGTTTCCCCACAGTTTCCCCTGAGAACCAGAGTAATCACTATGAGAACATCTCATCACTGCCACTGTTTTGAGTCCCTTCTGCCCCCCCTTAAGAGCGCCTTTTGATTTAACATCTTGCATTTAACCAAGATAATACTACAGTGTTCTGAAAATGTTAAATTTTGATAAATAAATCTTTGGAGAGTCAATCTACATTGGATGGCTGTTTACACAGCTGTTCCCAAACCATATGAAGTTCCACTACTGATTACACCATTTCCTCACCTATTTAACCATTTTGTAGTTCCGTGGACTAAGAGGCAGTATCTGGTATGCCAGCCAAAACCTGGAGGGAAAGCCACTTAAAAAGCTCTGGCTCTGAAGAAGATAATTTGCATTTCCTTAACACACATAGACCTAAGAAAATCACCTGTAGAGGAAGAAAAGGCAGATCAGGAAACCACACCAGCTGGCATTATCTGGAGCAAATAGCCTCTTTCTCCAGGCATCTGCACCAAGCGCAGAAAGCAGCACACTCCTGCTGGGATATTTACACTGGGGAAGGTTTTACCCCAGCAGGTGTGGGCAGCGGGCGCTCGGAGAGCCAGGAGAGCTTCACCGCCGTCAGCTGCCAAGTGGGAACCCAGGAGGAGAACCACGAGAGCAGAAAAAGGTTGGCTTCAATATAAATCGTCTTTCTCTGATTGTTCCTATGAATTACAGAAGAGAAATATCATAACAGTAAAGCGTGACTGGCAGTGAACTATTTTCCTAAGTACGCTTAATAGCACAGAATATAGGCATTTCTTCTTGTGTCAATATTCCACTGCGATAGCTTTTCTCCTGAGGCTTAGAGAAATCCTTCCTCCTCTAATCCTGTTTTCCAGTGACAACTTAAGAACTGAAATGGCAACAATTTCCCATTTCCAGTGCTAATTCACAAATCTCCAAGTTTCCACACACACACTCCTCTACCCATTCAGCAGCACTCAGTATTCTCCCGGAACACAAGTTTGAACAGTTCAGGCCGGTGGCTCCTCAAGGGGTAGCATGGATGGATACAGAAGGATGGGAAACCACTTCTTTTTAAATTACATGTTTGCTGATTTTTATTTCTCTTCTTTGAAAAGAATATTTGAGTCATTTTAGATCAAGGCCACTTAGCTCCAGGCAGTGATGCTTAACCTCTCCAGCTCTGCCAGACACCCTTACAGACTGGGCACCTTAGTTTTACAGAATAGCAGTGCACTGCATTGCAATATTGATTTCAAATACCTCTGCTTGTTTGGGGAAAAAACAAACAAAAAACACTAAGCAAAGAATTTCAATAATAAATCGGCATTGCCTATATTTGGCAATTCATTTGCAACACCTAGTAAGCCCAGCAACAAGCCCATAGATTCACAACAGCATCTGGAATAACCACTGCTGTGTTGCTAATTACAATCCTTCCCAATTATGAACTGCAACCAATTATAATACTACTTACTGAATAAAATATTTCAGCACTAATAAATTAGCAACATATATACCCAAAAAGATACAGGAACAGGGTACCCACTCGCTCCAGACTTCATGCATCAGGTAATTCTCTACAGCAGACCATTTTAATGGCAGGTAAGGTACTTTATTTTTTTTTTTCCCCCCTCCCCTTTTTTTTAAATGACTGCTGTCAGTTCCAAAACAGAGTACTATTTCATTCCAAAATGGAATACTATACAGCCTAAGTCAATGCCTGTGAAAGTCACTGGAACACTTAGATATATTTGTTCTGTATTTTCAGGAATTAAATTTAAAAAAATAAAATAAAAATCTATGCCAGCAGTATGACTCAATGCCAATTAAACATTAACACCTCAGGCGTTTTCCTTCTGGCTTGCTACTCAATTCCACGAATTAAGTTCAAAGGGAAGAGTTTTTTCAGGCCCACATTTGGGTGTGTAATGTGTTCCCTATGAAATGGAAATCACTTCATCACTTTGCATTAGTGGCTACTGTAGAAAAAACAAAATGAAGCAGTGTTTCCAAATGGCAAAATATTACGTTTAAATGTCCTACACAGATATTCAGGAATTTGCAGCCTACTATTGCCCTGCAATGCCACAGTACTTATTTTACACATTTTCTGTGAACGGACTGATGTGAGAGTGTAGACGCACATGGAGGAGGAATCCCACATAACTAATTTTTATTGGCTAGGTGTCAGGACCTAAAGACAAATCTATAATACCGCTTTCGATACTTCTGTACGACAAAACACTGCTGCTGAGAGGACAGGGTGGGTACTGACTGGCCACGAAGGGCCCTAACGGGACAAACCCTCTCCCGTTAATCAAGAGCAATAGCTTTCTCCAGCAGCAACCTGGGAGCACCCAGGTCAGGTCCACATCTGGACCTTCTCCCCACAGAAGCTCCTCTTTCACTGGTATGGACAGAGGCACGGTTAAAGCTAGTCCTCCTGTACACCCCTGAATTTTCCAGCTGCTTCAGTGGGAATCTGTACCTGTAAGTCACTCCTAGTTAGGGCAGAATTTTAAAAAAATATTTTGGAGGCATTAAGCATATACATCCTTGCTTTTAAGGTGGCATATCCTATTAATTACCTGAAATGTTTTTAAGCCTCTACCTATCCCTGGAAAACAGATGCTGCAACGGTGTATTGAGCCACAAAATGCTGAAAACTGGGAAGGTTCATGGGGATAGACGGGAAGAGACTTAATGCAGTACAAAATGAGGAATCAGGTTAAAAAGGAATAGGAAAAGCACACACACGCCTTCCACTGCGAATACCTTTCTCAGCAGAAACCCAACTATCAGATCACCTTCAATCTGGGTTTCAAATGCGATTTTCACCTTTGCTATCTCTCCACTATCCATCCACATGAAATGTTGAGCTCCTAATGAAACAGCACAGATTTCATCCATAGTCCTCCCCTGGCAGTGCTAGCCTCAGTCTCTCTTTGCCCCTCAAAAAAAATACACTAAAATTCAAGTGTTTCTAAATATTACTGTCCCAATCTTACAAGAAACATTATACCAAGGGAAACAAAGTGGGTGCACCAGAATAGCAAAATCCTCGACTTGCTGGCTTAAATTGATTCTTTTCTTCTTCCCACATATAATCTCTTAAGCCCTACATTCAATATTTTTGCACACCCTATAATGTGTTCATAAGACAGACAAAGCAACTCCTAACTCGTCCCCTGCTCTTTGCTATGAAGTACGCTTCAGTACAGACTTTAAAAATACCACATTTTAACCAAAGACCCAGGGAAAAAGAGTCGCGCACGGCTAAGGTTGCAGCTGCCTGCCCGAAACCGAAGACCTCCTACCCTGCCTCAACAAAAACATCAGCCATCCACATCTTTCAGCTTTTCTATGCCCGCTTCCCTTAGCTGGAAAAAAGTACCTAACACCCTTTGCAGCCTGAATGCGTTTCCCCTTGCCCACTACCAACACCGTGCATACCCCTGGCTTCCTCCAAGGAAACGGTCACTATAAAAACACCATCACTGCGTCGAGTTTCTCCCCGGCTTTGGTGGAAATCAGCATGAGTCAAGGTCCTCTCCTCTCCCGCTCCAGTGAAGAACAGAGGTACGAGGGGTTCTCCTTTCCCTACCCAGGAAACAAGTTCCTAAGAGACAAAATCTTGGCTGCAGAGGATATAATTCCCAGGAGAAGAAACTCAGACTCAATTTGGAACATATACCAGTCACCTAACCTGAGACAGAAACTCCTTGAAAATGTTTATGACAAAGTAATAGTTGTATTGCTCAACCAAATTTATAGTTATAATAAATCAAGAGAACAAACAATATTTAGTGACCACCTTCTTTTGATTGCTGTTTAACATTTTTTCTGAATGCAAGAGATAGTGACCAAAGCCACTTTTAACCAAACAAGTACTAAAACTAACAGTACATAGCAGGAAATAACTCCATCCCCAAAGAGGGTTGACAGCTTTTTTTTTAAGTTCATTTTCCCAATTTCACTTAATTCCAAATTCTCTTGCAATGACAGGTGTCCCAAGAGGAAACAGGAACTTTTTTTAATTGGTCTTCTCATCCTAGAAGCAATTTTCAAAGTGCAGAGAGTTTTATCAGACAGCATTTTTATGTATTACACTTCATCATTTAAGAAGGTCCTGGCTGTTGTGAGGATCATTATTATGTGACGAAGAGTGTTAGGCAAAGCTTTTTATCTTGGTTGCTATTAAATGTCCTTTTATTGCTGTATCAATCAACTAAATGATTTCCGAAGTCTGGTGTAAAATAGCATGTTGGTAGAGCGGGCAAAGCTGACAGTAGGTAAAACTCTAATCTGATTATGTCTTTGGATTTGATGGCTTATCTTGCTGGTGAGGCACTTCCTAAAGTGCTCATTATTGTAGTGACTGGAAGACAAAATGAAAATGAGGAAGATTGTCTGGTGTGCATACAACTTCTTGAAGAGTTTGAAAACTGAACTGCTACAGTGCAAAAATAGGGCACAGGGAAACGGTACTAATGGACTTTTCTGTGTTTTAACTGCAGATACGGGGAAGACAGAGACACTAAACTTGGGAACTAAAAGGAGCAAAACTGTGATGATGCTGATGGGAGAGAAGCAAAAAGAAGATGGAAAGAGGATTCTCCATATGGTTTTAGTACATTAGGTGAAAAGAACCTGGATTTTGACAGCTTCAGACTTCAAATTCAACAAACATTATTATGGCTTTTTTCCCACTAATCCCATGGCCCAACACTGCATCCCTCCAAGCAGTTAGGCACTTGTATCACTGACTTAAAACCGAAGCACAGTTTATCAGACACGGCTGCCTCCTTTCCCAAAACCAGGATGTTCAGCAAGGAGTAACCAAATGCCATTTATTAAACACGCTCCACGAAACATCACAGTGCGGAGAAAAAGGTCAGGTGCGTTTCTTTAACAAACTGCATTATGCAAAACACAAGTTATAAATGCGCAAGCAAAGCAACAATTTGAAACAGATGGGTCACTGTTTATAGGAGTTCGCTACAGATGGAAAATTAGTACAAATACTTCACCACACCACGCTTTGATCAAAACCTGCATAAAATAAAAATAATTTTCTATATATACATTGCTCCGTTCTTAGCAAAAAAGACATCTTTGCAATTATTTTGCAATGTCAGAGAACTTCACTTCTCTAAAGAAATGCCCTGCATATACTAAAAATACACACATCTGTTCAAAGCTTCCCTTTCCACAGGGGAAGACCCTTCAGGATCTTTCCATACTCCCCCCATTATGTCCAGCCATACAAGATCATCTATCTGCCACCATACTTGTACGAGCACCAGCCTGCCCATAAAGAAAGAGTTTGTGGTAGCTTAAACCAGCTGCTGTACCACTAATAATAACAATTCCTGCTGTTGCAGGACTGCCCTGTCCTACTGGTCCTATGACCAGTACTCCACAGGTAGCGACTCACTCCACGGCAGCGGCGTGGTGATGTCTGTGAAGGGTGTACCATCAATCCCATGGCTGGAACAAGGTCCTTATTTTGAGGTAAGCTTATCCCAGAACGGGGGACTGGCCTTAGGACATGTATGTTATGGAGCTGGATCTCTCCAAAAACTATTCCCTTGATCTAAAGCTCTGAGTAAGGTTATTAGGAGCCTTGAAGCAAAGCCCTGATGTTCCTCACAATGCAGAAAAAGCCCTCTGCAGACTATTTCACCAGCTATTACTCTTTATCTCTTTCTCTCATATATATCACAGACTGCCTGTTGCTTTTCATCAAGTGCTTTTTATTAAGCCTACCACCACTTTTATCAGTAAATTTTACTGTATATAAAAGTTTCCCGTACTTCACCGTACAGTTATTTTGTACTTGATTTTATCTTTGACTTGACAGGCTGTCAAGAAAATTTCAGAGAAGGCACCTGCTTTATAAATGAATTAACAACTAGCAATGGCTTTGGATGATCATAGGTAAAACAGTCAAACATGAGACTCAGGGGTCCACAGTTATTTTACTCCTCCTAAAGGCAACTCACATTCTTCAGGCGGCGGTTCAACAGACTGTTCATACATCTCTGAAGTACGGAGGACTAAACGCCTTTATTTCCTGGGTTTAAATGTCAGGGGAACAGAGACAGAAATGCTTGCATGTGCTTTCATTTACAAAATTCTGGCAAAATTTCTGAACTACCGGCTATATCAAAAGAAACCGCTGGAGGTATTTCCATCACTTTCTCACACTCATGATAAAACAATTTTACAAGAGTTCATAATGCAGTAATATTTGCATTAAAACACCTCACTACCACACAGAAACACACATTACTCTCCTAAGAGTCAAAAACTCAAGGCCAAATTTTACTATCCATTAACTCCAGATTATTCTGCCAGCTGAGTGAGCTGGATGAGTAGATTCAGATTGACGGATTCAGTAGAAGTGTTAAAGATGTGAAAAAAGTGAGCAATATTTCCACATCAGTATCACTTGGGAGTTATCAGTCAAGTTTCACAGACTGCTTTGCGGGGCAAGTATGACAATACGGTGAGATGAGGTGATCTTATTGAGTTCCTCCAGGAACAGAGGCTCTTCTACAGTACATGCAAAGGCACGTGAGAGATGGCCATCTCCATCCAACTGCTCTACTACAAGCTGTTCAGAAGAGACAGGTGTGCTGGTATCAGAGGTGGGTGGACAACGGGAGGTCCCCTCTCCTTCATTCCTCCCAACTAAAAAAAACAACTCCAGAAGCTGGGAATAACATTAACCTTCCCAGGGCCACACAATATGCATGAGAAAAATATTTTTTCCAAGCTCTAACAACCTTCATCCCCTAAAAATGTACTTCAAGGCCATGAATTAACAAGGGCACGGGTGAACCTGCTCCGGGATGAGCAACCATGGTAAGAGAGCCTAAATTTGAAATATTTTCCATAACACTGTCTGAATTACAGGGTAATTAGGGTGGTGGGTGAGCTTTAATACATCTTGTCAAACTTTTGGCTCAGGTTAACATACAGCTGTGGCCTTGGTAAAAATAACACATTTACGATAGGCTTAAGTTCCGAATGAGGAGGCGTCTGTAAAGTTTCAGCCTAATAACTGACCTGCAGTTTTTGTACACTGCATATACACGTATTAGAACTTCAGCTACTGGGAAACTGAACCCATTATTAATTTGAAGTTACAAAAGGAATGGCACAAGGGAGACTTTGGCTGGCACCTCAGAGCTACCCGTAGTCACTATTTCATTTGTAGATACAGCTATCGAGATCCCTTGGAGTGAAATGCTTATAGACTGCCTTCTGCAGCCTGCCTTCCACTCACGTAGCTGCATGAAACAACTGGTGAGCCTCTTATAAAAATATATTTGTGAAACTGAGCTATTACAAAACCTGGATTTTAATAAAATATTCTCAAAGTCACTGCGCCTTAGGCATAAATTTTGGTTGGTTTATGGAATAAAGGTAGCACAAATATTCTGAAATACATAACTGCAGAGTTTTCAATTCCTCAGTAGTGAAATGCTTTGGGTCATAAAAGGTATGTTTGGAAAACGCTAGTGAAGGCTTCCCCCAGACAACAGTTTTAGCACACAGTGGGCATCTCGCTCTGCCTGACCAGGGAAGCTTTAAGCATAAAACTGCTAACAGATGGCAATGTTTTACTTTGTAAGATTGATTCCAGTAATAAAGAATGTAAATTTTGCCTCTTCATTTCTGCTGATGCAAATCCATTAGAAACCCTACTATAAAAAAGCAGCGCACTTCTTGTAACAATTTCAGTGTGATTGCTCAAAATTCGACACAGAGATAACAAGTGTTATCCTGGCTTCATCTAACCTCAATCAGATTCGCTCAAAGAATTAGCCATACTTCAGCTCACAGTGCTACTCTCCTTTAAATAAAAAATACGAGATTCGGGAAAACAGAAAGTTTATATTGCACCATTATATATTGCTCTCCATGAAGAATACATGAACTGCTGTAAGGGTATAACGTGCATAGTTAACCAGCACACACATGTGTGAGCATAGTATCATACTGTTTTTTTAAATATACGTGTTTTAAATGGTAACTTTACACTTACGTGTGTATTCTATGCCATAAGATACACAGAAAAGAGCTTTTCTTTATGATAACAGTGCTACACATCAGTCAAAATTTATTAACTAGTATTTTCTGGCAATTCAGTCAGTTTCAATTATTTATTATTCAGTGTAAAACAGATGCTTTTCACTTTTTTCTGAGATTGTATTTTTCCTGTCTTGTCAATAGCAAGTCATATTTGCTCTTCAATTTACATAATATGTAGGCTCTCCTGAATCATCAAAATAAGCTGAAGTAGTAGGGAAGTGACTTACATGAATATCAACGACTCCTATTTTTCACTGCAGGTGACATCCACACGGAAGCCAAGGCATGCCCAAAGAGTTGAAAAATAATACCAAAAAGGACAAGAAAGGCAAGAGGGCAAACAGTGTGATAGGAGAAACATCTGGCAGTCAGCAAAGCAGGGCAAGAGAACCATAACTGATACAAGGGAGGATTTTCCTTGGAGCGCACACATGGGTATGCGCTCACCGGTAAGGTATCCTAACGACAATTTAATTTGGGTTTCCTAAAGACAATTTAATTTGGAGCAGAGAGTACCTCTGCTGACCAGCAAAGGAACGATATCTCACATCTAAACAGCTGTAAAGAAGAACAGAAGATAAAACTAGTTTTAAAGTCAACGTGCTAAAGCGTTGGTTGTGCAGAAGCTGAAACAGATGACTGAGCCCCAAGAGGAGTCCCTTCCATCACCACCAACGCCCTGCTAAAATTATGTCGGTGATCACCACAGCCAAGGAAGCCAGAGTGACTTTCTCCACCGCTTGTCTGAATGATATGCTGAACCTCATCATTCTTGCCCATAATTTTTGTTATAAGAAATATATTCGGGTGTAGAAAAGGCAAGATAAATCTTGCTGGGAGCAATATTTTATGCTTCTCCAAATTTATCAGGAAATAATTTCTTTACATAATGATAAAAAAAAGCACAGTTATCCACGCTTAAGTGTAAAACAATACCAGACATAAACACATCTTCACCAGCAATGAGAGTATGTTCCACTTTTCTGCACAACTCATTACTGACAACACCCAGAGAAAATCTTTATAATGTTCTGTTTCTCATTTCATGAATTTTTACAGCTAATGTGTTCTCAGTCAAAAATAATGTAGTGATCAGAACAGAGCTCAGTAAGAATATCTGCCAATGTAATACCTACAGAATTTAATGAATTTCTCTCCGACCAGAAGAAAATTATTGATCACCAATTTTTTTTTCAAGCTTTAGATCAATTTTTACATCATTTACCATAAAGTTTCTAGAATTAATTCATGAGAAGGTACAGATAACAAGCTTTGAAGGTAACAAGATATCGATTTGTGCAACTTTCTATGCTAATTTTAGGATTTGATCACAGCTAATTTAATTTGACTAGTGTTTTTCTACTTTTAAATACCTACAAAATAACTTGAAGATGAAGATTTGCTTTGAAAATAACTTCTGGAGACTTCATCAGAAAGTAAAATTGGGAAAACCTGTAGGTTTTTGTACTCGCTTATGCACACACACACTTAGGTATGAATACACACACCAGCTTGTTTAGTGACAAAAATATTACCTGGAATAACCAGACAAGAAGGGAAACAAGAAAGGTGTAGGGACTGATTCACGGACTCTGGTGTGGGTGAAATCAAAGAGCCAAGGAACAAGGACTCCCAAAAGCACAGCCCAAAAGACACAGACCAAAGACAGACAAGGACTAAAGGCCGAAGGCAGACAGCCCGGCAGACAGCCCTTTATTGCTTACAAGTTTGTGCTTATATAGATTTGTTAGCTGTCCACGCGCCCTAGCTTGGTCATGAATTGGTTAACACTTGCTGTTCACGCGCCCTGGCTAAGCTTCTAATTGGTGCTGTTAACCAAAACACACGTTTTCTATCTTCAGTCCTACACCTGTGTTTCAAACTATTTTTGTCTGGTTAGCGGCTGCTTTTCTGCGTGCGTGTTTTATCACTTACTCTCTCATTCAAGGCCTCTCGCAACACTCCCTGTACTTCCCACAGAAAGGTCTCGGTGTGCAGCTACCTTTGGGATCAAGAGCCTCCACTCAAAGTATAATCTGGGGGGAAAAACCAAACACCTCAACAGTAAAAGACGCAATTTTACTCTGGGAGTTTTTACCATTATCTCATGTCAAATCGTTTTGTGTGTTAAACATTTTGTGCCAGATTAATGCAACTTCCACATTTTAAGTAGGCTGAGCTGTGATTTTACACATCTGAGCTTTCACATGCCTTGGCACTACCTCTCCGTTTCCTGGGACACCGCAGTACTGGACGAGACTCTCGGACAGGGATTTGTTAAAAGCACAATTCCTGATCTAGGGTAATAAGTGTTTGGCAGCCAAATTAAATAAAATCTAGAAACCATCTGTTTTAGAAACTTTAATGATTAATTTTAGGAAGATGTTCTAAAAATGAGGTTATTTTTGGCATAGCATTTATTTATAAGACATATCACTAGCAATCCAGCATTTTTCATACCAGGCTTATAACTACATTTTCCAGTTATCCATCTGGGCCCTTTTCAATTCAGTGGTTTAATTAAAACTCAATGGTATTATCAATCTGTTGCATTTTTCATTTTGATGGTTATTACATTTACAGTACAGCAGGAGTACAAATTAGACTAAGAAGATAAATCTCATCTTAAAATTTCGTTTCTGTATCTTTAGTAACTTTTGTTGTCATAATATTTTCTAGCTCATTCATGTTTACAAAACAGTTTTAATGATCTATTTTTTATGATTACAATAAAGGGAAACAGGAAAAAAATATTTTTCAGTAGCTTTACACATCTCGCAGGGTATCTCTCATGATTCACTCCATCAGGCTGGACAACAGACGGGCATTACACAGCAAGGCTGGGAAATGGTCCACGATGGAGCTGATATTAAGAGTTTTCTTTTCACCTCTTAAAAGTGTACTTTGGCAGTAAGTAGCCACGTACATATCTAAGAGAGAGAACCAGAGAGCGATGTAGGAAAAAAAGAGAACAGTGAAGTGAAAATTGCCTTCAAACTACCTACACAGTCCCGGAGGGCTCGAGCTTTAGGTTGCAGTTTCCAAACAAGTCTTAAATTCAAGTCCCCGCTTTTGGTTTAGGTTTTTACTAACGGAGATCATGTCAGACTTTTTTTTTAGTGGCACATAACAACAAAAACAGTATACACTCAATTCGCTTACAATTGGAAAGTTAATTAGAACAAGCTTTATATGGTCAAAAGGAAGGGGGGCCGGAAATCGCAGAGCTCTGAAGATAACTCCCCAGAAAAGTGGAAACAAAGGCCTCGGCTACTCTTTCAACTCTCGTTATCACTCCCACAGAAACAGGGACACACATAACTGACCTGGACAACACAGTTGCCCGTGTATGCCGCTATCAAAGCTTTGCACAGCTTACAGCACTTCAAGAAACACAAAATCCAATTTGACACCAGTGTTGTCTGTTTGTCAGGCAGCTTTCTCTATCTTCTTTTTATAGCAGTAAACTCCCTAAAATTCTAATCATAATCAAGAGAAGACATCCCTGCAGATGTCAGAAATTAAAGAGACACATCACGTCTCCTGGCCTGTGACCAAGAGCTGCTTGCGTGGCTCTTAAAATGGCAGAGCATTTGGAGCAACACCATTAAAAGATTTATTAAACGAAGTCTTAGAGCTGGTTTTGCTGCTTTTGATTGCAACCCCAGCTAAACAAAAGATGGGACGGACACACACATCACCTCTCTGGGTCACACATGCAGCGCCACTCAATGCTTCAGGTTTTCAGGAAGGAACATTGCAAACACTCCCTACAGAAACATAGCAAAACAAGGTTAACTCCAGCAGACATTAACAAAAGTACAGGAAAAACCTTAGTCATTTTTATTAAACGGTAAGCAGAACTCTTTGCAAACAATGTTATTTTCTTTCTGTATCAGGGGAAAAAAGAAAGCTATTCCATAGCAGTGAGCATAGCAGAAGTGAACGGCATTGCAATGCCAGCTCCCTGTAGGTTTAATAGGGTGCAACGTATAGGAACAGTGTTACAGGCTTGTGCTGTCCAAGAGCAGACAGACGCACACTTGCCTCCTATCCATTTTCTTCCTCTCTCCTTGTCTCTGGTTCTGAGGAAATAAAGTTTGAGGAAATCCATTATCTAACTGATGTACAACCTTCCACTTTCATCTGCAGTTCATTGCAAAGCCAGGAGAACCACAACTTAATCAAATATTTAAACTGGTAGAAGGCTCTAAAATCAATGGAATAAATAGATAGATGTAACTGCAACAGGAAAGAGTCAACATAGAATTTATTTAAAAAGGCCACACTTCAAAAATAGCCTTTGGAGGAATCAGACTACATGAAGCAGGACATCACCAAATTCCCTGGCTCAGCTTTACACCCAAAAGCAGTCTAATTCCTTTAATGAGAGAACACACAACCTTAACTAGACATAACTAGTAACATGCTCCGTGACTAGTAACTTTTCAGAAAACGATCTTGGAGTCATCTGAAGAGTGAACATTCCGTTCCAGTGAAAGAGAGACCAGAACATCAGGAAATGCCGGAGTCCCAGGCACCCCTGGGCAGGCTATGGTACGTGGGACAGTGCACTCCCGTTTAGAAGACTGCACCTAGTCCTATTCCCCACTTCAGAGAAGGACAGTAAAATTAGGGAGAGTCCAGAGAAGGGTAATGAAGTTGTCTTTCAAAAGGAGCATTACACAGACTGACTCATCAAGCTGAGGGGGAAAAAAAAAAAAATCAAACAAAAAAAAAGAAACCAAAAACCCTATTGAGGTGCATACGCAATATAAAAATCAGCAAGAAAGGAAAAAAAGGAAAAGAATATTCACCAATCCTTATACCATTAGCAGATAGGCAGTGATCTTAAAAACTTACAAAAATATAAGGCATAATTCAGTTAGAAAGCAAGAACTGTAAGGAAAAGGAATATATAAGTGATTAGACCAAAGGATATAGTTAGCAAAAACAAGCAAACTTTCAGCATACACCAAAGCAGGTTTATGAAGAATTAAACTTGGGACCTCGCTGCTCTCAGATGCCTGGATGCCAGATGTACAAAGTGTTTCAAAAAGTAATTCAGACAGATGCTCATAGGAACGTCCATCAGGGCTATTAAGGTGATTACCCTAAGGTACAGGCACCGTCTCCAGCTCAGGACTTACTAAAGCTTCAGGCTGCCAGAATCATAGAATCACAAAATCACAGAATATCCCTAGTTGGAAGGGACCCATAAGGACCATCAGTCCAGCCCCTGGCCCCACACAGGACCAGCCCCATCACAGCAGATGGCTGAGAGCGTTGGTCAGACGCTGCTTGAACTCAGCCCAGCTCGGGGCGGTGACCACGGCCCTGGGGAGCCTGTGCCAGGGCCCCACCACCCTCTGGGGGAAGAACCTTCTCCTGATCTCCACCCTAACCCTCCCCTGGGACAGCTCCATGCCGTTCCCTGGGGTTCTGTCGCGGGGCACCAGAGGGAGGAGATCAGCGCCTGCCCCTTGGCTCCCCCTCGGGAGGAAGCTGTAGGCCGCCATGAGCTCTGCCCTCAGCCTCCTCTCCTCCAGGCTGAACAAGCCCAGGGACTTCAGCCTCTTCTTGTACATCCAGAAGGGGAAGGGGATGCAAGAAAGTCTCTGTATTTGCCTGTTTTCTTACACAATGTCCCCAGCATGGCCAGTGCTGGAGACGAGGACAGCCTCAGCGGAACTGGGGGCTGGCTCACTGCTACTGCTCTCTTGGTCTTACTTGAGGAAAGGGGAAATCAAGGTTTGCAAAAGGTCAGTAAGAAACATACATTTATTCTCACACACATCATCTTCTGGCCTTACATCAAAGAAGAAACTACTAAGAAGTATTTATCTGATTAATGTTTTGCAGCAATCAACCTGCCTATTGGGACATCATTCATTAGAAGTGAGGTCTGGATTTGCGGTGTTCATCATTTTTTTTCCGCAGACCTCACACAAAGTCAGTGGAAATTCCTGCTGACTCAAATGCTGGATCAGAGCCAGCATTTCCACAAACAGAAGTGGTTATACAGCTTAAGAGAGAAAAATTATTTAACTGCTTAGACAAATAAGTTTCCAGCTTGGGTGCTGCTCTTGGTTACTGAAGGAGCCCAGGGAATACCACAGTAGACACTGATAGGCATCAGGAAGTCCAAGAAATAGTCTGTATCATGCCAAGCAATGTCATCCAGAATCGCTTTATGTCTAAGGCTTGATGCCTGGCTTTTCCTTTTACTGTCAGCAGAGGGTTCCTTTGGCTAAATAATTATAACACTAATTTTTTAAAAAAAAAAGTCTAGATAACAATCTTTACAAAAAAACATATGCAAATACTAATTTTGCAGTGATCAGTTTTGACATACCTGGCTATCAAAATGTTAAGCTTTCTATTAAAAGACTGTAGTTAACTGAGAGGAGCCTACCAAGAGTATCTCTTCAAGCTGACATTCCCAATAACGATTTTAAAAGTACCGAGGCAGCACTTGCTGTACCCATCACCCCCAGGCAACGCCCACGGGACACACACCTTACTCCACACACACACAAAAAAAGTGTCACTCACTTCAGAGCCAACTCATGTTCATTTAACTTTGGAAAAAATGCTGACAAACAAAATAGAAATTAATATTAAATGTCCACAGAACTGTAACTGGGTCTTGCAGTGGGAGGACTAACTAGTTAGCTTTCTGAAGAGAGATATTTGGAGGCACAAAAAGGGCTTGGCACTCGACTTGCATTAACTTTTGATATGAGTCAGACACCCAATTATCCTTTGTGCTGTTGAAAAATCCACCCTCATCTCTAATTTTTATATTTCCATAAGAGCTGACATCTATTAAAACATTATTAGGTACGCAGTCAAAACAACATAACACTTCAAAAAATCACTGGTAGTCATAGTTAATTGTCTGTAAAATATTTCTTTAAAAACTCTATAATTGGAGTCAACATTTCAAATATCTCTTCCATATATTTTGAGGTTGGATATTTACTGGGACAGCATCAGCTGCACCAGAAAGAATAAAAGGAAACTACAACACAGTAGGTGCCTACGCTTTCCAAGCAGCTCTGACTTAATTGCAACATTATAAGGACTGAAGAACTTACCAATACATAATATATTTACTCTGTTGTTTAGAAGTCTATACTCTTGAAACAATTTTTACAAGAGATGTAAATGATCGCCATAAAGTACTTAAGGAAAAAGCTAGAAAGATGTACAGACCTGTTAAAAGAGATCACAGATATCCCAAAACGCAAACTATATAATTATATAAATAATTGAAGTGAATATAGAGTAGCCTCTAGAATTTATTACAAAATGTAACTCTACGAAAGATGGTTAGCATGAACGCTAAGAATAATATGAGGTTTCGAGAATACCGGGAGCTACAGAAACCATGCCAACAAGACAATTAACTGCTGCATGGGTCCTCCTGAAGCCTTCATGAGATAACCTTGTCGCATCCCTCTCAGCCGTTGGGTGACACGTTCCCTGACCTGAGTTGAACCTTGAGTTGTACCACGCACCTGAAGGACGCCGGTGCAGCCAGCACACACAGAGAAATAAAACACTACTCACAAGTACCTGGTTTGCTGCCCATCCTCCAGACAAGACACGCACACGTGTTTCTCGCTGAAAAAGCCCAGACAGCCCTAGACCAAATGCTTTTTGTAAAGCTATTTTCTCTACCCTCATTTCTGATGTGGTCACGTTACACAGAGTCTTCTCAATGTACACTGTGCAGCACTGGCAAAATGAGAATTTAGGTACCCTGCTTCCTTCCCATCAGCAACAACTGTGAACCCAGAAGCGTGTTGCATCTCCTATGTGGAGAATAAAAGGGAAAAAATGGTAAACAGGCAACAGGTCCACAACCTGGGAAGGAAAGATCTCTTTTTTTAATATGACAGAAATATAAACCGATACCCAGAATAGTATTTTGGCTTGAAACTGAGAGAGAAATGGGAGATGTGGCCTGTCAAATTACCCCAACTGAACTGAACAAAATACCAAAAATTTATCTATGTGATTCATCACTCTGAAATTACTGCAGGCAAACTACCTATTTACCCAGAGGAAACCAGCTACTGACATGAATTAATATTTCTTCTTTGTTAAAATGAAAATAGTATATCCTCTCTCAAGGCGAGGTATAATAAAGCAAAAACTGCAAGTGTTTTCTCATCTGTTCCTCTATCCCTTTTGAAATGAAAAGGCCACTTAGCAAGCAACAGAAATGGATGCAGCTGCAAACTGAATGGAGATTAAGTGGGGAGACGCGCAGCCACGGCTCTATCACGCTGCTTGGTACATTAAGTAATGAGTAAGAAATTCTGTTACACCAAGGTAATCCCATGGCTGCAATTTAAACATCATCTCATAGAATCACAGAATGGCTTGGGTTGGAAGGGACCTTAAAAGATGATCTAGTTCCAATGGGCAGGGACACTCCCCACCAGCCCAGGGTGCCCATAGCCCCATCCAACCTGGCCTTGGGCACTGCCAGGGATCCAGGGGCAGCCACAGCTTCTCAGGGCACCCTGTGCCAGGGCCTCAGCACCCTCACAGGGAAGGATTTCTTCCTAATGTCTAATCTAAATCTATCCTCTTTTAGTTTAAAACCATTGCCCCTTGTCCTATCACTATCTACCTGAGCAAAGAGTCCCTCTCCATCCTTTTTAAAAGACCCCTTTTAAGTATCGAAAGGAAAAGAAAAAGCAGTTCCAAGAACCGCTCCTAGATGGAGTTTATCAGTTTTGTATGGTAGCGGGGGCACCCAAAACTAGCCTAAATGGTGCCGGCCCAAAACTGGTCCATGCTAAAAGGATGACCATGACCCATCAGCCAGGGAACTACACAGAGACTTTTGAAACAAAGAAAAAAATCAGCTTGAGAAATATAAATTTTTTTTTCTTTTTTTTTTTTTCTTATAGCAGAGGGGAGAGAGCAGCAGCATGGACCTCACCCCAGGGAGGCAGCTCTCACAGGGCAGATGGGTGCACACAGGCACAGCACCCATGTCTCCCCTGGGAGGGGATGCCACACAGCTAGGGATGGAGGGATACAGCTGCAAGGGGGAAGGTGTGCTTTTGTGGTGGGGGGATGAGTTGAAACTTTTTGAGATTAGTTATAGAAAACAGTTTATAAATTTATACTAAGCTGTAGCTCATCTGGTGCATTGCTGATATTGGCCTTGAATGTATAGTTCAGTAATTGCTGGTTAATTATGTCCCATTAATAAATCGATGAAGCACTTTGATCCTGATTTGATTTATCTTAGATTATTTCTGCAGCTTCTCACTGCAGTAAGGGGGAACCACAGATTTCCCTGACTGTCTTTCTGAAAAATTAAGAGAGAAACTTAACAGGATGAACAAAATTCAGCCCTCAAATATTTTATCACTAATTCAGCTACTTGGAGGAAATTGCTGATGGGGTCAAGAACTGGCCAATGATCTCCTGTTATTGTAGAGGGAGTAAAAAGCCTTGATTGAGAAAAAAATGCCTAACCACTCTGAAAAGGTGTAAAAGGCCACTATGACTTTTGGGCCGCTAAAGAGTTTTAATAAAAAGTTTATTGCTTAAGTTAAAAAACTTACGTTAGAATAAACAGAGCCCTGACAAAACTATTAAACAACAGATATTGCCTGCTGTCTCTGGCTGTTCATTCACCCATTTTTTCTCAATGTAGACAGGCATTCACAACAGCGCAGAAAACCGGCCAGCCGGCCACCGAGCAGGAGAACACTTGCTACAACAGCAGCGGTTAGCATCTCTCAGTTTGCTATATTGGATTTTATTGTTATTTTTCTGCTGCAAATTCTATTTTCTGTAATTCCACTAAGCTTAGGGAAACTGTATACGATGCACCAGGGTTTAACTCTCTGCTGACTGCTCCTCATAAACAGCGTTTGTAGCCAAAGCTATGAATTTAGAGAAACGGGGGGAAAAACCGATCTAAGGAAAGTATTGGAAAAGAAGAGTGACAAGTACATTCCTTTTTATTGATGACCCTGAGCATGGTAATGTGCTGACAAACCACCTTCTTCCCACACTATCACAACCCTTGGCGCTGTATGTCCTATAGGACCACTAACCTTCATTTTGCTCTTTGGATGGCTGGGCAGAGGCCAACGGGATGAGGTTCAATGTGGCAAAGTGCCGGGTCCTGCACTTTGGCCACAACAACCACAGGCAGCGCTACAGGCTGGGGGCGGGGTGGCTGGAAAGCTGTGTGGAGGAAAAGGACCTGGGGGTGTTGATTGATGCTCGCCTGGACATGAGCCGGCAGTGTGTCCAGGTGGCCAAGAAGGCCAATGGCATCTTGGCTTGTATCAGGAATAGTGTGGCCAGCAGGAGCAGGGAGGTGATCGTCCCCCTGTACTCAGCCTTGGTGAGGCTGCACCTCGAGTACTGTGTCCAGTTTTGGGCCCCTCACCACAAGAAAGATATCGAAGCCCTGGAGCGTGTCCAGAGAAGGGCAACGAAACTGGTGAAGGGGCTGGAGCACAGGTCTTATGAGGAGCGGCTGAAGGAACTGGG